>CP113328.1:1200000-1530000 GCA_039634435.1 Ascochyta pisi | reverse complement strand
CAACCTACTAGCAGAGTGGCACAACCTACTAGCAGAATGGCACAACCTACTAGCAGAACTTTAACACTTAGGCGCTCTACCCCCTAAACCTTTAGGCGCCTACCTGCCTAAGCAAGGCACCTAGACTGCCTATTTAGCAGCTCTTACAGGCGGTCTTATAGGCGGTTAGGTGCTAGGTAGTTGGTGGCACAACCTACTAGCAGAGTGGCACAACCTACTAGCAGAGTGGCACAACCTACTAGCAGAATGGCACAACCTACTAGCAGAACTTTAACACTTAGGCGCTCTACCCCCTAAACCTTTAGGCGCCTACCTGCCTAAGCAAGGCACCTAGACTGCCTATTTAGCAGCTCTTACAGGCGGTCTTATAGGCGGTTAGGTGCTAGGTAGTTGGTGGCACAACCTACTAGCAGAGTGGCACAACCTACTAGCAGAGTGGCACAACCTACTAGCAGAATGGCACAACCTACTAGCAGAGTGGCACAACCTACTAGCAGAATGGCACAACCTACAAGCAGAACTTTAGCACTCAGGCGCTCTACTCTCTAAACCTTTAGGCGCCTACCTGCCTAAGCAAGGCACCTAGACTGCCTATTTAGCAGCTCTTACAGGCGGTCTTATAGGCGGTTAGGTGCTAGGTAGTTGGTGGCACAACCTACTAGCAGAGTGGCACAACCTACTAGCAGAGTGGCACAACCTACTAGCAGAATGGCACAACCTACTAGCAGAGTGGCACAACCTACTAGCAGAATGGCACAACCTACTAGCAGAACTTTAGCACTCAGGCGCTCTACTCTCTAAACCTTTAGGCGCCTACCTGCCTAAGCGAGGCACCTAGACCGCCTATTTAGCAGCTCTTACAGGCGGTCTTATAGGCGGTTAGGTGCTAGGTAGTTGGTGGCACAACCTACTAGCAGAGTGGCTCAACCTACTAGCAGAACTCTAGCACTTGGGCGCCCTACCCCCTAAACCTTTTGGCGCCTACCCGCCTAAGCGAGGCACCTAGACCGCCCATTTAGCAGCTCTTATAGGCGGTCTTATAGGCGGTGGCGCAACCTACTAGCAGCCAACCAAATCTCTTTGTCTTTTTTTTCCCTCCAAATCCATCGCCGCGCGCGGGCACAACCTACTAGCAGCTTTTAGACCCTATCAACCCCCAACCTACTAGCAGACTGCATGGCGCAACCTACTAGCAGAACCCTAGCTGGAGTAGCATTTTTTCAGCCTGCCTACTGGGCTAGACCCGCCAATCTGCTACTACTACTATCTACTACTCCTACCTTCCCCCTACTCTCTCTTCCCCTTCTATAGGCGCTCTTTGCAGAAGCTGCTGAATAAACAAGGAGGGAGGTATTCTATTTTTAACTAAGCTAGCGGCGGGCTTACGCTCAGCAGCTTGTAACTACAAGGCTACTCAACTGCTTACACAACCTAGCTAGACAACTAAGTTGTCTGCAAAGGATTCAATCCTGCGCACTGTACAATTGCAATACACCAGCTAGTAACCCTAATTTCAACAAGGCCACCAACGCCAATCTAGTAAGGTTCTAGGCCAAAGGCCTATTTGTATCCAACTAGTGCAGGCGGAAATCACCCCGTTCTAGCATGGATTCTAACTTAGAGGCGTTTAGCTATAATCTAGCAGATAGTAGCTTCGCGGCAATGCCTGGTCAGACAGCCGCAAAAACCAATTATCTGAAACCGCAGTTCCTCTCGTACTAAGCGGTATTACTATTAGGGCAAGGTTATTAGTAGGGTAAAACTAACCTGTCTCACGACAGTCTAAACCCAGCTCACGTTCCCTATTAGTGGGTAAACAATCTAACGCTTACTAAATTCTGCTTTAGTATAATAGGAAGAGCCGACATTAAAGGATCAAAAAGCAACGTCGCTATAAACGCTTAGCTGCCACAAGCTAGTTATCCCTGTAGTAACTTTTCTAGCACCTCTAGCCTTAAATTTCAAGGGACTAAAGGATTGATAGGCTACACTTTTATAGTTTGTATTCACACTAAAAATTAAAATCAAGGGGACTTTTGCCCTTTTGCTCTACTAGAGATTTCTATTCTCTATAAGTCCCCCTTAGGACACCTGCGTTATGGTTTAACAGATGTGCCGCCCTAGCCAAACTCCCTACCTAACAATGTCTTTAACCCAGATCAGCCTACAAAGGACCTTAACGCTAGAAGTTAGACTGTGAGGTCCAGCTCCGCTTTATTGAATAAGTAAAAAAACAATAAGGGTAGTGGTATTTCACTAGCGCTAAAGCTCCTACCTATTCTACACCCCCTATGTCTTTTCACAATGTTAAACTAGAGTTAAGCTTAACAGGGTCTTCTTTCCCCGCTGATTTAGCCAAGCCCGTTCCCTTAGCTGTGGTTTCGCTAGATAGTAGATAGGGACAGTAGGAATCTCGTTAATCTATTTATACGCGTCACTAATTAGATAACAAGGCATTTAGCTACCTTAAGAGAGTTATAGTTACTCCCGCCGTTTACCCGCGCTTAGTCGAATCTCTTCGCTTTGACATTCAGAGCACTAGGCAGAAATCACATTGCGTTAACACTACTTTCTAGCCATCGCAATGCTATGTTTTAATTAGACAGTTAGATTCCCCTTGTCTGTACCAGTTCTAAGTTGGTTGTTAAGCGTACGCTAGACAGCTAAAGCCTGCTAAGGGTGCCTACATTCTAGCGCTGAAAGGTGCCTACCTTGCAGCTAGTACCCTTCTGCGCTAGAAGCTTCTCCCTAAGGCCCAACGTACCTAACCCTTAGAGCCAATCCTTTTCCCGAAGTTACAGATCTATTTTGCTAACTTCCCTTATCTACATTGTTCTATTAACTAGAGGCTTTTCACCTTGGAGACCTGCTGCAGTTATAAGTACAACCTGGCGTAAAAACTATTTCTTCAAGCAGATTTTCAAGGCTTGTTAGGAGCGCACTAAACGCTGCAAAAGTGCAGCGCTCTTCCAGCTATTAAACCCTAGCTCCGGACAAACTGATTTCAGGGTAACAGACTGTTAAGAAGAAAAGAGAACTCTTCTTAGGGCTCCTGCTAAGGTCTCCGCTCTCAGTTGCGTTGCCGCAGAGAATCTACATCTAGGTGCCAGAATGTTAACTAGCTTCCCTTTCAAGGGTAGGGCGCAAGCGCCCACATTAAAACAGAGTTTCCCTATCTCTTAGGATCGACTAACCCGTGTCCAACTGCTGTTCACACGGAACCTTTCCCCACTTCAGTCCTCAAAGTTCTCATTTGAGTATTTGCTACTACCACCAAGATCTGCACTAGAGGCCGTTCGACCCGGGGTCACCCCCAAGGCTTCGTCACGGACCTCCACGCCTGCCTACTCGCTGGGGCATAAATCCTGCCCTAGCGGCGGGGTATAGGTAACACGCTTGAGCGCCATCTATTTTCAGGGCTAGTTCATTCGGCAGGTGAGTTGTTACACACTCCTTAGCGGATTCCGACTTCCATGGCCACCGTCCTGCTGTCTAGATGAACTAACACCTTTTGTGGTGTCTGATGAGCGTATATTCTGGCACCTTAACCCCGCGTTCGGTTCATCCCGCATCGCCAGTTCTGCTTACCAAAAATGGCCCACTAGTAACGATACATTCAACTGTCCACGTTCAATCAAGTAACAAGGACTTCTTACATATTTAAAGTTTGAGAATAGGTGAAGGTTGTTTCAACCCCCAGGCCTCTAATCATTCGCTTTACCTCATAAAACTGAAAACGTTACTGCTATCCTGAGGGAAACTTCGGCAGGAACCAGCTACTAGATAGTTCGATTAGTCTTTCGCCCCTATGCCCAAATTTGACGATCGATTTGCACGTCAGAACCGCTGCGAGCCTCTACTAGAGTTTCCTCTGGCTTCACCCTATTCAAGCATAGTTCACTATCTTTTAGGTCCCAACAGCTATGCTCTTACTCAAATCCATCCAAAGACATTAGGATTAGTTAATAGTGCACCCTAAAAGGTTCCTACCTCTGTTCACTTTCATTACGCGCTTAGGCTTGACACCCAAACACTTGCATAGATGTTAGACTCCTTAGTCTGTGTTTTAAGACAGGCCGCTTACAGCCATTACGCCAGCATCCTAGCAGATGCGCGGACCTTAGTCTAGGCTAGTTGCATGTCGTCTCCCCTATAAGTTCTCCCCAAAGAGAGGTACATAACAGAGACCTTTATCCAACTGCCCAAACTAATGCTAGCCTGCCTATAGAAGAGTGCACTAGGTAGAAACCTAGATAAGCAACTACAGGCAAGTCTAGCTGCAAGCGCTTCCCTTTCAACAATTTCACGTGCTTTTTAACTCTCTTTCCAAAGTGCTTTTTATCTTTCGATCACTCTACTTGTGCGCTATCGGTCTCTGGCCAGTATTTAGCTTTAGAAGAAATTTACCTCCTATTTAGAGCTGCATTCCTAAACAACTCAACTCGTCGAAGGGGCTTTACACAGTAAAGGCTAGCGACTACGTACAGGATTCTCACCCTCTGTGACGTCCTGTTCTAAGGAACTTAGACCGCTGCTAATGCTAAAGCGCCCTCTGCAAATTACAACTTAGACGCTAAAGATGCTAGATTTTAAATTTAAGCTGTTGCTGCTTCACTTGCTGTTACTAGGGCAATCCCTGTTGGTTTCTTTTCCTCTGCTTATTGATATGCTTAAGTTCAGCGGGTATCCCTACCTGATCCAAGGTCAAGAGTGTAAAAAATGTACTTTTAGACGTTGTTGTTATAAGTGCAAAGCGCGAGATGTACTGCGCTCTGAAATCAATACGCCAGCTGCTAATTGTTTTAAGGCAAGTCTACACGCAGAGGCGAGACAAACACCCAACACTAAGCAAAGCTTAAAGGTACAAATAACGCTCAAACAGGCATGCCCTATAGAATACCAAGGGGCGCAATGTGCGTTTAAAGATTTAATAATTCACTAAATTCTGCAATTTACACTACTTATCGCATTTCGCTGCGTTCTTCATCGATGCCAGAACCAAGAGATCTGTTGTTGAAAGTTGTAACTATTATGTTTTTCAGACGCTGATTGCAACTGCAAAGGGTTTAATTTTGTCCAATTAGCGGGCGAGCCCACTAAGGAAACGTAAGTACTCAAAAGACATAGGTAAGAGATAGCAGGCAAAGCCTACAAACTCTAGGTAATAATCCTTCCGCAGGTTCACCTACGGAAACCTTGTTACAACTTTTACTTCCTCTAAATAACTGAGTTTAACGAACTTTCTGGCTTGGAGTAGTTGTTGCCAACCTCTCTGAGCCAGTCCGAAGGCCTCACTAAGCCATTTAATTAGTAGTAGCGACGGGCGGTGTGTACAAAGGGCAGGGACGTAATTAACGCATGCTAATAACATGCGCTTACTAGGCATTCCTTGTTAAAGAGCAATAATTGCAATGCTCTATCCCTAGCACAACAGAGTTTAACAAGATTACCTAGACCTTCTAGCTAAGGTAAATAACTTGTTGGCTCTGTTAGTGTAGCGCGCGTGCGGCCCAGAACATCTAAGGGCATTACAGACCTGTTATTGCCTTAAACTTCTATTAGCTTAAGCTGATAGTCCCTCTAAGAAGCCGGCGACCAGCTAAAGCTAGCCTAGCTATTTAGCAGGTTAAGGTCTTGTTCGTTATTGCAATTAAGCAGACAAATCACTCTACCAACTAAGAACAGCTATGCACCACTACCTGAAAAATTAAGAAAGAGCTCTTAATCTGTCAATCCTTATTTCATCTAGACCTGGTGAGTTTCCCTGTGTTGAGTCAAATTAAGCCGCAGGCTCCACGCCTAGTAGTGCCCTTCTGTTAATTTCTTTAAGTTTTAGCCTTGCGACTATACTCCCCCTAGAACTCAAAAACTTTAATTTCTTGTAAGGTGCTGAGCAAGTTAGAAAAAGAACATCGCCTAATCCCTAGTCAGCATAGTTTACGGTTAAGACTACAACAGTATCTAATCATCTTCAATCCCCTAACTTTCGTTCACTAATTAATGAAAACATCCTTGGCAAATGCTTTCGCAGTAGTTAGTCTTCAATAAATCCAAGAATTTCACCTCTAACAATTAAATACTGATGCCCCCAACTGTCCCTATTAATCATTACGGCAGTTCTAGAAACTAACAAAATAGGACTGCACGTCCTATTCTATTATTCTATGCTAACGTATTTGAGCAAAGGCCTGCTTTAAACACTCTAATTTTTTTAAAGTAAAAGTCCTAGTTCCCTAACACACCTAGTGAAGGGCATAAGGTTCTCTAGAAGGAAAGGCCCGGCCAGACAAGTACACGCGGTGAGGCGGACCTGCCAGCTAGGCCTAAGTTTCAACTACAAGCTTTTTAACTGCAACAACTTTAATATACGCTATTAGAGCTGGAATTACTGCAGCTGCTAGCACTAGACTTGCCCTCTAATTGTTCCTTGTTAAGAGGTTTAAATTGTACTTATTCCAATTACAAGACCTAAAAGAGCCCTGTATTAGTATTTATTGTCACTACCTCTCTGTGTTAGGATTAGGTAATTTGCGCGCCTGCTGCCTTCCTTAGATGTAGTAGCCGTTTCTTAGGCTCCCTCTCCGGAATCGAACCCTAATTCCCTGTTACCTGTTAAAACCATGGTAAGCCAATACCTTACTATCAAAAGTTGATAGGGCAGAAATTTAAATAAACTGTCGCTAGCGCAAGGCTATGCAATCCGTGAAGTTATTATAAATTACTAAGAAGCCCCAAAGGGCGTTAGTTTTTTATCTAATAAATACACCCCTCCTAAAGTTGGGGTTTTTAGCATGTATTAGCTCTAGAATTACCACAGTTATCCAAGTAGTAAGGTACTATTAAATAAACGATAACTAATTTAATAAGCCATTTGCAGTTTTACAGTATAATTGCTTATACTTAGACATGCATAGCTTAATCTTTAAGACAAGCATATAACTACTAGCAGAATTAACTAGGTAACTATCGTGAGCCTAAGTGCTAAAGCAAATAAGCAAACCCCCTAAAGGAGGCTAGGATGTACTAGTTAGAAGGGAGAAGCTAAAGCGACCCCTAGCCGCAAGCATCAGAGGCGTACGAGACACCTAAGCTACAAGCGACCAATTTAATTGCCCCTACTAAGTTCCCTAAGTTGCGGTCCACAACAGGTAGCACTTAGTTATTACACTGCTTACTACCCCGTCACATACGCCCCTTAGGAGGAGAAGACCTAAGCTAAGTTAACGCGCAAGCGCAGGTACTTAACAGAGCTATCCCCAAAGATCTAGTAAAATGTTTAGCAAAGCCAGCAATCTACAGACCCTAAATGTTGCCTGCTAATTGTAAGACTAATAGGACTTCAGTTCCCCCTGCAAGCGCGTTGCAGTAACCTAAAAGGTAACTAACCACGCCTAAGCAGAGAAGAGTCGCCAAGCCCTAAGAAGACGCGCCTACTAGAGTTGACATAGTAAGCCGCTACGTAGGAAACAAGGCTTGCTGGTATAATACTAGGGCCAAAGCCTAGACTTTAGGCAGTCACTGCCTAGAAAACGCACCTAAAGGCGTGCAAATTAGGCAAATAGCTGCTAAAGCTTTAAGAGTGCTAACTACAGCCGCCTAGGCAGGTGTAGTTAAGCTAAGTAGGCTTGCTGTTAGGCTTACCTGCTCTTCTTATATAAGCTCTAAACAGATTTAGGGACAATTTTTGCGTCGCGGGGTTCGTGCAGCGGAAAAAATCTTAGAGGTTAGTTTTTTGTATAGGGATCTGGGGAGACCTGCGCAGCACTACACAAATTATAAACCTTAATTCCACGTCGCCCGCTACTAGGTTTTTAGCTATATTGTCGATTTTTGAGCGTCCCTAGGCCTCTAGCTAGGCGCCAACCTGCTAATTAGCTAAAAAGTAGATTTAGGTACCCTGCTAGTAGGTTTTGCCACTTTGCTCTAAAACGCTTATTTAATACTACTCTACTAAGCTAGAACACTTGCTTCTGCTAGTGATTTAGTAGTAGCTATTAATACAGAGTCTAGTAATAATTATTAACTACTTAGATTATTAATTAGATAAGTAGAATAGAGTAAATTCTGACAGAATGCTCTAAGAAACTAGGTTTATAAATTTAAAAGTAAAAGAAGTTTGTAATAGTTATTACAAAGCCTAAAGAGCAGTAGAGCAGAATAGATAAATAGATAATAGCAGAGAAAAATAGAATGTAACTAGAGCAGTAGTGTAATAAGTAGGCAAATTAAACTTTATTAGTTAATAGCAGACCCTACTAGCAGTTACAGCAACCTACTAGCAGGACTATAAAAAAGAATAACCTACTAGCAGATATAAAGGACTAGTAATAGCTAGTTAAGTAGCGTAACCTACTAGCAGAGTAGCACAACCTACTAGCAGAACTTTAGCACTTAGGCGCTCTACTCTCTAAACCTTTAGGCGCCTACCTGCCTAAGCGAGGCACCTGGACTGCCTATTTAGCAGCTCTTATAGGCGGTCTTATAGGCGGTTAGGTGCTAGGTAGTTAGTAGCACAACCTACTAGCAGAATAGCACAACCTACTAGCAGAGTGGCACAACCTACTAGCAGAGTGGCACAACCTACTAGCAGAATGGCACAACCTACTAGCAGAACTTTAACACTTAGGCGCTCTACCCCCTAAACCTTTAGGCGCCTACCTGCCTAAGCAAGGCACCTAGACTGCCTATTTAGCAGCTCTTACAGGCGGTCTTATAGGCGGTTAGGTGCTAGGTAGTTAGTAGCACAACCTACTAGCAGAGTAGCACAACCTACTAGCAGAGTAGCACAACCTACTAGCAGAATGGCACAACCTACTAGCAGAACTTTAACACTTAGGCGCTCTACCCCCTAAACCTTTAGGCGCCTACCTGCCTAAGCAAGGCACCTAGACTGCCTATTTAGCAGCTCTTACAGGCGGTCTTATAGGCGGTTAGGTGCTAGGTAGTTGGTGGCACAACCTACTAGCAGAGTGGCACAACCTACTAGCAGAGTGGCACAACCTACTAGCAGAATGGCACAACCTACTAGCAGAGTGGCACAACCTACTAGCAGAATGGCACAACCTACAAGCAGAACTTTAGCACTCAGGCGCTCTACTCTCTAAACCTTTAGGCGCCTACCTGCCTAAGCAAGGCACCTAGACTGCCTATTTAGCAGCTCTTACAGGCAGTCTTATAGGCGGTTAGGTGCTAGGTAGTTAGTAGCACAACCTACTAGCAGAGTGGCACAACCTACTAGCAGAGTGGCACAACCTACTAGCAGAGTGGCACAACCTACTAGCAGAATGGCACAACCTACTAGCAGAGTGGCACAACCTACTAGCAGAATGGCACAACCTACTAGCAGAACTTTAGCACTCAGGCGCTCTACTCTCTAAACCTTTAGGCGCCTACCTGCCTAAGCAAGGCACCTAGACTGCCTATTTAGCAGCTCTTACAGGCGGTCTTATAGGCGGTTAGGTGCTAGGTAGTTAGTAGCACAACCTACTAGCAGAGTGGCTCAACCTACTAGCAGAACTCTAGCACTTAGGCGCCCTACCCCCTAAACCTTTTAGCGCCTACCCGCCTAAGCGAGGCACCTAGACTGCCTATTTAGCAGCTCTTATAGGCGGTCTTATGGGCGGTAGCGCAACCTACTAGCAGCTAACTAAATCTCTTTGTCTTTTTTTTCCCTCTAAATCCATTGCCGCGCGCGGGCACAACCTACTAGCAGCTTTTAGACCCTATCAACCCCTAACCTACTAGCAGACTGCATGGCGCAACCTACTAGCAGAACCCTAGCTAGAGTAGCATTTTTTTAGCCTGCCTACTGGGCTAGACCTGCTAATCTGCTACTACTACTATCTACTACTCCTACCTTCCCCCTACTCTCTCTTCCCCTTCTATAGGCGCTCTTTGCAGAAGCTGCTAAATAAACAAGGAGGGAGGTATCCTATTTTTAACTAAGCTAGCGGCGGGCTTACGCTCAGCAGCTCGTAACTACAAGGCTACTTAACTGCTTACACAACCTAGCTAGACAACTAAGTTGTCTGCAAAGGATTTAATCCTGCGCACTGTACAATTGCAATACACCAGCTAGTGACCCTAATTTCAACAAGGCCACCAACGCTAATCTAGTAAGGTTCTAGGCTAAAGGCCTATTCGTATCCAACTAGTGCAGGCGGAAATCACCCTGTTCTAGCATAGATTCTAACTTAGAGGCGTTTAGCTATAATCTAGCAGATAGTAGCTTCGCAGCAATGCCTAGTCAGACAGCTGCAAAAACTAATTATCTGAAACCGCAGTTCCTCTTGTACTAAGCGGTATTACTATTAGGGCAAGGTTATTAGTAGGGTAAAACTAACCTGTCTTACAACAGTCTAAACCTAGCTCACGTTCCCTATTAGTGGGTGAACAATCCAACGCTTACTAAATTCTGCTTCAGTATAATAGGAAGAGCTGACATTAAAGGATCAAAAAGCAACGTCGCTATGAACGCTTAGCTGCTACAAGCTAGTTATCCCTGTAGTAACTTTTCTAGCACCTCTAGCCTCAAATTTTAAGGGACTAAAGGATTAATAGGCTACACTTTTATAGTTTGTATTCACACTAAAAATTAAAATCAAGGGGACTTTTGCCCTTTTGCTCTACTAGAGATTTCTATTCTCTATAAGTCCCCCTTAGGACACCTGCGTTATGGTTTAACAGATGTGCCGCCCTAGCCAAACTCCCTACCTAACAATGTCTTCAACCTGGATTGGCCCACGAAGGACCTTAACGCTAGAAGTTAGACTGTAAGGTCCAGCTCCGCTTCATTAAATAAGTAAAAAAACAATAAGGGTAGTGGTATTTCACTAGCGCTAAAGCTCCTACCTATTCTACACCCCCTATGTCTTTTCACAATGTCAAACTAGAGTCAAGCTTAACAGGGTCTTCTTTCCCTGCTAATTTAGCTAAGCCTGTTCCCTTAGCTGTAGTTTCGCTAGATAGTAGATAGGGACAGTAGGAATCTTGTTAATCTATTCATGCGCGTCACTAATTAGATGACAAGGCATTTAGCTACCTTAAGAGAGTTATAGTTACTCCTGCTGTTTACCTACGCTTAGTTGAATCTCTTCGCTTTAACATTTAGAGCACTGGGCAGAAATCACATTGTATTAACACTACTTTCTAGCTATCGCAATGCTATGTTTTAATTAGACAGTTAGATTCCCCTTGTCTGTACTAGTTCTAAGTTAGTTGTTAAGCGTACGCTAGACAGCTGAAGCCTGCTAAGGGTGCCTACATCCTAGCGCTGAAAGGTGCCTACCTTGCGGCTAGTACCCTTCTGCGCTAAAAGCTTCTCCCTAAGGCCTAACGTACCTAACCCTTAGAGCTAATCCTTTTCCTGAAGTTACAGATCTATTTTGCTAACTTCCCTTATCTACATTGTTCTATCAACTAGAGGCTTTTTACCTTAGAGACCTGCTGCGGTTATGAGTACGACCTGGCGTAAAAACTATTTCTTTAAGCAGATTTTCAAGGCTTGTTAAGAGCGCACCAAACGCTGCAAAAGTGCAGCGCTCTTCTAGCTATTGAACCCTAGCTCTAGACAAACCGATTTTAGGGTAACAGACTGTTAAGAAGAAAAGAGAACTCTTCTTAGAGCTCCTGCTAAGGTCTCCGCTCTCAGTTGCGTTGCCGCGGAGAATCTACATCCAGGTGCTAGAATGTTAACTAGCTTCCCTTTCAAGGGTGGGGCGCAAGCGCCCACATTAAAACAGAGTTTCCCTATCTCTTAGGATTGACTAACCTGTGTCCAACTGCTGTTTACACAGAACCTTTCCCCACTTCAGTCCTTAAAGTTCTTATTTAAGTATTTGCTACTACCACCAAGATCTGCACTAGAGGCCGTTCGACCCGGGGTCACCCCTAAGGCTTCGTCACGGACCTCCACGCCTGCCTACTCGCTAGGGCATAAATCCTGCCCCAGCGGCAGGGTATAGGTAACACGCTTGAGCGCCATCTATTTTTAGGGCTAGTTCATTTAGCAGGTGAGTTGTTACACACTCCTTAGCAGATTCTGACTTCCATAGCCACCGTCCTGCTGTCTAGATAAACTAACACCTTTTGTAGTGTCTAATAAGCGTATATTCTAGCACCTTAACCCTGCGTTTAGTTTATCCCGCATTGCTAGTTCTGCTTACTAAAAATGGCCCACTAGTAACGATACATTCAACTGTCCACGTTCAATTAAGTAACAAGGACTTCTTACATATTTAAAGTTTAAGAATAGGTGAAGGTTGTTTTAACCCCTAGGCCTCTAATCATTCGCTTTACCTCATAAAACTAAAAACGTTACTGCTATCCTGAGGGAAACTTCAGCAGGAACTAGCTACTAGATAGTTCAATTAGTCTTTCGCCCCTATGCCTAAATTTAACGATTGATTTGCACGTCAGAACCGCTGCGAGCCTCTACTAGAGTTTCCTCTAGCTTCACTCTATTCAAGCATAGTTTACTATCTTTTAAGTCCTAACAGCTATGCTCTTACTCAAATCTATCCAAAGACATTAGGATTAGTTAATAGTGCACCCTAAAAGGTTCCTACCTCCATTTACTTTCATTACGCGCTTAGGCTTGACACCTAAACACTTGCATAGATGTTAGACTCCTTAGTCTGTGTTTTAAGACAGGCCGCTTACAGCTATTACGCTAGCATCCTAGCAGATGCGCAGACCTTAGTCTAGGCTAGTTGCATGTCGTCTCCCCTATAAGTTCACCCTAAAGAGAGGTACATAACAGAGACCTTTATCCAACTACCTAAACTAATGCTAGCCTGCCTATAGAAGAGTGCACTAGGTAGAAACCTAGATAAGCAACTATAGGCAAGTCTAGCTGCAAGCGCTTCCCTTTCAACAATTTTACGTGCTTTTTAACTCTCTTTCTAAAGTGCTTTTTATTTTTTGATCACTCTACTTATGCGCTATCGGTCTCTGGCCAGTATTTAGCTTTAGAAGAAATTTACCTCCTATTTAGAGCTGCATTCCTAAACAACTCAACTTGTTGAAGGGGCTTTACACAGTAAAGGCTAGCAACTACGTACAGGATTCTCACCCTCTGTAACGTCCTGTTCTAAGGAACTTAGACCGCTGCTAATGCCAAAGCGCTCTCTGCAAATTACAACTCAGACGCCAAAGACGCTAGATTTCAAATTTAAGCTGTTGCCGCTTTACTTGCTGTTACTAGGGCAATCCCTGTTAGTTTCTTTTCCTCCGCTTATTAATATGCTTAAGTTCAGCGGGTATCCCTACCTAATCTGAGGTCAAGAGTGTAAAAAATGTACTTTTAGACGTTGTTGTTATAAGTGCAAAGCGCAAGATGTACTGCGCTCTAAAATTAATACGCTGGCTGCTAATTGTTTTGAAGCAAGTCTATACGCAGAGGCGAGACAAACACCCAACACTAAGCAAAGCTTAAAGGTACAAATAACACTCAAACAGGCATGCCCTATAGAATACCAAGGGGCGCAATGTGCGTTTAAAGATTTAATAATTTACTAAATTCTGCAATTTACACTACTTATCGCATTTCGCTGCGTTCTTTATTAATGCTAGAACTAAGAGATCTGTTGTTGAAAGTTGTAACTATTATGTTTTTCAGACGCTGATTGCAACTGCAAAGGGTTTAATTTTGTCTAATTAGCAGGCGAGCCTACTAAGGAAACGTAAGTACTTAAAAGACATGGGTAAGAGATAGCAGGCAAAGCCTACAAACTCTAGGTAATAATCCTTCTGCAGGTTCACCTACAGAAACCTTGTTACAACTTTTACTTCCTCTAAATAACTAAGTTTGACGAACTTTCTGGCTTAGAGTAGTTGTTGCCAACCTCTCCAAGCCAGTCCAAAGGCCTCACTAAGCTATTCAATTGGTAGTAGCGACGGGCGGTGTGTACAAAGGGCAGGGACGTAATTAACGCATGCTAATGACATGCGCTTACTAGGCATTCCTTGTTGAAGAGCAATAATTGCAATGCTCTATCCCTAGCACAACAGAGTTTAACAAGATTACCTAGACCTTCTAGCCAAGGTGAATAACTTGTTGGCTCTGTTAGTGTAGCGCGCGTGCGGCCTAGAACATCTAAGGGCATTACAGACCTGTTATTGCCTCAAACTTCCATTAGCTTGAGCCAATAGTCCCTCTAAGAAGCCGGCGACCAGCCAAAGCTAGCCTAGCTATTTAGCAGGTTAAGGTCTTGTTCGTTATCGCAATTAAGCAGACAAATCACTCCACCAACTAAGAACGGCCATGCACCACTACCTAAAAAATCAAGAAAGAGCTCTTAATCTATCAATCCTTATTTTATCTGGACCTAGTGAGTTTCCCTGTGTTGAGTTAAATTAAGCTGCAGGCTCCACGCCTAGTAGTGCCCTTCTGTTAATTTCTTTAAGTTTCAGCCTTGCGACTATACTCCCCCTAGAACCTAAAAACTTTAATTTCTCGTAAGGTGCCAAGCAAGTTAGAAAAAGAACATTGCTTGATCTCTAGTTGGCATAGTTTACAGTTAAGACTACAACAGTATCTAATTGTCTTTAATCCCCTAACTTTCGTTCACTAATTAATGAAAACATCCTTGGCAAATGCTTTCGCAGTAGTTAGTCTTCAATAAATCTAAGAATTTTACCTCTAACAATTGAATACTGATGCCCCTAACTGTCCTTATTAATTATTACAGCAGTCCTAGAAACCAACAAAATAGGACTGCACGTCCTATTCTATTATTCTATGCTAACGTATTTAAGCAAAGGCCTGCTTTAAACACTCTAATTTTTTCAAAGTAAAAGTCCTAGTTCCCTAACACACCTAGTGAAGGGCATAAGGTTCTCTAGAAGGAAAGGCCTAGCCGGACAAGTACACGCAGTGAGGCGGACCTGCTAGCTAGGCCTAAGTTTTAACTACAAGCTTTTTAACTGCAACAACTTTAATATACGCTATTAGAGCTGGAATTACTGCAGCTGCTAGCACTAGACTTGCCCTCTAATTGTTCCTTATTAAGAGGTTTAAATTGTACTTATTCCAATTACAAGACCTAAAAGAGCCCTGTATTAGTATTTATTGTCACTACCTCCCTGTGTTGGGATTAGGTAATTTGCGCGCCTGCTGCCTTCCTTAGATGTGGTAGCCATTTCTTAGGCTCCCTCTCTAGAATCGAACCCTAATTCCCTGTTACCCGTTGAAACCATGGTAAGCCAATACCTTACTATTAAAAGTTAATAGGGCAGAAATTTAAATAAACTGTTGCTAGCGCAAGGCTATGCGATCTGTGAAGTTATTATAAATCACTAAGAAGCCCTAAAGGGCGTTGGTTTTTTATCTAATAAATACACTCCTTCTAAAGTTGGGGTTTTCAGCATGTATTAGCTCTAGAATTACCACGGTTATCCAAGTAGTAAGGTACTATCAAATAAACAATAACTGATTTAATAAGCCATTCGCAGTTTTACAGTATAATTGCTTATACTTAGACATGCATGGCTTAATCTTTAAGACAAGCATATAACTACTAGCAGAATCAACTAGGTAACTATTGTGAGCCTAAGCGCTAAAGCAAACAAGCGAACCCCCCAAAGGAGGCTAGGATGTACTAGTTGGAAGGGAGAAGCCAAAGCGACCCCTAGCCGCAAGCATTAGAGGCGTACAAGACACCTAAGCTACAAGCAACTAATTTAATTGCCCCTACTAAGTTCCCTAAGTTGCGGTCCGCGACAGGTGGCACTTAGTTATTACACTGCTTACTACCCCGTCACATACGCCCCTTAGGAGGAGAAGACCTAAGCTAAGTCAACGCGCAAGCGCAGGTACTTAACAGAGCTATCCCCAAAGATCTAGTAAAACGTTTAGCAAAGCTAGCGATCTACAGACCCCAAATGTTGCCTACTAATTGTGAGACCAACAGGACTTTAGTTCCCCTCGCAAGCGCGTTGCAGTAACCTAAAAGGTGACTAACTACGCCTAAGCAGAGAAGAGTCGCTGAGCCCTAAGAAGACGCGCCTACTAGAGTTAACATAGTAAGCCGCTACGTAGGAAACAAGGCTTGCTAGTATAATACCAGGGCTGAAGCCCAGACTTTAGGCAGTTACTGCCTAGAAAACGCACCTAAAGGCGTGCAAATCAGGCAAATAGCTGCTAAAGCTTTAAGAGTGCTAACTACAGCCGCCTAGGCAGGTGTAGTTAAGCTAAGTAGGCTTGCTGTTAGGCTTACCTGCTCTTCTTATATAAGCTCTAAACAGATTTAGGGACAATTTTCGCGTCGCGGGGTTCGTGCGGCAGAAAAAATCTTAGAGGTTAGTTTTTTGTATAGGGATCTAGGAAGACCTGCGCAGCACTACACAAACTATAAACCTTAATTCTATGTCGCCTACCACTAGGTTTTTAGCTATATTGTTAATTTTTGAGCGTCCCTAGGCCTCTAGCTAGGCGCCAACCTGCTAATTAGCTAAAAAGTAGATTTAGGTACCCTGCTAGTAGGTTTTGCCACTTTGCTCTAAAACGCTTATTTAATACTACTCTACTAAGCTAGAACACTTGCTTCTGCTAGTAATTTAGTAGTAGCTATTAATACAGAGTCTAGTAATAATTATTAACTACTTAGATTATTAATTAGATAAGTAGAATAGAGTAAATTCTGACAGAATGCTCTAAGAAACTAGGTTTATAAATTTAAAAGTAAAAGAAGTTTGTAATAGTTATTACAAAGCCTAAAGAGCAGTAGAGCAGAATAGATAAATAGATAATAGCAGAGAAAAATAGAATGTAACTAGAGCAGTAGTGTAATAAGTAGGCAAATTAAACTTTATTAGTTAACAGCAGACCCTACTAGCAGTTACAGCAACCTACTAGCAGGACTATAAAAAAGAATAACCTACTAGCAGATATAAAGGACTAGTAATAGCTAGTTAAGTAGCGTAACCTACTAGCAGAGTAGCACAACCTACTAGCAGAACTTTAGCACTTGGGCGCTCTACTCTCTAAACCTTTAGGCGCCTACCTGCCTAAGCGAGGCACCTGGACTGCCTATTTAGCAGCTCTTATAGGCGGTCTTATAGGCGGTTAGGTGCTAGGTAGTTAGTAGCACAACCTACTAGCAGAATAGCACAACCTACTAGCAGAGTAGCACAACCTACTAGCAGAGTAGCACAACCTACTAGCAGAATAGCACAACCTACTAGCAGAACTTTAACACTTAGGCGCTCTACCCCCTAAACCTTTAGGCGCCTACCTGCCTAAGCAAGGCACCTAGACTGCCTATTTAGCAGCTCTTACAGGCGGTCTTATAGGCGGTTAGGTGCTAGGTAGTTGGTGGCACAACCTACTAGCAGAGTGGCACAACCTACTAGCAGAGTGGCACAACCTACTAGCAGAATGGCACAACCTACTAGCAGAACTTTAACACTTAGGCGCTCTACCCCCTAAACCTTTAGGCGCCTACCTGCCTAAGCAAGGCACCTAGACTGCCTATTTAGCAGCTCTTACAGGCGGTCTTATAGGCGGTTAGGTGCTAGGTAGTTAGTGGCACAACCTACTAGCAGAGTGGCACAACCTACTAGCAGAGTGGCACAACCTACTAGCAGAATGGCACAACCTACTAGCAGAGTGGCACAACCTACTAGCAGAATAGCACAACCTACAAGCAGAACTTTAGCACTTAGGCGCTCTACTCTCTAAACCTTTAGGCGCCTACCTGCCTAAGCAAGGCACCTAGACTGCCTATTTAGCAGCTCTTACAGGCGGTCTTATAGGCGGTTAGGTGCTAGGTAGTTAGTAGCACAACCTACTAGCAGAGTGGCACAACCTACTAGCAGAGTGGCACAACCTACTAGCAGAATGGCACAACCTACTAGCAGAGTGGCACAACCTACTAGCAGAATGGCACAACCTACTAGCAGAACTTTAGCACTCAGGCGCTCTACTCTCTAAACCTTTAGGCGCCTACCTGCCTAAGCAAGGCACCTAGACTGCCTATTTAGCAGCTCTTACAGGCGGTCTTATAGGCAGTTAGGTGCTAGGTAGTTAGTGGCACAACCTACTAGCAGAGTGGCTTAACCTACTAGCAGAACTCTAGCACTTAGGCGCTCTACCTTCTAAACCTTTTAGCGCCTACCCGCCTAAGCGAGGCACCTAGACCGCCTATTTAGCAGCTCTTATAGGCGGTCTTATAGGCGGTAGCGCAACCTACTAGCAGCTAACTAAATCTCTTTGTCTTTTTTTTCTCTCTAAATCCATCGCCGCGCGCGGGCACAACCTACTAGCAGCTTTTAAACCCTATTAACCCCCAACCTACTAGCAGACTGCATGGCGCAACCTACTAGCAGAACCCTAGCTAGAGTAGCATTTTTTCAGCCTGCCTACTAGGCTAGACCCGCCAATCTGCTACTACTACTATCTACTACTCCTACCTTCCCCCTACTCTCTCTTCCCCTTCTATAGGCGCTCTTTGCAGAAGCTGCTAAATAAACAAAGAGGGAGGTATCCTATTTTTAACTAAGCTAGCGGTGGGCTTACGCTTAGCAGCTTGTAACTACAAGGCTACTTAACTGCTTACACAACTTAGCTAGACAACTAAGTTGTCTGCAAAGGATTTAATCCTGCGCACTGTACAATTGCAATACACTAGCTAGTAACCCCAATTTCAACAAGGCTACTAACGCCAATCTAGTAAGGTTCTAGGCTAAAGGCCTATTTGTATCTAACTAGTGCAGGCGGAAATCACCCTGTTCTAGCATAGATTCTGACTTAGAGGCGTTTAGCTATAATCTAGCAGATAGTAGCTTTGCAGCAATGCCTGGTTAGACAGCTGCAAAAACTAATTATCTAAAACCACAGTTCCTCTCGTACTAAGCGGTATTACCATTAGGGCAAGGTTATTAGTAGGGTAAAACTAACCTGTCTTACAACAGTCTAAACCTAGCTCACGTTCCCTATTAGTGGGTGAACAATCTAACGCTTACTAAATTCTGCTTTAGTATAATAGGAAGAGCTAACATTAAAGGATTAAAAAGCAACGTTGTTATGAACGCTTAGCTGCTACAAGCTAGTTATCCCTGTAGTAACTTTTCTAGCACCTCTAGCCTCAAATTTCAAGGGACTAAAGGATTAATAGGCTACACTTTCATAGTTTGTATTCACACTAAAAATTAAAATTAAGGGGACTTTTGCTCTTTTGCTCTACTAGAGATTTCTGTTCTCTATAAGTCCCTCTTAGGACACCTGCGTTATAGTTTAACAGATGTGCCGCCCTAGCCAAACTCCCTACCTAACAATGTCTTTAACCTAGATCAGCCTACAAAGGACCTTAACGCTAGAAGTTAGACTGTAAGGTCCAGCTCCGCTTTATCAAATAAGTAAAAAAACAATAAGGGTAGTGGTATTTTACTAGCGCTGAAGCTCCTACCTATTCTACACCCCCTATGTCTTTTCACAATGTCAAACTAGAGTTAAGCTTAACAGGGTCTTCTTTCCCTGCTAATTTAGCTAAGCCTGTTCCCTTAGCTGTAGTTTCGCTAGATAGTAGATAGGGACAGTAGGAATCTTGTTAATCCATTCATGCGCGTCACTAATTAGATAACAAGGCATTTAGCTACCTTAAGAGAGTTATAGTTACTCCTGCTGTTTACCCACGCTTGGTCAAATCTCTTTGCTTTAACATTCAGAGCACTAGGCAGAAATCACATTGCGTTAACACTACTTTCTAGCTATCGCAATGCTATGTTTTAATTAGACAGTTAGATTCCCCTTGTCTGTACCAGTTCTAAGTTAGTTGTTAAGCGTACGCTAGACGGCTGAAGCCTGCTAAGGGTGCCCGCATCCTAGCGCTAAAAGGTGCTTACCTTGCAGCTAGTACCCTTCTGCGCTAGAAGCTTCTCCCTAAGGCCTAACATACTTAACCCTTAGAGCTAATCCTTTTCCTAAAGTTACAGATCTATTTTGCTAACTTCCCTTATCTACATTGTTCTATTAACTAGAGGCTTTTCACCTTAGAGACCTGCTGCGGTTATAAGTACAACCTAGCGTAAAAACTATTTCTTTAAGCGGATTTTTAAGGCTTGTTAGGAGCGCACTAAACGCCGCAAAAGTGCAGCGCTCTTCTAGCCATTAAACCCTAGCTCTAGACAAACTAATTTCAGGGTAACAGACTGTTAAGAAGAAAAGAGAACTCTTCTTAGGGCTCCTGCCAAGGTCTCCGCTCTTAGTTGCGTTGCTGCAGAGAATCTACATCCAGGTGCTAGAATGTTAACTAGCTTCCCTTTTAAGGGTAGGGCGCAAGCGCCTACATTAAAACAGAGTTTCCCTATCTCTTAGGATTAACTAACCCGTGTCTAACTGCTGTTCACACAGAACCTTTCTCCACTTTAGTCCTTAAAGTTCTTATTTAAGTATTTGCTACTACTACTAAGATCTGCACTAGAGGCTGTTTAACCTAGGGTTACCCCTAAGGCTTCGTTACAGACCTCTACGCCTGCCTACTCGCTAGGGCATAAATCCTGCCCTAGCAGCAGGGTATAGGTAACACGCTTAAGCGCTATCTATTTTTAGGGCTAGTTTATTCAGCAGGTAAGTTGTTACACACTCCTTAGCAGATTCTAACTTCTATAGCCACCGTTCTGCTGTCTAGATAAACTAACACCTTTTGTAGTGTCTAATAAGCGTATATTCTAGCACCTTAACTCTGCGTTCGGTTTATCCCGCATCGCCAGTTCTGCTTACCAAAAATAGCCTACTAGTAACAATACATTCAACTGTCTACGTTTAATTAAGTAACAAGGACTTCTTACATATTTAAAGTTTAAGAATAGGTAAAGGTTGTTTCAACCCCTAGGCCTCTAATTATTCGCTTTACCTCATAAAACTAAAAACGTTACTGCTATCCTAAGGGAAACTTCGGCAGGAACCAGCTACTAGATAGTTTAATTAGTCTTTCGCCCCTATGCCCAAATTTGACAATTAATTTGCACGTTAGAACTGCTGCGAGCCTCTACTAGAGTTTCCTCTAGCTTCACCCTATTCAAGCATAGTTCACTATCTTTCAGGTCCTAACAGCTATGCTCTTACTTAAATCCATCTAAAGACATTAGGATTAGTTAATAGTGCACCCTAAAAGGTTCCTACCTCTGTTCACTTTTATTACGCGCTTAGGCTTAACACCTAAACACTTGCATAGATGTTAGACTCCTTAGTCTGTGTTTTAAGACAGGCTGCTTACAGCTATTACGCTAGCATCCTAGCAGATGCGTAGACCTTAGTCTAGGCTAGTTGCATGTTGTCTCCCCTATAAGTTCTCTCTAAAGAGAGGTACATGACAGAGACCTTTATCTAACTGCCTAAACTAATGCTAGCCTGCCTATAGAAGAGTGCACTAGGTAGAAACCTAGATAAGTAACTATAGGCAAGTCTAGCTGCAAGCGCTTCCCTTTCAACAATTTCACGTGCTTTTTAACTCTCTTTCTAAAGTGCTTTTTATTTTTTAATCACTCTACTTGTGCGCTATCAGTCTCTGGCCAGTATTTAGCTTTAGAAGAAATTTACCTCCTATTTAGAGCTGCATTCCTAAACAACTCAACTTGTTAAAGGGGCTTTACACAGTAAAGGCTAGCAACTACGTACAGGATTCTCACCTTCTGTAACGTCCTGTTCTAAGGAACATAGACTGCTGCTAATGCTAAAGCGCCCTCTGCAAATTACAACTTAGACGCTAAAGACGCTAGATTTCAAATTTAAGCTGTTGCCGCTTCACTCGCTGTTACTAGGGCAATCCCTGTTGGTTTCTTTTCCTCCGCTTATTAATATGCTTAAGTTCAGCGGGTATCCCTACCTGATCTAAGGTTAAGAGTGTAAAAAATGTACTTTTAGACGTTGTTGTTATAAGTGCAAAGCGCAAGATGTACTGCGCTCTAAAATCAATACGCTAGCTGCTAATTGTTTTAAAGCGAGTCTACACGCAGAGGCGAGACAAACACCTAACACTAAGCAAAGCTTAAAGGTACAAATAACGCTTAAACAGGCATGCCCTATAGAATACTAAGGGGCGCAATGTGCGTTTAAAGATTCAATAATTCACTAAATTCTGCAATTTATACTACTTATCGCATTTCGCTGCGTTCTTCATTAATGCTAGAACTAAGAGATCTGTTGTTGAAAGTTGTAACTATTATGTTTTTCAGACGCTGATTGCAACTGCAAAGGGTTTAATTTTGTCTAATTAGCGGGCAAGCCCACTAAGGAAACGTAAGTACTTAAAAAACATAGGTAAGAGATAGCAGGCAAAGCCTATAAACTCTAGGTAATAATCCTTCTGCAGGTTTACCTACAGAAACCTTGTTACAACTTTTACTTCCTCTAAATAACTAAGTTTGACAAACTTTCTAGCTTAGAGTGGTTGTTGCCAACCTCTCTGAGCCAGTCTGAAGGCCTCACTGAGCTATTTAATTAGTAGTAGCGACGGGCGGTGTGTACAAAGGGCAGGGACGTAATTAACACATGCTGATAACATGCGCTTACTAGGCATTCCTTGTTAAAGAGCAATAATTGCAATGCTCTATCCCTAGCACAATAGAGTTTAACAAGATTACCTAGACCTTCTAGCTAAGGTAAATAACTTGTTGGCTCTGTTAGTGTAGCGCGCGTGCAGCCTAGAACATCTAAGGGCATTACAGACCTGTTATTGCCTTAAACTTCTATTAGCTTGAGCTAATAGTCCCTCTAAGAAGCCAGCGACCAGCTAAAGCTAGCCTGGCTATTTAGCAGGTTAAGGTCTTGTTCGTTATTGCAATTAAGCAGACAAATCACTCTACTAACTAAGAATAGCCATGCACCACTACCTGAAAAATTAAGAAAGAGCTCTTAATCTGTTAATCCTTATTTTATCTAGACCTAGTGAGTTTCCCTGTGTTGAGTTAAATTAAGCTGCAGGCTCCACGCCTAGTAGTGCCCTTCTGTTAATTTCTTTAAGTTTCAGCCTTGCGACTATACTCCCCCTAGAACCTAAAAACTTTGATTTCTCGTAAGGTGCTGAGCGAGTTAGAAAAAGAACATTGCCTAATCCCTAGTTGGCATAGTTTACAGTTAAGACTACAACAGTATCTAATCGTCTTTAATCCCCTAACTTTTGTTTACTGATTAATGAAAACATCCTTGGCAAATGCTTTCGCAGTAGTTAGTCTTTAATAAATCTAAGAATTTCACCTCTAACAATTAAATACTGATGCCCCTGACTGTCCTTATTAATTATTACGGCAGTCCTAGAAACTAACAAAATAGGACTGCACGTCCTATTCTATTATTCTATGCTAACGTATTTAAGCAAAGGCCTGCTTTGAACACTCTAATTTTTTCAAAGTAAAAGTCCTAGTTCCCTAACACACCCAGTGAAGGGCATAAGGTTCTCTAGAAGGAAAGGCCTAGCTAGACAAGTACACGCGGTAAGGCGGACCTGCTAGCTAGGCCTAAGTTTTAACTACAAGCTTTTTAACTGCAACAACTTTAATATACGCTATTAGAGCTGGAATTACCGCAGCTGCTAGCACTAGACTTGCCCTCTAATTGTTCCTCGTTAAGAGGTTTAAATTGTACTTATTCTAATTACAAGACCTAAAAGAGCCCTGTATTAGTATTTATTGTTACTACCTCCCTGTGTTAGGATTGGGTAATTTGCGCGCCTGCTGCCTTCCTTAGATGTAGTAGCTGTTTCTTAGGCTCCCTCTCTAGAATCGAACCCTAATTCCCTGTTACCCGTTGAAACTATGGTAAGCCAATACCTTACCATCAAAAGTTAATAGGGCAGAAATTTAAATAAACTGTTGCTAGCGCAAGGCTATGCGATCTGTGAAGTTATTATAAATCACTAAGAAGCCCTAAAGGGCGTTAGTTTTTTATCTAATAAATACACCCCTCCTGAAGTTAGGGTTTTCAGCATGTATTAGCTCTAGAATTACCACAGTTATCTAAGTAGTAAGGTACTATCAAATAAACAATAACTGATTTAATAAGCCATTTGCAGTTTTATAGTATAATTGCTTATACTTAGACATGCATAGCTTAATCTTTAAGACAAGCATATAACTACTAGCAGAATCAACTAGATAACTATTGTAAGCCTAAGCACTAAAGCAAACAAGCGAACCCCCTAAAGGAGGCTAGGATGTACTAGTTAGAAGGGAGAAGCTAAAGCAACCCCTAGCTGTAAGCATTAGAGGCGTACAAGACACCTAAGCTACAAGCAACTAATTTAATTGCCCCCACTAAGTTCCCTAAGTTGCGGTCTGCAACAGGTAGCACTTAGTTATTACACTGCTTACTACCCCGTTACATACGCCCCTTAGGAGGAGAAGACCTAAGCTAAGTCAACGCGCAAGCGCAGGTACTTAACAGAGCTATCCCTAAAGATCTAGTAAAACGTTTAGCAAAGCTAGCGATCTACAGACCCTAAATGTTGCCTGCTAATTGTGAGACTAATAGGACTTTAGTTCCCCCTGCAAGCGCGTTGTAGTAACCTAAAAGGTGACTAACTACGCCTAAGCAGAGAAGAGTCGCTAAGCCCTAAGAAGACGCGCCTACTAGAGTTGACATAGTAAGCCGCTACGTGGGAAACAAGGCTTGCTGGTATAATACTAGGGCCGAAGCCTAGACTTTAGGCGGTTACTGCCTAGAAAACACACCTAAAGGCGTGCAAATTAGGCAAATAGCTGCTAAAGCTTTAAGAGTGCTAACTACAGCCGCCTAGGCAGGTGTAGTTAAGCTAAGTAGGCTTGCTGTTAGGCTTACCTGCTCTTCTTATATAAGCTCTAAACAGATTTAGGGACAATTTTCGCGTTGCAGGGTTCGTGCAGCAGAAAAAATCTTAGAGGTTAGTTTTTTGTATAGGGATCTAGGGAGACCTGCGCAGCACTATACAAACTATAAACCTTAATTCTACGTTGCCTGCTACTAGGTTTTTAGCTATATTGTTGATTTTTAAGCGTCCCTAGGCCTCTGGCTAGGCGCCAACGTGCTAATTAGCTGAAAAGTAGATTTAAGTACCCTGCTAGTAGGTTTTGCCACTTTGCTCTAAAACGCTTATTTAATACTACTCTACTAAGCTAGAACACTTGCTTCTGCTAGTAATTTAGTAGTAGCTATTAATACAGAGTCTAGTAATAATTATTAACTACTTAGATTATTAATTAGATAAGTAGAATAGAGTAAATTCTGACAGAATGCTCTAAGAAACTAGGTTTATAAATTTAAAAGTAAAAGAAGTTTGTAATAGTTATTACAAAGCCTAAAGAGTAGTAGAGCAGAATAGATAAATAGATAATAGCAGAGAAAAATAGAATGTAACTAGAGCAGTAGTGTAATAAGTAGGCAAATTAAACTTTATTAGTTAACAGCAGACCCTACTAGCAGTTACAGCAACCTACTAGCAGGACTATAAAAAAGAATGACCTACTAGCAGATATAAAGGACTAGTAATAGCTAGTTAAGTAGCGTAACCTACTAGCAGAGTAGCACAACCTACTAGCAGAACTTTAGCACTTGGGCGCTCTACTCTCTAAACCTTTAGGCGCCTACCTGCCTAAGCGAGGCACCTGGACTGCCTATTTAGCAGCTCTTATAGGCGGTCTTATAGGCGGTTAGGTGCTAGGTAGTTAGTAGCACAACCTACTAGCAGAATAGCACAACCTACTAGCAGAGTGGCACAACCTACTAGCAGAGTGGCACAACCTACTAGCAGAATGGCACAACCTACTAGCAGAACTTTAACACTTAGGCGCTCTACCCCCTAAACCTTTAGGCGCCTACCTGCCTAAGCAAGGCACCTAGACTGCCTATTTAGCAGCTCTTACAGGCGGTCTTATAGGCGGTTAGGTGCTAGGTAGTTAGTAGCACAACCTACTAGCAGAGTAGCATAACCTACTAGCAGAGTAGCACAACCTACTAGCAAAGTAGCACAACCTACTAGCAGAATAGCACAACCTACTAGTAGAACTTTAACACTTAGGCGCTCTACCCTCTAAACTTTTAGGCGCCTACCTGTTAGGACTTCTGCTATAGTTAGATAGCACAACCTACTAGTAGTGCTTATCTAACTTAGCAGAATCTATCCTGTTAACTTTTACTTCACTTTTAGGGCATAGGCCTCCTTCTACTTCTAGCCTAGGAGCCTAGGCCTACCTACTATAAGTAGGTAGCTATCTCTGCTCTCTTATAGCTCTCTGTCTGCTATTTTGTTTACTTCTTCTTAAATATATTAGCTTTCTAGATTGCTTCCTTTTGTGCTTGTGAAGTCTGCCTTACATAATAGTAGACCTAATAGCTTAAAACTAAGCTTTTCTCTTAGGCTTCCGCCTTTGTTTAGCATAGTAGTTAGCTACTGTTGCTAAAGGTTGCATAATTTTTTGCCTAGTTTAGTAAGCTATTTCTTAACTAAGCAATAGCTCTAGCTGTTAGAGCTTCTTCTCTTAGTCTCTATCCTCTTCTTGCGTAGGTAGTGAGTGCCTATTTCTAAGTATAAATTAGCCTTACCTACACGCTTTTTTAAGTATAAACTAGCTGCTAAACCTTAGTGCGCTAAGTGTTCTACCTTCTTTTAGGCTATAGAGTACTGGCCTGTCCTTTTTTAAGCGCCTTTTTAGTAGTCTAGCGCCCTTCTCCTACCTAGTTTTAGCGCCCTTTTAAGCGGTCTAGCGCCTACTGCTTTAGCGCCTTTTAAGTAGTCTAGCGCTTCTATCTTTTCTCTCACTATTCTAGCGCCTTTTGAGTGGTCTAGCGCCTCCTTTCTAGCGCCTAAGTGGTCTAGCGCCTCCTTTCTAGCGCCTTTTAAGTGGTCTAGCGCCTCCTTTCTAGCGCCTTTTAAGTGGTCTAGCGCTGCTTTCCTCTACTTCTTTAAGTACCTTCTAACTTGTTTCTTTGCGCAACCTTAAGTATTAGTTACAGCAGCTTCTTTTACTTTAACTCTTTTACTAACACTAGTTTTTTTTTGCTAACCTTTTACTGTACACCTCTTCTTCTTTCACTTAACTTCTCTCTAGGTCCTTACTACTACTTAAGGCACTAGGTGCTCTGCTTTCTCCTTTAACTACCTAACTTACTTCTTAACTAACTTTTAACCTACTTTTTACAAATCTTACTACATCTTCAAAACCGCAGCTATAGCGCTAGCTAATTCTAACAATACTAGCTAAGACAAGATGCCTTCTTCTAAACACAACTGCAACCTCTTATGCTATAGAGATAAGTTTAGGCTACACATTTCTTCTACTAACTCTCTAACCTAGCCTACATTGTCTATCTCTAAGCAAGTTGCTAACCTATTCTACAAAGCTAGCCGCTGTTCTGCTAGAACTACTACTAAGCGCTCTATTTCTTGCTTAGGAGGCCTTTCCTCTGCTAGCTTTAATTAACCCTCCTCTAAGTTTCGAGGCAACAAAGAGACACTAGTTCTTTAACCTACCCCTTGCTCTCTAAACAACTCTCCTTCTATTCAACGTTTAGAGGCATAAGGCGCTAAGTTAACTGCATTTAAGTCTATAATCCTAGAACACTAGAGTGCTTCTGCTATAGAACTACTAAATTTCTGCTATAAGGACTCTATGCACACACTAGCTTCTAAAGTTCCTATCTACAATGCATCTTTGCTAAGCGCTTAGAGCTTGCTAGCTAAGCTTACTAAGAACTTCCCTTGCTTATATGCTGAAGCTAATATAATACCCTCTAAATTCTTTTAGCAAGTCCTAGAGGATTACAACCTTACTTAACACTCCTAGTTTATTTAATCTCTAGGCCTCTATTAGCTTTTAGACAACTTGCTAAATTAGTACTTCTCTTGTCTTTTGCATAGTTAACTAGCAGTCTTTGCCTCTTTTCTTATAGGCTTTCTCTACAATGTATTAAATAGGATTTCAAACGTTACCTCTAAACTTTAGACAACTAAAATAGAGCTTGCTTAGTACAAGGACACCTGCTCTACACTTATTAACAAATATAACTATGTAGTTACTAAGTATAATTCTCTTAAGACTGTTTTTAACACACACTAGTCCTAGACTAACTAACTTAAACTAGATTACTAGAAGCTCCGCTTGGCCTATAACTACATTATTGCTAAAGGGGCTATATTAGCTGCTAAAGGCTCAGCCCCTACTTAACCTGCTTCTTAATTTAGGCACTTACGCCGCTCTACCCCCCTTTATTTAGAATCTACTAAGCTAGAACAAGATCTGTTTGCTAGCCCTAACAACAACTTAGAGCAGCTATTTACTATCCTTTTATAATCTAAACAACGTAATAATGCACTAGCTACTATAGACTAATTTTAGACTATGCTAGCTACTTAGACTACTCTCTTTACCTTTACACTACTTAGGAGCTATTCTGCTATGTTATTAACTCCTATATTGGCTAGCGCTTATTAATTCCTGCAGTTACTAGACTAATACAACAACTAGCTAAACAAGGCTATAAAGAAACTCTAGTATTTCTCTAGCCCTAAGGACAACTTTAGTAAATAGCTCTTTAATTGCCTTTATTACATGCGGGCGAATGGACGCAACTACTAGCACTCTAGCAATTTAGCAGACTTTCTTATAATTTACACTTAAGACCCTGCTTACGCCTTGCTCTAGGATCTATCTAGCTTTAGTTGCCTCTATTCTAAACCTATAGACTGCATTTACCGCTTGTAGAAAGTCTATAGAGACAAAAACACCTTTAGGTTAGCTAAACACTCTTTTAATGCCTTTGTCTTTCCTTACTTTCCTTTACTAGACATTGCTAATACCTTAATTGCTTTCTCTATCTTTTGCACTAAAATAGAGTACTTTGCCTAGCAGCTTAACTAGTCTCTTAAGACTTACTACTATTACCTACAAGCCAAACTACTAGACTTTTGCTACTATTAGATAGCTAGTATTCTCTATAAAAAGTCTCTCTCTAGCCTACAAGAATATTACAAGCAGCTTAGCACCTACTTTTCTAACTATGCTCTTATCTCTAACAAGACAACTACTTAAGATTCTACAGGAAATTAGCCTAGGCGCTCTTCCCTACGCAGTTAGTTAACCACTTGCAACATTTTGCTAGTACTACTTACTACTGCTATCCTAGCTCAACCTACATCTGCTCCTAAGGCTAAGGATACTTGCTCTTGTTGCTCTAAGGACTCCACTTCTGCCTCCTCTAATAAGTTTACTTGTTTTAACTGTAGACTTAAGAGCTATAAGTCCAACTAATGCCTAAAGCTACTAAAGCCTAAGGCACTATTATTAACTATCCTTTAGGATAAACTAACAAACTAACAAATAGCCACTTTAAACAACCTTAGAAATAACACTAAGGACAAATTCTTTAAATCTTTAGATAATAACTCTGCCTCTAACTTGGAAAACTAGAGCCTTTAAGTTCTAGTTACTACTTAAGGTTAGTTTACTAACAAGTGCGCTCTGAGAACCTATTCTCCCCTTAGTTAGGTTTAGCAGAGGCTAATACTGTACTACAAAAAGCTAGCAGCAAATAGAACTAAACTAAAGATAGTCTACAACATTACAATTAGCTTGCCTTTTTAGCTTTCTTAGGACGCAATAACAACACTCCACATAGGATCTGCGTTTTAGCTAATAATAGGGCTAATTCTAGCTTTATATCTTGCAAATTTCTATAACACACTAAGGCCCTTTACCTTATCCCTTTAGCTACTCTAATTATCTGCTAAGGATATAATAGTTAACCTTTTAAGACTATTACTTACTATGCTAAGTTTTACCTCTAGTTAGGCTCTTACTTAGAACGCACTAGGGCCTATGTTATAAACAATTGCAGATCTTTTTAACTTATCTTAGGATTCTGCTAGAGGGCTATTTACAATTCCTTAGTCTTATAGCGCGACTGCTCTATTTGCTTTAACAATAAATATTGCTCTAGACACTGCAACACTATAGCTTAGACTTCCTTATTGCTATATAAAGGCTCTTAGTTAGACACTAAACTGTTATAATTATTGCAGTCTAGTTTAAGCAAACTTTAAAATAGAAGATCTACTTAACCTAAACTTAGCCCTATAAGCGCAGCACTATATACTAACAAGTTAGTTAATCTACGCTTAGTTTCTGCTAAAGCTATTTGCCTTTATAGCAAAAGACCTAGGCACCTAGTTTTTGTTATTTAACAATTAGACACTACTACTGCTAGGAGGGCTTTAGCTAATAATAATTTTAACAAATTTTTCTAGCCTCCTAAAGACCCCCCGCTCTCTAACCTACTTACTGCAGAAGAATTAGAGGAATATGCTAACTTTATTCCTACCTTCAACTAGGCTGCAGCTAAAACACTACCTAACTATAGCAATTTTAACTACAAAATTAAACTTAAGCTAGGCATTAATCTACCTAACCACCGCCTACAACCTTTTTTAGGACAATAAATAAAGGCTATTAAGCATTACATTAAGGAAAACAAATCTAGAGGATTTATTAAACACTGCAACTTCCTAGCTTAAAATAACCTTCTTATTGTGGCTAAGCTAGGCAGTAGTCTGCGTGTATGCATAGATTATTAGAAATTAAATAAAGCTATAGTTAAAGACTGCTACTCTATTCTATTTTTTTAGGAGACTATAGCACACCTTAACAAAGCTAAGATCTTTTTAAAATTTAATGTTATTTACGCCTTCTATTAAATTTGCATAAAGCCTAGCTTAGAATAGCTTACTGCATTTTCTACTTAAAAGGGCACTTACTAGTACAAAGTTATGCCTTTTAGTCTATGCAACGCCTCTACAACATTTTAATAGGCTATTAACAAAGCACTTTTTAAATATTTAGACTAATTTTGTACAGCTTATTTAGACAATGTATTAGTATATTCTAATAGTCTCTAGAAACACAAAGCGCACGTTAAACAAGTTCTTAGCTGCTTTAAGGAACGTAGATTCTATGTTAACTCTAAGAAGTCTAAATTCTATAAGACCTAAGTTAAGTTTCTTAGAATAATTATTATAGGTTAAGGTGTACAGATAGACCCTAACAAGAATTAAGCTATTTAAGAATAGGAGATGCTTTAAACAGTACTAGATATTCTCTTCTTTCTTAGATTTACAGGATTTTATTAACAATTCATTTAGAGCTACTCCTCTATTGCCCTTCTACTTACACAAGCTATTAAGTCTACTATTATTACTAAACTATTATAGAAAGACTCTAATAAGCTTTATTGTACAGTGTAATATAAGAAATTCAAACCTACACAGGCCTACATTAATGCTTTTGCTTAACTTAAGAAAGCTTTTACAGTTAACTTAGTCTTGCGCTATTTTAACCCTAGTTAGCTAATCTTTATTTCCACTAACTCTTCTAGGTAAGCTTCTAGTGGGGTTATAAAACAACGTAATGCTAAAGGCGCTCTACAACCTATAGCATTCTTCTTAAAAAAACACTCCCCTGCTAAATGCAATTACAACATCTACAATATAGAACTAATAGCTATTATTTAGGCATTTAAGGAATAAGAACCTAAACTTATAGGTTCCCTACACCTAATCTAGGTTATTACTAATTATAAGAACCTAGAAACCTTTATAACTACTAAGAAACTTAATTAGAGGCAAGCCTACTAGTTACTTTTTCTCTTGTAATTTGACTTTAAGATTATTTACGCACTAAGAGAGATAAATAGCAAAGCTAACGCCCTTAGCTAGCAAGCCTAAGACATTCCTAAAGACAAAAATAATACAAGACTTATTAATACTTACTAGATTGTTTTACAACTAAAATATCTATCTTCTAGTATAGCACCTGCACTCTAGGCTACTCTAAGAGCCTTATTAATCTCCCCTTAATAGATTTCTACATTCGTCACCCTAGATGCTTAAGCAGTGGCTTAACTCTGTACTACCCTAAGCCTAACACCTAACTCTAATATGGACAACAAAGAGCCTATCAACAATATTAATAGAACAGTAACATTAGGACTGCCTTCTTATTTAGAAGACCTACGCTTAATAGAAGAAATGCTTAACAAAGCCTACGCTACTAATCCTACTACTTAAAAGATGTTTACTGCCTTAGACTAAGGCGATCACAAACTTAGCTTATAGTTCTAGAAAAACAGTTACTATGTTTTACTCTCAGACTACTACACTACTAGAGAGGAGGCTTACTAACAATTGTTTGTTAACAAAATGCGCCTATACATACTACTAGACGCCTGTCTTTATTGCTAGATTTTTAACCTTTGCTATAATTATAAGATTGTAGGTCACAAGAGAACTAGAGCTACACTTTACTTAATAATTTATTAATACTACTAGCCTAGTCTTACGCAGTTAATTAAGAAGTACTGCTAATCCTGCGCAGTGTGTAAATGCGCTTAACCTTCTAGAGAAGCATATAATAGCTACCTTTAATCTATACCTATACTTAATGTATAATAGGCAGACATTTCTGTAGATTACATTTAAGACCTGCTACCTTCTACACTTAATAGACAAATTTACACCAATCTTCTAGTAGTAGTTAATTAACTTACTAAACAACAGCACTTCTTCCCCTTAGTTAGCTACTTATTAAAGGAATTTGCCTACTACTTTATATAAATCTTTTTCCTGCACAGGTTACCTTGCACTATTGTATCTAATTGTAGTACCTTATTTATTAACAAGTTCTAGAAACGCGTCTGTGAGCGTCTTAATATTTAAGCTAAACTATCTACTGCCTATTACCTACAGACAGACAGACAAACAAAGCACGCTAACTAAAGCATTAAAATTTATCTTTGCAAATACATTAATTATACGCAAGACAACTAGGTGTTATAGCTACACTTAGCTAAGTTTTAGGTTAATAACTATTAACTTATTTAGTAGTCTTACCCCCTTCTTTGCAGATCTTAGCTATTACTTACATAGCGGGATTCACCCTAGCAAAAACTATTTAAACACTAAGTCGCTTTCTAGGAATGCTAAAGATTAAATCCTAAGAGCAGATAAGATCCTTTAAACCTACACTAATCTTTTAGAATACCTAAAGATTTAGCTAATATAGGCGCAACAAGAACAGCAAACACAGGCTAACGCTTACTAACAAACAAATGCTAAAGTAATGTTAGAAACTTAGTTTAGGTATTAACCTAGAACTAGAGCACTGCTTAACCTTTAAAGAAGCTTAATTATAAATACGCTAGGCTGTATCTAGTCACTTAAGTTATTTACAACAGAGCCGCTTACAAACTCTAGCTACCTAATAAGATAATTTTAAAAGGCATGTTTCTAGTGTTCTATCCCAATTTGCTCTAAGAAGCGCCTTAAGATAGGCTACTAGATTAAACAACCCCCAAACTAGAACCTGTAGATATTGTTAATAATTAAGGCAATATCTCTTAGGAATAGTTTATTAACAAGTTCATTAACTGCCGCAGGCGCCAAGGCACCTAGGAGTATTAGATTAAGTAGTCTAATAACTCTTCGCTAACATAGGAACCTGCTAAACAACACTTTAAACACTATAACACGTTCTTATATCACTACAAGAATCTAGACAAGCTAAAGCTCCCTAGCTTTAAGATGCCTACAGACTAGGCCCTATAACCTAAAAACACCTTTATTGGTAACTATTTTAGCAACCTTAGCAATTCTAAATAGCGAGTTATTACACATTTTGCAAGATTGTCTAGGTTTAGTATAATATTAGGCTACTTTTAACACATTAATAACAGCGTTCTTCTGCTTTTTAGTAAAGACTACACGCTACCTTAACGCCTACACGCTACCTTTAGGATACTATAACCAACTTTTAGCACAGTAATAATAGCGTTCTTCTGCTTTTTAGCAAAGACTACACGCTACCTTAACACCTACACACTAACTTTAGAATACTATAACTAAACTAATTATACTATCAAAGCCTACCTAACTTAGCTATTGCTAGCTTTATTTAGTTGAACCTTTTTTAAGCTAAGCAAGCTTGCTGTTAGGCTTACTTGCTCTTCTTATATAAGCTCTAAACAGATTTAGGTATAAGTTTTGCGTTGCAAGGTTTGTGCAGCAGAAAAAATCTTAGAGGTTAGTTTTTTATATAGGAATCTAGGGAGACATACGCAGCGCTATATAAACTATAAACCTTAATTCTATATTAACTGCTGCTAGGCTTTCTCTACAGTTTCTTAACTACTATACTATTTGCTTTTATCTTTCTTTCTCTTTTCTTTCTCTCTTTTTGTTAATAGCAGCTCTACAGCACCTGTAAATTAGATTAGCTTAGAGGACTTTTGCTTGTTACAAGGAGGGGGCAGGTGTTAGAACTTCTACTATAGTTAGATAGCACAACCTACTAGTAGTGCTTATCTAACTTAGCAGAATCTATCCTATTAACTTTCACTTCACTTTTAGGGCACAGGCCTCCTTCTACTTCTAGACTAGAAGCCTAGGCCTACTTACTATAAGTAGGTAGCTATCTCTGCTCTCTTGTAGCTCTCTGTCTGCTATTTTATTCACTCCTTCTTAAATATATTAGATTTTTAGATTGCTTCCTTTTGTGCTTGTAAAGTCTGCCTTATAGTAACTGCCTAAAGTCTAGGCTTTAGATCTAGTATTATACTAGCAAGCCTTGTTTCCTACGTAGTAGCTTACTATGTTAACTCTAGTAGGCGCGTCTTCTTAGGGCTTAGTAACTCTTCTCTACTTAGGCGTAGTTAGTTACCTTTTAGGTTACTACAACGCGCTTGCAAGGAGAACTAAAGTCCTATTAGTTTTACAATTAGCAGGCAACATTTAAGGTCTGTAGATCGCTAGCTTTGCTAAACGTTTTACTAGATCTTTAGAAATAGCTTTGTTAAGTACCTGCGCTTGCGCGTTAACTTAGCTTAAGTCTTCTCCTTCTAAGGGGCGTATGTGACAGGGTAATAAGTAGTGTAATAACTAAGTGCTACCTATTACAGACTACAACTTAGGGAACTTAGTAGAGGCAATTAAATTAGTTACTTGTAGCTTAGGTGTCTTGTACGCCTCTAATGCTTGCAGCTAGGGGTTGCTTTAGCTTCTCCCTTCTAACTAGTACATCCTAGCCTCCTTTAGAGGGTTCGCTTGTTTGCTTTAGCGCTTAGGCTTACAATAGTTACCTAGTTAATTCTGCTAGTAGTTATATGCTTGTCTTAAAGATTAAGCTATGCATGTCTAAGTATAAGCAATTATACTGTAAAACTACAAATAGCTTATTAAATTAGTTATTGTTTATTTGATAGTACCTTACTACTTAGATAACTGTGGTAATTCTAGAGCTAATACATGCTAAAAACTCTAACTTTAAAAGAGGTGTATTTATTAGATAAAAAACAAACGCCCTTTAGGGCTTCTTAGTAATTTATAATAACTTTACAGATCGCATAGCCTTGCGCTAGCAACAGTTTATTTAAATTTCTGCCCTATTAACTTTTAATAGTAAGGTATTAGCTTACTATAGTTTCAACAGGTAATAGGGAATTAGGGTTTAATTATAGAGAGGGAGCCTAAGAAACAGCTACTATATCTAAGGAAGGCAGCAGGCGCGCAAATTACCCAATCCCAACACAGGGAGGTAGTAACAATAAATACTAATATAGGGCTCTTTTAGGTCTTGTAATTAGAATAAGTACAATTTAAACCTCTTAACAAGAAATAATTAAAGGGCAAGTCTAGTGCTAGCAGCTGTAGTAATTCTAGCTCTAATAGCGTATATTAAAGTTGTTGCAGTTAAAAAGCTTATAGTTAAAACTTAGGCCTAGCTAGCAGGTCCACCTTACCGCGTGTACTTGTCTAGCTAGGCCTTTCCTTCTAGAGAACCTTATGCCCTTTACTAGGTGTGTTAAGGAACTAGGACTTTTACTTTAAAAAATTAGAGTGTTTAAAGCAGGCCTTTGCTTAAATACGTTAGCATAGAATAATAGAATAGGACGTACAGTCCTATTTTGTTAGTTTCTAGGACTGCTGTAATAATTAATAAGGACAGTTAGGGGCATTAGTATTTAATTGTTAGAGGTGAAATTCTTGGATTTATTAAAGACTAACTACTGCAAAAGCATTTGCTAAGGATGTTTTTATTAATTAGTGAACGAAAGTTAGGGGATTGAAGACAATTAGATACTGTTGTAGTCTTAACTGTAAACTATGCTAACTAGGGATTAAGCAATGTTCTTTTTCTAACTTGCTTAGCACCTTACAAGAAATTAAAGTTTTTAGGTTCTAAGAGGAGTAAAGTCGCAAGGCTAAAACTTAAAGAAATTAATAGAAGGGCACTACTAAGCGTAGAGCTTGCAGCTTAATTTAACTTAACACAAGGAAACTCACTACGTCTAGATAAAATAAGAATTAACAGATTAAGAGCTCTTTCTTAATTTTTTAGGTGGTGGTGCATAGCTGTTCTTAGTTAGTAGAGTAATTTGTCTACTTAATTACAATAACAAACAAGACCTTAACCTGCTAAATAGCTAGGCTAGCTTTAGCTAGTCGCCAGCTTCTTAGAGAGACTATTAGCTTAAGCTAATAGAAGTTTAAGGTAATAATAGGTTTGTAATGCTCTTAGATGTTCTAGGCCACACGCGCGCTACACTAACAGAGCTAATAAGTTATTTACCTTAGCTAGAAAGTCTAGGTAATCTTGTTAAACTTTGTTGTGCTAGGGATAGAGCATTACAATTATTGTTCTTTAACAAGGAATGCTTAGTAAGCGCATGTTATTAGCATGTGTTAATTACGTCTCTGCCCTTTGTACACACTGCCTATTGCTACTACTAATTAAATAGCTTAGTAAGGCCTTTGGACTGGCTTAGAGAGGTTAGCAACAACTACTCTAAGCTAGAAAGTTTGTTAAATTTAGTTATTTAGAGGAAGTAAAAGTTGTAACAAGGTTTCTGTAGGTGAACCTACAGAAGGATTATTACCTAGAGTTTATAGGCTTTGCCTGCTATCTCTTACCTATGTCTTTTAAGTACTTACGTTTCCTTAGTAGGCTCGCCTGCTAATTAAACAAAATTAAACCCTTTGCAGTTGCAATTAGCGTCTAAAAAACATAATAGTTACAACTTTTAACAACAGATCTCTTAGTTCTAGCATTAATAAAGAACGCAGCGAAATGCGATAAGTAGTGTAAATTGCAGAATTTAGTAAATTATTAAATCTTTAAACGCATATTGCGCTCCTTAGTATTCTATAGAGCATGCCTGTTTAAGTGTTATTTATACCTTTAAGCTTTGCTTAGTGTTAAGTGTTTATCTTGCCTCTGCGTGTAGACTTGCCTTAAAACAATTAGCAGCTAGCGTATTAATTTTAGAGCGTAGTACATCTTGCGCTTTGCACTTATAATAATAACGTCTAAAAGTACATTTTTTACACTCTTAACCTTAGATTAGGTAGGGATACCCGCTGAACTTAAGCATATTAATAAGCAGAGGAAAAGAAACTAACAAGGATTACCCTAGTAACAGTAAGTAAAGTAGCAACAGCTTAAATTTAAAATCTAGCGTTTTTAGCGTCTAAGTTGTAATTTGCAAAGGGCGCTTTAGTATTAGCAGCAGTCTAAGTGCCTTAGAATAGGATGTTACAGAAGGTAAGAATTCTGTATATAGTTGCTAGCCTTTACTGTGTAAAGCTCCTTTAACAAGTTAAGTTGTTTAGGAATGCAGCTCTAAATAGGAGGTAAATTTCTTCTAAAGCTAAATACTAGCTAGAGACTAATAGCGCACAAGTAGAGTAATTAAAAAATAAAAAGCACTTTAGAAAGAGAGTTAAAAAGCATGTAAAATTGTTAAAAGAGAAGTGCTTGCAGCTAGACTTGCCTATAGTTGCTTATCTAGGTTTCTACCTAGTGCACTCTTCTATAAGCAGGCTAGCATTAGTTTAAGTAGTTAAATAAAGGTCTCTGTTATATACCTCTCTTTAGGGAGAACTTATAGGGGAGACAACATGTAACTAGCCTAGACTAAGGTCTACGCATCTGCTAGGATGCTAGCGTAATAGCTGTAAGCAGCCTGTCTTAAAATATAGACTAAGGAGTCTAATATCTATGCAAGTGTTTAGGTGTTAAGCCTAAGCGCGTAATAAAAGTAAACAGAGGTAGAAACCTTTTAGAGTGCACTATTAACTAATCCTAATGTCTTTAAATAGATTTAAGTAAGAGCATAGCTGTTAGGACTTAAAAGATAGTAAACTGTGCTTAAATAGAGTAAAGCTAGAGGAAACTCTAGTAGAGGCTTGCAGCAGTTCTAATGTGTAAATTAATTATTAAATTTAAGCATAGGAGCAAAAAACTAATTAAACTATCTAGTAGCTAGTTCCTGCTAAAGTTTCCCTTAGGATAGCAGTAACGTTTTTAGTTTTATAAGGTAAAGCAAATAATTAGAAGCCTAGAGGTTAAAACAACCTTTACCTATTCTTAAACTTTAAATATGTAAGAAGTCCTTATTACTTAATTAAATGTAGACAGTTGAATGTATTGTTACTAGTAGGCTATTTTTAGTAAGCAGAACTAGCAATGTGGGATAAACTAAATGTAGGGTTAAGGTGCTAGAATATACGCTTATTAAACACTACAAAAGGTGTTAGTTTATTTAAACAGCAGGATAGTAGCTATAGAAGTTAGAATCTGCTAAGAAGTGTGTAACAACTTACCTACTAAATAAACTAGCTCTAAAAATAGATAGCGCTTAAGTGTGTTACCTATACTCTACTGCTAAAGTAGGATTTATGCCCTAGCAAGTAGGCAGGCGTAGAGGTCTATAACAAAGCCTTAGAAGTAACTTTAGGTTAAACAGCCTCTAGTGCAGATCTTAGTAGTAGTAGCAAATACTTAAATAAGAACTTTAAGGACTAAAGTAGGGAAAGGTTCTATGTAAACAGCAGTTGGACATAGGTTAGTTAATCTTAAGAGATAAGAAAACTTTGTTTTAATGTAGGCGCTTACGCCCTACCCTTAAAAGAGAAGCTAGTTAACATTCTAGCACCTAGATGTAGATTCTCTGCAGCAACGCAACTAAGAGTAGAGACCTTAGCAGAAGCCCTAAAAAGAGTTCTCTTTTTTTCTTAATAGTCTGTTACCCTAAAATTAGTATGTCTAGAGCTAGGGTTTAATAGCTAAAAGAGCGCTGCACTTTTGCAGCGTTTAGTACACTCCTAACAAGCCTTAAAAATCTACTTAAAGAAATAGTTTTTACGCTAGGTTGTACTTATAACTACAGCAGGTCTCTAAGGTAAAAAGCCTCTAGTTAATAGAACAATGTAGATAAGGGAAGTTAGCAAAATAGATCTGTAACTTTAGGAAAAGGATTAGCTCTAAGGGTTAGGTATGTTAGGCCTTAGAGAGAAGCTTCTAGCGCAGAAGAGTACTAGCTGTAAAGTAGGCACCTTTTAGCGCTAGGATGTAGGCACCCTTAGTAGGCTTTAGCTATCTAGTGTACGCTTAACAACTAACTTAGAACTAGTACAGACAAGGGGAATCTAACTATCTAATTAAAACATAGTATTGCAATAGCTAGAAAGTAGTGTTAATGTGATGTGATTTCTGCCTAGTGCTCTAAATGTTAAAGCGAAGAGATTTAACTAAGCGTAGGTAAATAGTAAGAGTAACTATAACTCTCTTAAGGTAGCTAAATGCCTTGTTATCTAATTAGTAACGCGTATAAATAGAATAATAAGATTCCTACTATCTCTATCTACTATCTAGCGAAACTACAGCTAAGGGAACAGGCTTAGCTAAATTACTAAGGAAAGAAGACCTTGTTAAGCTTAACTCTAGTTTAACATTGTAAAAAGACATAGGAGGTGTAGAATAGGTAGAAGCTTTAGCGCTAGTAAAATACTACTACCCTTATTATTTTTTTACTTATTTAATAAAGCGGAGCTAGACTTTATAGTCTAACTTCTAGCGTTAAGGTCCTTTGTAGGCTAATCTAGGTTAAGGACATTATTAGGTAAGGAGTTTAGCTAGGGCGGTACATCTGTTAAACTATAACACAGGTGTTCTAAGAAGAACTTATAAAGAATAGAAATCTCTAGTAGAGTAAAAGGGCAAAAGTCTTCTTAATTTTAATTTTTAGTGTAAATACAAACTATAAAAGTGTAGCCTATTAATTCTTTAGTCCCTTAAAATTTAAGGCTAGAGGTGCTAGAAAAGTTACTACAGGGATAACTAGCTTATAGCAGCTAAGCGTTTATAGCAACGTTGCTTTTTAATCCTTTAATATTAGCTCTTCCTATTATACTAAAGCAGAATTTAGTAAGCGTTAGATTATTTACCTACTAATAAGGAATGGAAGCTAGGTTTAGACTGTTGTAAAACAGGTTAGTTTTACCCTACTAATAACCTTGCCCTAATAGTAATACCGCTTAGTACAAGAGGAACTATAGTTTTAGATAATTAGTTTTTGTAGCTGTCTAACTAGGCATTGCTGCAAAGCTACTATCTGCTAGATTATAGCTAAACGCCTCTAAGTTAGAATCTATGCTAGAATAGGGTGATTTCTGCCTGCACTAGTTAGATACAAATAGGCCTTTAGCCTAGAACCTTACTAGATTAGCATTAGTAGCCTTGTTAAAATTAGAGTTACTAGCTAGTGTATTGCAATTGTATAGTGCGCAGGATTAAATCCTTTGCAGATAACTTAGTTGTCTAGCTAGGTTGTGTAAGCAGTTAAGTAGCCTTGTAGTTATAAGCTGCTAAGCGTAAGCCTACTACTAGCTTAGTTAAAAATAGGATACCTTTCTTCTTATTTATTTAGTAGCTTCTGCAAAGAGCGCCTATAGAAGGAGAAGAGAGAGTAGAAAGAAGGTAGGAGTAGTAGATAGTAGTAGTAGTAGATTAGCAGGTCTAGCCTAGTAGGCAGGCTAAAAAAATGCTACTCTAGCTAGCGTTCTGTTAGTAGGTTGCGCTATGCAGTCTGCTAGTAGGTTAGAGGTTAATAGGGTTTAAAAGCTACTAGTAGGTTATGCCTGCGCGCAGCGATAAATTTAGAGAGAAAAAAAAGATAAAGAGATTTAATTAGCTGCTAGTAGGTTGTGCTACTGCCTATAAGACCGCCTATAAGAGCTGCTAAATAAGCAGTCTAGGTGTCTTGCTTAGGCAGGTAGGCGCCTAAAGGTTTAGAGAGTAGAGCGCCTAAGTGCTAAAGTTCTGCTAGTAGGTTGTGCTATTCTGCTAGTAGGTTGTGCTATTCTGCTAGTAGGTTGTGCTATTCTGCTAGTAGGTTGTGCTATTCTGCTAGTAGGTTGTGCTACTCTGCTAGTAGGTTGTGCTACTCTGCTAGTAGGTTGTGCTACTCTGCTAGTAGGTTGTGCTACTCTGCTAGTAGGTTGTGCTACTCTGCTAGTAGGTTGTGCTACTAACTACCTAGCACCTAACTGCCTATAAGACCGCCTGTAAGAGCTACTAAATAGGCAGTCTAGGTGCCTTGCTTAGGTAGGTAGTGTAAGACAGACTTCACAAGCACAAAAGGAAGCAATCTAGAAAGCTAATATATTTAAGAAGAAGTAAACAAAATAGTAGACAGAGAGCTACAAGAGGGCGGAGATAGCTACTTACTTATAGTAGGTAGGCCTAGGCTCTTAGGCTAGAAGTAGAAGGAGGCCTATGCTCTAAAAGTGAAGTAAAAGTTAACAGGATAGATTCTGCTAAGTTAGATAAGTACTACTAGTAGGTTGTGCTATCTAACTATAGTAGAAGTCCTAACACGTGCTCTTTTCTTGTAATAAGCAAAAGTCCTCTAAGCTAATCTAATTTACAGGTGCTGTAGAGCTGCTGTTAACAGAAAGAGAGAAAGAAAAGAGAAAGAAAGATAAAAGCAAATAGTACAGTAGTTAAGAAACTGCAGAGAAAACCTAGTAGCAGTTAACATAGAATTAAGGTTTATAGTTTATATAGCGCTGTGTATGTCTCCCTAAATTCCTATACAAAAAACTAACCTCTAAGATTTTTTCTACTACATAAACCCTGCGACGCGAAACTTGTACCTAAATCTGTTTAGAGTTTATATAAGAAGAGTAAGTAAGCCTAATAGTAAGCTTGCTTAGCTTAACAAAGGTTTAACTAAATAAAGCTAGCAACGGCTAAGTTAGGTAGGCTTTAATAGTAGGATTAGTTTAGTTGTAGTATCTTAAAGGCGGTGTGTAGGCGTTAAGGTAGCGTGTAGTCTTTACTAAAAAGCAGAAGAACGCTGTTATTAATGTGTTAAAAGTAGCCTAATATTATACTAAACCTAGACAATCTTGCAAAATGTGTAATAACTCGCTATTTAGAATTGCTAAGGTTGCTAAAATAGTTACTAATAAAGGTGTTTTTAGGTTATAGGGCCTAGTCTGTAGGCATCTTAAAGCTAGGGAGCTTTAGCTTGTCTAGATTCTTGTAGTGATATAAGAACGTGTTATAGTGTTTAAAGTGTTGTTTAGCAGGTTCCTATGTTAGCGAAGAGTTATTAGACTACTTAATCTAATACTCCTAGGTGCCTTGGCGCCTGCGGCAGTTAATGAACTTGTTAATAAACTATTCCTAAGAGATATTGCCTTAATTATTAACAATATCTACAGGTTCTAGTTTGGGGGTTGTTTAATCTAGTAGCCTATCTTAAGGCGCTTCTTAGAGCAAATTGGGATAGAACACTAGAAACATGCCTTTTAAAATTATCTTATTAGGTAGCTAGAGTTTGTAAGCGGCTCTGTTGTAAATAACTTAAGTGACTAGATACAGCCTAGCGTATTTATAATTAAGCTTCTTTAAAGGTTAAGCAGTGCTCTAGTTCTAGGTTAATACCTAAACTAAGTTTCTAACATTATACTTTAGCATTTGTTGTTAGTAAGCGTTAGCCTGTGTTTGCTGTTCTTGTTGCGCCTATATTAGCTAAATCTTTAGGTATTCTAAAAGATTAGTGTAGGTTTAAAGGATCTTATCTGCTCTTAGGATTTAATCTTTAGCATTCCTAGAAAGCGACTTAGTGTTTAAATAGTTTTTGCTAGGGTGAATCCCGCTATGTAAGTAATAGCTAAGATCTGCAAAGAAGGGGGTAAGACTACTAAATAAGTTAATAGTGTTATTAACCTAAAACTTAGCTAAGTGTAGCTATAACACCTAGTTGTCTTGCGTATAATTAATGTATTTGCAAAGATAAATTTTAATGCTTTAGTTAGCGTGCTTTGTTTGTCTGTCTGTCTGTAGGTAATAGGCAGTAGATAGTTTAGCTTAAATATTAAGACGCTCACAGACGCGTTTCTAGAACTTGTTAATAAATAAGGTACTACAATTAGATACAATAGTGCAAGGTAACCTGTGCAGGAAAAAGATTTATATAAAGTAGTAGGCAAATTCCTTTAATAAGTAGCTAACTAAGGGGAAGAAGTGCTGTTGTTTAGTAAGTTAATTAACTACTACTAGAAGATTGGTGTAAATTTGTCTATTAAGTGTAGAAGGTAGCAGGTCTTAAATGTAATCTACAGAAATGTCTGCCTATTATACATTAAGTATAGGTATAGATTAAAGGTAGCTATTATATGCTTCTCTAGAAGGTTAAGCGCATTTACACACTGCGCAGGATTAGCAGTACTTCTTAATTAACTGCGTAAGACTAGGCTAGTAGTATTAATAAATTATTAAGTAAAGTGTAGCTCTAGTTCTCTTGTGACCTACAATCTTATAATTATAGCAAAGGTTAAAAATCTAGCAATAAAGACAGGCGTCTAGTAGTATGTATAGGCGCATTTTGTTAACAAACAATTGTTAGTAAGCCTCCTCTCTAGTAGTGTAGTAGTCTGAGAGTAAAACATAGTAACTGTTTTTCTAGAACTATAAGCTAAGTTTGTGATCGCCTTAGTCTAAGGCAGTAAACATCTTTTAAGTAGTAGGATTAGTAGCGTAGGCTTTGTTAAGCATTTCTTCTATTAAGCGTAGGTCTTCTAAATAAGAAGGCAGTCCTAATGTTACTGTTCTATTAATATTGTTGATAGGCTCTTTGTTGTCTATATTAGAGTTAGGTGTTAGGCTTAGGGTAGTACAGAGTTAAGCCACTGCTTAAGCATCTAGGGTAACGAATGTAGAAATCTATTAAGGGGAGATTAATAAGGCTCTTAGAGTAGCCTAGAGTGCAGGTGCTATACTAGAAGATAGATATTTTAGTTGTAAAACAATCTAGTAAGTATTAATAAGTCTTGTATTATTTTTGTCTTTAGGAATGTCTTAGGCTTGCTAGCTAAGGGCGTTAGCTTTGCTATTTATCTCTCTTAGTGCGTAAATAATCTTAAAGTCAAATTACAAGAGAAAAAGTAACTAGTAGGCTTGCCTCTAATTAAGTTTCTTAGTAGTTATAAAGGTTTCTAGGTTCTTATAATTAGTAATAACCTAGATTAGGTGTAGGGAACCTATAAGTTTAGGTTCTTATTCCTTAAATGCCTAAATAATAGCTATTAGTTCTATATTGTAGATGTTGTAATTGCATTTAGCAGGGGAGTGTTTTTTTAAGAAGAATGCTATAGGTTGTAGAGCGCCTTTAGCATTACGTTGTTTTATAACCCCACTAGAAGCTTACCTAGAAGAGTTAGTGGAAATAAAGATTAGCTAACTAGGGTTAAAATAGCGCAAGACTAAGTTAACTGTAAAAGCTTTCTTAAGTTAAGCAAAAGCATTAATGTAGGCCTATGTAGGTTTAAATTTCTTATATTACACTGTGCAATAAAGCTTGTTAGGGTCTTTCTATAATAGTTTAGCAATAATAGTAGACTTAATAGCTTATGTAAGTAGAAGGGCGATAGAGGAGTAGCCCTAAATAAATTATTAATAAAATCCTATAAATCTGAGAAATAAGAGAATATCTAGTACTGTTTAGAGCATCTCCTATTCTTAAATATCTTAAATCTTGTTAGGGTCTATCTGTACACCTTAATCTGTAATAATTATTCTAAGAAACTTAACTTAGGTTTTGTGGAATTTAGACTTCTTAAGGTTAACATAGAATCTATGTTCTTTAAAGTAGCTAAGAACTTGTTTAACGTGCGCTTTATGTTCCTAGAGACTATTAGAGTATACTAATACATTGTCTAAATAAGCTATACAAAATTAGTCTTAATATTTAAAAAGTGCTTTGTTAATAGCCTGTTAAAATGTTGTAGGGGCGTTGTATAGACTAAAAAGCATAACTTTGTACTAGTAAGTGCCCTTTTAAGTAGAAAATGTAGTAAGCTATTCTAAGCCAGGCTTTATGCAAATTTAATAGAAGGCGTAAATAACATTAAATTTTAAAAAAATCTTAGCTTTGTTAAGGTGTGCTATAGTCTGTTAAAAAAATAGAATAAGGTAGTAGTGTTTAACTATAGCTTTGTTTAATTTCTAATAATCTACGCATACACGCAGACTACTGCCTAGCTTAGCTATAATAAGGAGGTTATTCTAAGCTAGGGAGTTGCAGCGTTTAATAAATCCTCTAGATTTGTTTTCTTTAATGTAATGCTTAATAGCCTTTATTTATTGTCCTAAAAAAGGTTGTAGGTGGTAGTTAGGTAGATTAATGCCTAGCTTAAGTTTAATTTTGTAGTTAAAATTGCTATAGTTAAGTAGTGTTTTAGCTGCAGCCTAGTTAAAGGTAGGAATAAAGTTAGCATATTCCTCTAATTCTTCTGCAGTAAGTAGGTTAGAGAGCAGGGGGTCTTTAGGAGGCTAGAAAAATTTGTTAAAATTATTATTAGCTAAAGCCCTCCTAGCAGTAGTAGTGTCTAATTGTTAAATAACAAAAACTAGGTGCCTAGGTCTTTTGCTATAAAGGCAAATAGCTTTAGCAGAAACTAAGCGTAGATTAACTAACTTGTTAGTATATAGTGCTGCAGTTGTAGGGCTAAGTTTAGGTTAAGTAGATCTTTTATTCTAGAGTTTGCCTAAACTAGACTGCAATAATTATAACAGTTTAGTGTCTAACTTAGAGCCTTTACACAGTAACAAGGGAGTTTAAGCTATAGTGTTGCAGTGTCTAGAGCAATATTTGTTGTTAAAGCAAATAGAGTAGTTGCGCTATAAGACTAAGAGATTGTAAATAGCCCTCTAGTAGAATTCTAAGATAAGTTAAAAAGATCTATAATTGTTTATAACATAGGCCCTAGTGCGTTCTAAGTAAGAGCTTAACTAGAGGTAAAACTTAGCATAGTAAGTAATAGTCTTAGAGAGTTAACTATTATATCCTTAGCAGATAATTAAAATGCCTAAAAAGATAAGGTAAAGGGCCTTAGTGTGTTATAGAAAATTGTAAGATATAAAGCTAGAATTAGCTCTATTGTTAGCTAAAACGCAGATCCTGTGTGGAGTGTTGTTGTTACGTCCTAAGAAAGCTAGAAAGGCAAGCTAATTGTAATGTTGTAGGCTGTCTTTAGTTTAGATCTATTTGCTGCTAGCTTTTTGTAGTATAGTATTAGCCTCTGCTAAACCTAACTAAGGGGAGAATAGGTTCTTAGAGCGCACCTGTTAGTAAACTAACCTTAAGTAGTAACTAGACCTTAAGGGCTCTAGTTTTTTAAGTTAGAGGCAGAGTTATTATCTAAAGATTTAAAGAATTTGTCCTTAGTGTTATCTCTAGGGTTGTCTAAAGTAGCTATGTGTTAGTTTGTTAGTTTATCTTAAAGGACAGTTAACAATAGTGCCTTAGGCTTTAGTAGCTCTAGGCATTAGTTAGACTTATAGCCCTTATGTCTACAGTTAAAACAAGTAAACTTATTAGAGGAGGCAGAAGTAGAGTCCTTAGGGCGACAAGAGCAAGTATCCTTAGCTTTAAGAGCAGATGTAGGTTAAGCTAGAATAGCAGTAGTAGGTAGTACTAGCAGAATGTTGCAAGTAGTTAACTAACTGCGTAGAGCAGAGCGCCTAGGCTAATTTCCTACAGAATCTTAAGTAGTTGTCTTATTAGAGATAAGAGCATAGTTAGAAAAGTAGGTGCTAAGCTGCTTGTAATATTCTTGCAGGCTAGAGAGAGACTTTTTACAAAGAATACTAGCTATCTAATAGTAGTAAAAGTCTAGTAGTTTAGCTTGTAGGCGATGGTAGTAAGTCTTAGAAGACTAGTTAAGCTGCTAGGCAAAGTACTCTATCTTAGTGCAAAAGATAAAGAAAGCAATTAAGGCATTAGCAATGTCTAGTAAAAGAAAGCGAGGAAAGACAAAGGTATTAAAAGAGCGTTTAGCTAACCTAAAGGTGTCTTTGTCTTTATAGACTTTCTACAAGCAGTAAATGCAGTCTATAGGTTTAAAATAGAGGCAATTAAAGCTAGATAGATCTTAGAGCAAGGCGTAAGCAGGGTCTTAAGTGTAAATTATAAGAAAGTCTGCTAAATTGCTAGAGTGCTAGTAGTTGCGTCCGTTCGCCCGCATGTAATAAAGGCAATTAAAGAGCTATTTACTAAAGTTGTCCTTAGGGCTAGAGAAATACTAGGGTTTCTTTATAGCCTTGTCTAGCTAGTTGTTGTATTAGTCTAGTAACTGCAGGAATTAATAAGCGCTAGCTAATATAGGAGTTAATAACATAGCAGAATAGCTCCTAAGTAGTGTAAAGGTAAAGGGAGTAGTCTAAGTAGCTAGCATAGTCTAAAATTAGTCTATAGTAGCTAGTGCATTATTGCGTTGTTTAGATTATAAAAGGATAGTAAATAGCTACTCTAAGTTGTTATTAGGGCCAGCAAACAGATCTTGTTCTAGCTTAGTAGATTCTAAATAAAGGGGGGTAGAGCGGCGTAAGTGCCCAAATTAAGAAGCAGGTTAAGTAGGGGCTAAGCCTTTAGCAGCTAATATAGCCCCTTTAGCAACAATGTAGTTATAGGCTAAGCAGAGCTTCTAGTAATCTAGTTTAAGTTAGTTAGTTTAGGACTAGTGTGTGTTAAAAACAGTCTTAAGAGAATTATACTTAGTAACTACATAGTTATATTTGTTAATAAGTGTAGAGCAGGTGTCCTTGTACTAAGCAAGCTCTATTTTAGTTGTCTAAAGTTTAGAGGTAATGTTTGAAATCCTATTTAATACATTGTAGAGAAAGCCTATAAGAAAAGAGGCAAAGACTGCTAGTTAACTATGCAAAAGACAAGAGAAGTACTAATTTAGCAAGTTGTCTAAGAGCTAATAGAGGCCTAGAGATTAAATAAACTAGGAGTGTTAAGTAAGGTTGTAATCCTCTAGGACTTGCTAAAAGAATTAAAAGGGTATTATATTAGCTTTAGCATATAAGCGAGGGAAGTTCTTAGTCAGCTTAGCTAGCAAGCCCTAAGCGCTTAGCAAAGATGCATTGCAGATAGAAACCTTAGAAGCTAGTATGTGCATAGAGTCCTTATAGCAGAAATTTAGTAGTTCTGTAGCAGAAGCACTTTAGTGTTCTAGAATTGTAGGCTTAAATGCAGTTAACTTAGCGCCTTGTGCCTCTAAACGTTAAATAGAAAGAGAGTTGTTTAGAGAGCAGGGGGTAGGTTAAAATCTCTTTGTTGCCTAGAAACTTAGAGGAGGGTTAATTAAAGCTAGCAGAGGAAAGGCCTCCTAAGCAAGAGATAGGGCGCTTAGTAGTAGTTCTAGCAGAACAGCAGCTAGCTTTGTAGAATAGGTTAGCAACCTGCTTAGAAATAGACAATGTAGGCTAGGTTAGAGAGTTAGTAGAAGAAATGCACAGCCTAGACTTATCTCTATAGTATAAGGGGTTACAGTTGTGTTTAGAAGGAGGCATCTTGTCTTAGCTAGTATTGTTAGAATTAGCTAGCGCTATAGCTGTAGTTTTGAAGATACAGTAAGATTTGTAAGAAGTAGGTTAAAAGTTAGTTAAGAAGTAAGTTAGGTGGTTGAAGGAGAAAGCAGAGCACCTAGTGCCTTAAGTAGTAGTAAGAACCTAGAGAGAAGCTAAGTAAAAGAAGAGGAGGTGTACAGTGAAAGGTTAGCGAAAAAAAAACTAGTGTTAGTAAAAGAGTTAAAGTAAAAGAAGCTGCTGTAACTAATACTTAAGGTTGCGCAAAGAAACAAGTTAGAAGGTACTTAAAGAAGTAGAGGAAAGCAGCGCTAGACCACTCAAAAGGCGCTAGAAAGGAGGCGCTAGACCACTTAAAAGGCGCTAGAATAGTAAGAGAAAAGATGGAAGCGCTAGACTACTTAAAAGGCGCTAAAGCAGTAGGCGCTGGACCGCTCAAAAGGGCGCTAAAACTAGGTAGGAAAAGGGCGCTAGACTACTTAAAAGGCGCTTAAGAAAGGACAGGCTAGTACTCTGTAGCCTAAAAGAAGGTAGAACACTTAGCGCACTAAGGTTTAGTAGCTAGTTTATACTTAAAAAAGCGCGCAGGTAAAGCTAATCTATACTTAGAAATAGGCACTCGCTACCTGCGCAAGAAGGGGATAGAGACTAAAAAAAAAAGCTCTAATAGCTAGGGCTATTGCTTAGTTAAGAAATAGCTTACTAAACTAGGCAAAAAATTGTGCAACCTTTAGCAATAGTAGCTAACTACTGTGCTAAACAAAGGCAGAAGCCTAAGAGAAAAGCTTAGTTTTAAGCTGTTAGGTCTGCTATTATGTAAGGCAGACTTCACAAGCACAAAAGAAAGCAATCTAGAAAGCTAATATATTTAAGAAGGAGTAAACAAAATAGCAGACAGAGAGCTACAAGAGGGCAGAGATAGCTACCTAATTATAGTAGGTAGGCCTAGGCTTCTAGGCTAGAAGTAGAAAGAGGCCTATGCCCTAAAAGTAAAGTAAAAGTTAACAGGATAGATTCTGCTAAGTTAGATAAGCACTACTAGTAGGTTGTGCTATCTGACTATAGTAGAAGTTCTAACAGTTACTACCTAGAAAACGCACCTAAAGGCGTGCAAATTAAGCAAATAGCTGCTAAAGCTTTAAGAGTGCTAACTATAGCTGCCTAGGTAGGTATAGTTAAGCTAAGTAGGCTTGCTGTTAGGCTTACCTACTCTTCTTATATAAGCTCTAAACAGATTTAGGGACAATTTTCGCGTTGCAGGGTTTATGCAGTAGAAAAAATCTTAGAGGTTAGTTTTTTGTATAAGGATCTAGGGAGACCTGCGCAGCAGTATACAAACTATAAACCTTAATTCTACGTTGCTAGCTACTAGGTTTTTAGCTATATTGTTAATTTTTAAGCGTCTCTAGGCCTCTAGCTAGGCGCCAACCTGCTAATTAGCTAAAAAGTAGATTTAGGTACTCTACTAGTAGGTTTTGCTACTTTGCTCTAAAACGCTTATTTAATACTACTCTACTAAGCTAGAACACTTGCTTCTGCTAGTGATTTAGTAGTAGCTATTAATACAGAGTCTAGTAATAATTATAAACTACTTAGATTATTAATTAGATAAGTAGAATAGAGTAAATTCTAACAGAATGCTCTAAGAAACTAGGTTTATAAATTTAAAAGTAAAAGAAGTTTGTAATAGTTATTACAAAGCCTAAAGAGTAGTAGAGCAGAATAGATAAATAGATAATAGCAGAGAAAAATAGAATGTAACTAGAGCAGTAGTGTAATAAGTAGGCAAATTAAACTTTATTAGTTAACAGCAGACCCTACTAGCAGTTACAGCAACCTACTAGCAGGACTATAAAAAAGAATAACCTACTAGCAGATATAAAGGACTAGTAATAGCTAGTTAAGTAGCACAACCTACTAGCAGAGTGGCACAACCTACTAGCAGAATAGCACAACCTACTAGCAGAACTTTAACACTTAGGCGCTCTACCCCTTAAACCTTTAGGCGCCTACCTGCCTAAGCAAGGCACCTAGACTGCCTATTTAGCAGCTCTTATAGGCGGTCTTATAGGCAGTTAGGTGCTATGTAGTTAGTAGCACAACCTACTAGCAGAGTAGCACAACCTACTAGCAGAATAGCATAACCTACTAGTAGAACTTTAGCACTTAAGCGCTCTACTCTCTAAACCTTTAAGCGCTTACCTGCCTAAGTAAGGCACCTAGACTGCTTATTTAGCAGCTTTTACAGGCAGTCTTATAGGCAGTTAAGTGCTAGGTAGTTAGTAGCACAACCTACTAGCAGAGTAGCACAACCTACTAGCAAAGTAGCACAACCTACTAGCAGAATAGCACAACCTACTAGCAGAACTTTAGCACTTAGGCGCTCTACTCTTTAAACCTTTAGGCGCTAACCTGCTTAAGCAAGACACCTAGACTGCTTACTTAGTAGCTTTTACAGGCAGTCTTATAGGCAGTTAGGTACTAGGTAGTTAGTAGCACAACCTACTAGTAGAGTAGCTTAACCTACTAGCAGACCTCTAACACTTAGGCGCTCTACCTTCTAAACCTTTTAGCGCCTACCTGCTTAAGTAAGGCACTTAGACTACCTATTTAGCAGCTCTTATAGGCGGTCTTATAGGCAGTTAGGTGCTAGGTAGTTAGTAGCACAACCTACTAGCAGAGTAGCTTAACCTACTAGCAGAACTCTAGTACTTAGGCGCTCTACTCTCTAAACCTTTTAGCGCCTACCTGCCTCAGCAAGGCACCTAGACTGCCTATTTAGCAGCTCTTATAGGGAGTCTTATAGGCAGTAGCATAACCTACTAGCAGCTAACTAAATCTCTTTGTTTTTTTTTTCTCTTTAAATCCATCGCTGCGCGCAGGCACAACTTACTAGTAGCTTTTAGACTCTATTAACCTCTAACCTACTAGCAGACTGTATAGCGCAACCTACTAGCAGAACCCTAGCTAGAGTAGCATTTTTTTAGCCTGCCTACTAGGCTAGACCTGCTAATCTGCTACTACTACTATTTACTACTTCTACCTTCTCTCTACTCTCTCTTCCCCTTCTATAGGCGCTCTTTATAGAAGCTACTAAATAAACAAGAAGAGAGGTATTTTATTTTTAACTAAGCTAGTAGTAGGCTTACGCTTAGCAGCTTGTAACTACAAGACTACTTAACTACTTACATAACCTAGCTAGATAACTAAGTTGTCTATAAAGGATTTAATTCTGCGCACTGTACAATTATAATATACTAGCTAGTAACTCTAATTTTAACAAGGCTACTAATGCTAATCTAGTAAAGTTCTAGGCTAAAGGCCTATTTGTATCTAACTAGTGTAGGTAGAAATTACCCTGTTCTAGCATAGATTCTAACTTAGAGGCCTTTAGCTATAATCTAGCAGATAGTAGCTTTGTAGCAATGCCTAGTTAGATAGCTATAAAAACTAATTATCTAAAACTACAGTTCCTTTTGTACTAAGCAGTATTACTATTAGGGCAAGGTTATTAGTAGGGTAAAACAAACCTATCTAACAACAGTCTAAACCTAGCTTACGTTCCCTATTAGTAGGTAAACAATCTAACGCTTACTAAATTCTGCTTTAGTATAATAGGAAGAGCTAATATTAAAGGATTAAAAAGCAACGTTGCTATAAACGCTTAGCTACTACAAGCTAGTTATCTCTGTAGTAACTTTTTAAGTGTAACAGGCTAGGCTTAGGTACTAGCTTCTTAGCGTACACTGCCTTAGCAGTACTCTAGCTTGTACTCTTAGTATAGACTAGAGCTCTGCTACAAAGCTAAAATATTTAAAACAAGGTTATAAAAACTCTGCAACCTCTGCTCTAGATATTGTTTTCTATTAAATCTATCTTGTATTTTACTAGCAAATTCCCTTAGAAGTTAGCTCCTTACAATTAGATTTAATTACTAATCTAAGGATTAATAATTAAGATGTTTAACAACGCTGCTAGGCGTCTAGGTAAATACAGTATTAAGCTATGCACTAGTAACAACAATAAATTAGATGTTAGGACAGAACTCTAGAACGTTGCTACCTTGTTATTACTAGAGGAATAGCAGAATAAGCTACTAGCTTACATACTAGAACGCTTAACTACCTACCTGTTATAGGCAACTCTACCTAAGGCTGCAGTAGCTATTACTAACAATAAGGCCTACCTAGCTACAGACCCTAACTAGGATCTACTAAGAGAAGATATAAGTAAAACTATACGTTAGCTAGTTAAAGCCTAGGTTTAAGCTTACATTGTATCTATAGGATTACTAAACTACACTACAACACCTCCTACCTCTATATATATAAGCAACAACAAGCTAAGCAAGGCTATAAAGTTGCCTAACGTAGGCAAGTTTAGTAGCAACTAACGTGTATACAGGACGTTTAAATCCTAGATAAAGGACAAACTTAGGTCTATAGGGGACTAAGAAGCTGTCTTAAGAGTTGCCTACATAGTTAACAGGCTAGAAGGATAAGCTGCCTAAGTGAGCTTATTATAAACAGACTGTAACCTAATAGGTACAACTACCTAGTTCTAGGACTTCTTAGATAAACAGTAGAAGGACTCTTTGTTTAAGGAACGTTCTTAGTAGAAGCTCCAAACTATTACTATAAAAAAGAGCAACTAGAGTGTTAAGGCTTTTAATATAGAGTTTATCTAGCTAGCCTACAACGCTGCTAAGGAGGATAACACAAAGAACTTTAAGACTAGGTACATGTTTATACTCTGCCTAGACCTCTAAGACAAAATAGTGTTAGTAGACATCTTAGATAACTAGGATCTCTAGAGCCTTATAGCTAGAGTTTTAGCAGTAGAGGTTAACCTCTATAGGTCTAAAGCACTAACAAACAGCACCTTTAGACAATACACACAAAGAACAAACCTAGATATTATAAACTAGGAACCTACTAAAGTCTACTTTAGGAAGATTAAGTTAGACAACTAATAGTAAGCAGAGTAGCAAACTTAGGAAGTTATAGAGCAGCAGAAGGCTGCTAACATCTGCCTAAGATGTAGAAAGAAGGGCTACTATATAGACAGATATAAGTTAGCTCTAGCTAAGAGACTAAAGAGTATCTAGGTTAAAAGCGTAATTGCTAAGATCTCTAAAAACAAAGACTTAAACAATAAAGGTTTAGAAAACTAGAAACTTCTGTTTAAAGACGTAAACAGGGGTTAGGCAGAGAAGTTGTAAAAAGGAAAGAACAGTTCTAGGAGTTCTACTAACAGTAGCTAGATAGCAAGCCTATATTACTGCATGTAATAGTACAAGACAACACTATAGCACATACATTAATTAATACTAGCTGCTTAATATATAATATAGTCTCCTCTAAGTTTGTATTATAAAACAACTTCTGACGCACTCCTATGTATAGACATAGAGTAGTAGGCATAGCTAGGAAAGTAACCTAGGTAACTAACGTTATAAGAATAAAGATTAATATTAATAGCTATAGAGAGACTCTCTAGGCGTATGTATTAGATAGAGAAAGAGAGTACAACCTTATCCTAGAGAGACTATAGATAGACAAGAACAAAGTTACTATAGCACTAGCTAAGAAGACGTTGTTTATCTACTCCTTACAGACACAAGTAAGAAGTAGAGAAGGTATCTATCCTAACTAGCTGCCTAAGCCTGTTAGTCTAGAGTTGTACTAAGCGCTAAGGAAGAGGTCTAAGATAGACTAAAACATAGAACTGTTTGCTGTATTAATAGCAGACATTTAAAAGGCCCTAAAGAAGAAAGAATAAATAGACTCTTAAGACCTTCTTCTAGAGTTCCTAAAGGATAAGTTTAGAACATTTATAAAGGAGAAAGTAGATAAGCTAGCCTCTTACTATAGTTCTAACATAGATTACGCAATTAAGCTAGTTAAACAGGATAGTAAACCTACAATAGTACTATAGAGACTACTATACAATATGTCCTATAAGGAGCTTCTAGTGCTCTAACAACAACTTACTAGCTACTTAGACAAGGGCTTTATCTAAGTTAGTAAATCTAGTGCTTCTGCTCTAGTGTTGTTTATTAAGAAACCTAGCAGAGGTCTCTAGTTTTGTGTTAATTACTAAGCATTAAACGCAATTACTAAAAAGAACTAATACCTACTACCTCTAATCTATAAGACTCTTTTGCAGATATTAAAGGCGTTATAGTTTACTAAGGTAGACGTTATCTAAGCCTTCTACAAGATTAGGATTGCTAAAGGAGACAAATAGAAAACAGCCTTCTAGACAAGATTTAGACTCTATAAGTAGTTAGTTACGCTATTTAGACTAGCTAACGCCCTAAGTACGTTCTAACGTTATATAAACTAGGTCTTAAGGGAATACCTAGACAAATAGTGCTCTGCCTACATAGATAACGTGCTAATCTACTCTAACAGCACCTAGGAGGAACATAAGGCTAAAGTTAAAGAAATTCTCTAGAAACTAGGAGCTGTAGGGCTGCACCTTAACGTAAGGAAGAGTAAGTTCTCTGTTAAGAGTACTAAGTATTTAGGGTTTATTATTAAGGCTAGAAAGGGTATCTAAATAGATCCTGCAAAGGTTACTGCTATAAAGTTATAAAAACCTCTAAAGACAGTAAAGGGGATCTAGAGCTTCCTAGGGTTTGTAAACTTCTACTAATAGTTTATTAACTAGTTTTCTAGTATAGCAGAGCCCCTTACACGTCTAACAGAGAAGAACATAATCTTTAAGTAGAGAGAACCCTAGTAGTAAGCCTTTAACGCTATAAAAGCTGTATTTATTAGAGAACTAGCTCTTGCAAACTTTAACCTAGACTTAGAAACAATGTTAGAGTGTAACGCGTTAGGATAGGTAATAAGAGGAGTTCTATCCTAATATAAGAAAGACAAGGTACTTTATACAGTAGCATACTTCTTAGCTAAGAACTCTAAAGCAGAAGTAAACTACACTATTTATAATAAGGAAATACTAGCAGTAATTAAGTGCCTCTAAGAGTAGAGCACAGAACTAAAGCAGGTAAAAGAATTTATAGTTGTTACTAATTACAAGAACTTAGAGTACTTTTATAAAGCCTAACTCCTCTCTAAAAGACACGTCTAATAGTTAAGCCTCCTAAGCTAGTTTAATCTTACTTTTGCCTACAGGCCTAGCAAAGTTAATAACTAAGTAGATGCGCTCTTAAGAAAAGAGGAAGGCGTTCTTCTGTCTACAGAAGACAAAAGAACTAAGACTAGACAGTTTTAACTGTTAAAACTATTTACACAAGTAATAAGAACTAATTTAAAAAACAACTCTGCTAATAACATATAAGTTTTTTCCTTAGGACTTAAAAGAGCAGACAGACTTCTTCCTGCAACACTTAAGACTAAAGAACTACAGCAGGACTACTATAAGAAACTAGACTAAGCGCGTGCAGAGACACCTCTAGGCAGAAACCTAGAGCCTTATAACAATATTAAAGAATTTAAAACACTCTAGAAGAACACTGCCTAGAATAATAAGACCTACTAACTTGCTAAGTCTTCTATCTTATTAGGAGCTAGGAAGTTTCCTATGCAGCTTAACCTTAAAGTTTCTCTCTCTAAGTGTTCTGTAGATAACAGAGACTAACTGTAAGGCAGACTTTACAAGCACAAAAGGAAGTAATCTAGAAAGCTAATATATTTAAGAAGGAGTAAACAAAATAGCAGACTAAGAGCTACAAGAGAGCAGAGATAGCTACCTACTTATAGTAGGTAGGCCTAAGCTCCTAGGTAGCTAGTAAAAGAAGGCCTAAGGCTCTAAGTGCTAAGTAAAAAGAGGCTAGAAGGAAGCTGCTAAGGTAAAAGGCACCTACTAGTAGGTTGTGCTATCTTATCTTAGCAAAAGTCCTAACACTAACTGTGTTACTATAGAAGACTATAGGTTCTAAACTCTAATACTCTTAAGACTAAGATTATTAACAACGCCTATTATTTACTAATTGCAGGCTATCTAGGACAAGAAAACATGTATGCAATCCTTTCTTAATTCTACTTCTAGCTAGGAATGTTAACTGCACTATAATAATACATTAAAAACTATAACGTCTGTAGAAGGATAAAACTATAGAGGGATTTAAAACAAGGACTTCTAAAACCTCTCTCTTTGCCTAACAGGATCTAGAAAGAAATTTCTATAGACTTTATAACAGACCTCTCTAAAAGTAATAATAATAGTAATCTTATAGTTATTACAGATAGACTCTCTAAAGATGTTATCCTAGTCCTCTTACTAGACCTGTTAGTAAAAGCAGTTACCTAAGCATTTATAGCTAACATAGTAGCCTACTATTAGTTGCCTAATGTAATTATCTCTAATTAAGGAACCTAGTTCCTTAGTAACTTCTAGCAGATAATGTGCTAACTGCTAAAGATTACTCAGAGACTCTTAACAGCCTTCTACTCTTAAACTAATAGGAGCACTAAGCGTATAAACTCTGTAGTAGAGGCCTACTTAAGAGCCTATATTAACTAGGCCTAAGACAATTAGTCTGCTTAGGTACTAGTAGCCTAGATTGCGATTAAAGGCTAGGTAGCTACATCTACTAGCTTTAGCCCCCTTCTTCCTCTAGCACAGTTACAATGTAGACCTAGTCTAGATAGACCTAGACTTAACAGCAGAGTTATTGCACTAACACGTAAGGGAACCTACTAAAGCTATAGTAAGTATAGTACAGAAATTTGCTAAAATAGTTAACTTTGTTAAGGCCTAGATAGCAGAGGCTTAGTAGATACAAGAATAACAAGCTAACACATACTAAAGAGAAGCCCCTTAACTAAAGGTTAGAGACAAAGTCTAGCTAAAGCTAGAAAACTACTTCTTAAACAGCTAAGCTAGCTAGAAGTTAGTTTAGAAGAACTAGAAGTACACAGTTATAGAAGTTATCTCTCTATACAATATTAAACTAAACGTTAATAGTAAAATCAATCCTGTCTTCTATGTTAACTAGCTTAAGTTGTGCCTGCAGAACTCTCTTTACAGACAATTAAATAACAACCCCTAGCCTAGCCTCCTAATTATTAATAACAACAATAGCACATCTTCTAAGGAATAGAAAGTTAACTTTATCTGTAGGGAACAATAGTCTAGAAGAGAAGGCAAAAGACGTAAATACTTAGTATAATAGGAAGGCTATACTAGCAAAACATAGGAAAGGGAGGATGTTTGTAAAGAGTTAGAGGCCTTAGACAGATAGTTGTCTATAATAAGGGACAGAAGAAATAGAAATAGGAACTTGCCTCTAGGATTCTAGTTAGAATCTCTAGAGGGGAATAATTAGCTCTCTTACTCCTAAGAGGGAAGAGAAGCAGGAGAGGAGGCATATATAAGTAAAGAGGAGATATGCATAATTATAAAGGAGAAGTACTAGTTTGTTAGGGAGATTATTTATTACATTAGGCTATCCTATAGGGATAGACTACCCTAGATAGGAGCTGTATTGTTATAAAGAAGAAGAGCTATAGGCCTAGGTATTATCTAGCTAAAGAAATCTTAAACGCTACAGATAAAAGGAAACCTAAGCACTACCTATAGTAGAACCCTTGTTACTACTGTTGTTCTTATTGCCTTCTGCAGCGTTAGCAATATCCTTAATAAGCATTTAGGCAAAGTCCTTATGTTAAGGGACAAGAGAGAGCTTAAACTACTTACAGAGGTTAGCCTTAAAGTTAATAAAGTATATAAGCAGCGCTAAATTAACAGCAAGCTATGCTAAGCAAGAAATTAGCAAATACTTAAGAAATAGGTAAGAAAATAGAGAAACAACTTACTAAAGTCTTAACCTAGACTACTGTCTTCTTAGCAGTAACAGTAGTGTGCTCTGTAAATACTACAGTAGTAGAGAGATAAGCCTTAACCTTGTTAACCTTAGCCTTATACTTAGACTACTTAGTCTTATACCTAGTAGCAGACAAGCAAGCGTTAGGCTAGAATATAAGGTTAGTGTAATATAGAAGGTCTTTACACTTCTTAAAGTCTGCTTAGATAGGCTTAATAACACTTAAAAGCTTTATAGAGTTGCTCTTAGAGAACTATAAGAAGATATAGTACTTATTTAGAGTCTTTTAAGTCTTACGCAGAGCCTAGAAATAATTAGCTAGAGCAGTAGATACTAAGTAATAAGAACTAGAGGACTTACCTTGTAATAGTAAGCGTAGCTAAGAATGCAGTTAGCGCAGCTAGTAGAACAGCTGCTAGTAGTAAAAGTGCAGACCTAGCTAGCTAATATATAGTTAACGCAGATTTTAGAATCTTTATAGCTGCTAGTGTGTTAAGTATATAGAGACTACTTACTCTAACTCTTAGGTATAGTGTTAGTAGAAGTATTATTAAAGGCTTTCTTAATCTTATTGTTTTTAAGGACAACGTCCTCTGTTATAAGCTTTGCCTTCTTAGCTAAGGAAGTGTTAGAAGGAGCAGAATCTGTAGGGGCAGCGCTGCAGGCCTAAGTAAAGTAGACAGTTAGTAAGTAAACAGACTAGAAAGAGAGAGGCAACTTACCTACTTGCCTTACGCCTTCTTAGTAGGGGAACGTAAAGTAGAAGGTAACTTAGAAGGCGCTGTTATTAAAATTAAGCAGGGCAGAGCAGTTAAACAGTTAAATAGTAGTAGGGTTTTAAGAGGAAGGTGTGCAGGCTTAGAACGTAGTGTAACAGAGAATATAGAAAGTAGAGAGTAGGTAATAAAGTTGTTTTAACTAGGACGCGCGCTAATAAATAAGGAATAAGTAGAGAGGTACTGTAACAGGCTAGGCCTAGGTAATAGCTCCTTAGCGTACACTGCCTTAGCAGTACTCTAGCTTACACTCTTAGTATAGACTAGAGCCCTGCTACAGAGCTAAAATGTTAAAAACAGAGTTATAAAAACTCTGCAACCTCTACTCTAGAGGTTGTTCTCTATTAAATCTATCTTGTATTTTACTAGCAAATTCTCTTAGAGGTTAGCTCCTTATATCTAGCACCTCTAGCCTTAAATTTTAAAGGACTAAAGGATTAATAGGCTATACTTTTATAGTTTGTATTTACACTAAAAATTAAAATTAAGAGAACTTTTACTCTTTTACTCTACTAGAGATTTCTATTCTTTATAAGTCCCTCTTAAGACACCTGCGTTATAGTTTAATAGATGTGCTGCCTTAGCTAAACTCTCTACCTAACAATGTCTTTAACCTAGATTAGCCTATAAAGGACCTTAACGCTAGAAGTTAGACTGTAAGGTCTAGCTCTGCTTTATTAAATAAGTAAAAAAATAATAAGGGTAGTAGTATTTTACTAGCGCTAAAGCTCCTACCTATTCTACACCCCCTATGTCTTTTTGTCGCAGCTAAAATGAGTAGTTATACTAGTACAACGGTACTCTAATTTACTGCGATAATATAGGCAATATTCCGTGCGACACACCCCCTCACCTCTAGCAAGCAGGGGCCAGGCTTGGCAGGAGGTAGAGAAATCGCTCGGATTGCCGTGCTAAAGTAGCCGTAGCAGGGTCATCTTGACTAAGAGTCGCTCGTCACGAGGCAGACTTTTCTGTAATTAGTGACAGATCTAACGCTCTGACCAGCCTAGTGTGGCTGCGGCACGGCTTAGATAGGGACCTTTATGCCCTAGCCAATCTTAGCTCTGGTTACCTAATTAACTCAGAATCCATGTAGCCTCTGCTGGCACAGTTTCAGCGTCCTGGGCTCATAACTATCGCAGCCAAAAAGAGTAGTTATACTAGTACAACGGTACTCTAATTTACTGCGATAATATAGGCAATTTTCCGTGCGACACTTTTTATAATGTTAAACTAGAGTTAAGCTTAATAGTGTCTTCCTTCCCTACTAATTTAGCTAAGCCTGTTCTGTTAGCTGTAGTTTTGCTAGATAGTAGATAGAGACAGTAGGAATCTTATTAATCTATTTATGCGTGTTACTAATTAGATAATAAGGTATTTAGCTACCTTAAGAGAGTTATAGTTACTCCTGCTGTTTACCTACGCTTAGTTAAATCTCTTTGCTTTAGCATTTAGAGCACTAGGCAGAAATTACATTATATTAACACTACTTTCTAGCTATTATAATGCTATGTTTTAATTAGATAGTTAGATTCCCCTTGTCTATACTAGTTCTAAGTTGGTTGTTAAGCGTACGCTAGACAGCTAAAGCCTACTAAGAGTGCCTGCATCCTAGTGCTAAAAGGTGCCTACCTTGCAGCTAGTACCCTTCTGCGCTAGAAGCTTCTACCTAAGGCCTAATATACCTAACTCTTAGAGCTAATTCTTTTCTTAAAGTTACAGATCTATTTTGCTAACTTCCCTTATCTACATTGTTCTATTAACTAGAGGCTTTTTACCTTAGAGACCTGCTGCAGTTATAAGTACAACCTAGCGTAAAAACTATTTCTTTAAGCAGATTTTTAAGGCTTGTTAGGAGTATACTAAATGCTATAAAAGTGCAGCGCTCTTCTAGCTATTAAACCCTAGCTTTAGACAAACTAATTTTAGGGTAACAGACTGTTAAAAAGAAAAGAGAACTCTTCTTAGGGCTTCTGCTAAGGTCTCCGCTCTTAGTTGCGTTGCTGCAGAGAATCTACATCTAGGTGCTAGAATATTAACTAGCTTCTCTTTTAAGGGTAGGGCGTAAGCGCCTATAATAAAACAGAGTTTCTCTATCTCTTAGGATTAACTAACCTGTGTCTAACTACTGTTTATATAGAACCTTTCCCTACTTTAGTCCTTAAAGTTCTTATTTAAGTATCTTCTAAGTAGTAGGGTTAGTAGCGTAGGCTTTGTTAAGCATTCCCTCTATTAAGCGCAGGTCTTCTAAATAAGGAGGCAATTCTAATATTACTGTTCTGTTAATATTGTTAATAGGCTCTTTGTTATCTATATTAGAGTTAGGTGTTAGGCTTAGAGTAGTACAGAGCTAAGCTACTACCTAAGTATCTAGAGTAACAAATAAGGAATTCTGTTAAGAGGAGATTAATAAGGCTCTTAGAGTAGCCTAGATTATAGGTACTATACTAGAGGACAGGTATTTTAGCTGTAAAACAATCTAGTAGGTATTAATAAGTCTTGTAATGTTTTTGTCTTTAGGAATGTCTTAGGCTTACTGGCTAAGGGCGTCTGCTTTGCTATTTATTTCTCCTAGTGCGTAAATAATCTTAAAGTTAAATTATAAGAGAAAAAGTAACTAGCAGGCCTGCCTTTAATTAAGTTTCTTAGTAGTTATAAAGGTTTCTAGGTTCTTATAATTAGTAAGAACCTAGATTAGGTGTAGAGAACTTATAAGTTTAGGTTGCTATTCCTTAAATGCCTAAATAACAGCTATTATTTCTATATCATAGATGTTATAATTATATTTAGCAGAAGAGTGTTTTTTTTAGAAGAATGCTATAGGTTATAGAGTGCGTTTAGTATTACGTTGTTTTATAACCCTACTAGAAGACTACCTAGTCAACTTAGTAGAAATAAAGATTAGCTAACTAGGGTTAAAATGCTGTAAGACTAAGTTAACTGTAAAAACATTCTTTAGTTAAGTAAAAGCATTAATATAGGTCTGTGTAGGTTTAAATTTCTTATACTGCACTGTGTAATAAAGCTTGTTAGGGTCTTTTTGTAATAGTTTTACAATAACAGTAGACTTAACAGCTTATATAAGCAGAAGAGCAATAGAAGAGTAGCTCTAAATAAATTGTTAATAAAATCTAGTAAATCTAAGGAAGGAGAGAATATCTAGTACTGTTTAGGGCATCTCCTATTCTTAAATAGCCTGAATCTTGTTAGGGTCTATCTGTACACCTTTATCTATAATAATTATTCTAAGAAACTTAACTTAGCTCTAATAGAATTTAGACTTCCTAGGGTTAATATAGAATCTACGTTCCTTAAGGCAGCTAAGAACCTGTTTAACGTGTACTTTATGTTCCTAGAGAGTGTTAGAGTATACTAAGACATTATCTAAATAGGCTATATAGAATTAGTCTAAATATTTAAAAAGTGCTTTGTTAATAGCCTGTTAAAACGTAGTAGGAGTGTTGTATAGACTAAAAGGCATAACTTTGTACTAGTAAGTGCCCTTTTAAGTAGAGAATATAGTAAGCTATTCTAAGCTAGCTTTTATACAAATTTAATAGAAGGCGTAAATAATATTAAATTTTAAAAAGATCTTAGCTTTATTAAGGTGTGCTATAGTCTCTTAAAAAAAAGGAATAGAGTAGCAGTCTTTAACTGTAGCTTTGTTTAATTCCTAATAATCTACATATACACGCAGACTACTGCCTAGCTTAGCTATCATAAAGAGATTAATTTAAGCTAGTAAGTTGCAGCGCTTAATAAATCCTCTAGACTTGTTTTTCTTAATGTAATGTTTAATAGCCTTTATTTATTGTCCTAAAAAAGGTTGAAGGCAATAATTAGGTAGGTTAATGCCTAGTTTAAGTTTAATTTTATAGTTAAAATCTCTATAATTAGGCAGTGTTCCAGCTGCAGCTTAGTTTAAGGTAGAAATAAAGTTAGCATATTCCTCTAATTCTTCTATAGTAAGTAGGTTAGAGAGCAGAGGGTCTTTAGAAGGCTAGAAAAATTTGTTAAAATTATTATTAGCTAGAGCCCTCCTAGCAGTAGTAGTGTCTAGTTGCTAAATAATAAACACTAGGTGCCTAGGTCTCATGCTATAAAGGCAAATAGCTTTAACTAAAACTAAGCGCAGGTTAACTAACTTATTAGTGTGTAATACTGCGCTAGTAGGGCTAAGTTTAAGTTAGGTAGATTTTCTGTTCTAGGGTTTGCCTAAACTAGAATGTAATAATTGCAGAAGCTTAGTGTCTAACTTAGAGCCTTTATATAGTAATAGAGGAGTCTAAGAGGTAGTATTATAGTATCTAGAGCAATATTTATTGTTAAAGCAAATAGAGTAGTTACGCTATAAGACTAAGAGATTATAAATAGGTCTCTAGCAGAATCCTAAGATAAGTTAAAAAGATCTGTAATTATTTATAATGTAGGCTCTGATATGTTCTAAGTAAGAGCCTAATTAGAGGTAAAACTTAGCATAGTAAGTAATAGTCTTAGAGGGCTAACTATTATATCCTTAGCAGACAATAGAAGAAGCTAAAGGGATAAGATAAAGGGCCTTAGTGTGTTGCAGAAATTTGCGCAATATAAAGCTAGAATTAGCTCTATTATTAGCTAAAACGCAGATCCTGTATAGAGTGTTGTTGTTACGTCCTAAGAAAGCTAGAAAGGCAAGCTAATTATAATATTATAGGCTGTCTTTAGTTTAGTTCTATTTACTACTAGCTTTTTAGAGTACAGTATAAGCCTCTGCTAAACCTAACTAAGAGGAGAATAGGTTCTTAGAGCGCACTTGTTAGTAAACTAACCTTAAGTAGTAACTAGAACTTAAGGGCTCTAGTTTTCTAAGTTAGAGGCAGAGTTATTATTTAAAGATTTAAAGAATTTGTCCTTAGTGTTATTTCTTAGGTTGTCTAAAGTAGCTATGTATTAGGTTGTTAGTTTATTCTAAAGAACAGTTAATAATAGTGCCTTAGGCTTTAGTAGCTCTAGGTATTAGTTATACTTATAGCCCTTAAGTCTACAGTTAAAACAAGTAAACTTATTAGAAGAGGCAGAAGTAGAGTCCTTAGGGCAATAAGAGTAAGTATCCTTAGCCTTAAGAGTAGATATAGGTTAAGCTAGAATAGCAGTAGCAGGTAGTACTAGCAGAATGTTGTAAGTAGTTAACTAACTGTGTAGGGCAGAGCGCCTAGGCTAATTTCCTACAGAATCTTAAGTAGTTGTTTTATTAGAGATAAGAGCATAGTTAGAAAAGTAGGTGCTAAGCTGCTTATAATATTCTTACAGGCTAGAGAGAGACTTTTTACAAGAGATACTAGCTATCTAACAGCAGTAAAAGTCTAGTAGTTTAGCTTATAGGCAATAGTAGTAAGTCTTAAGAGACTAGTTAAGCTGCTAGGCAAAGTACTCTATCTTAGTACAAAAGACAGAGAAAGTAATTAAGGTATTAGCAATATCTAGTAAGAGAAAGCAAGGAAAGATAAAGGTATTAAAAGAGTGTTTAGCTAACCTAAAGGTGTCTTTATCTCTATAGACTTCCTATAAGCAGTAAATACAGTCTATAGGTTTAGAATAGAGGCAACTAAAGCTAGATAGATCTTAGAGCAAGGCGTAAGCAGATTCTTAAGTATAAATTATAAGAAAGTCTGCCTAATTACTAGGGTGCTAGTAGTTGCGTCTGTTTGCCTATATGTAATACAGGCAATTAAAGAGCTATTTACTAAAGTTGTCCTTAGGGCTAGAGAAATACTAGAGTTTCTTTATAGCCTTGTCTAGCTAGTTGTTGTATTAGTCTAGTAACTGCAGGAATTAATAAGCGCTAGCCAATATAGGAGTTAATAACATAGCAGAATAGCTCCTAAGTAGTGTAAAGGTAAAGAGAGTAGTCTAAGTAGCTAGCATAGTCTAAAATTAGTCTATAGTAGCTAGTGCATTGTTACGTTGTTTAGATTGTAAAAGAATAGTAAATAGCTGCTCTAAGTTCTTGTTAGAGCTAGCAAACAGATTCTGTTCTAGCTTAGTAGATTCTAAATAAAGGGGGGTAGAGCAGCGTAAGTCTCTAAATTAAGAGGCAGGTTAAGTAGGAGCTAAGCCTTTAGCAGCTAAGATAGCCCCTTTAGCAACAATATAGTTATAGGCTAAGCAGAGCTTCTAGTAATCTAATTTAAGTTAGTTAGTCTTAGACTAGTGTGTGTTAAAAACAGTCTTAAGAGAATTGTACTTAGTAACTACATAGTTATGTTTATTAACAAGTGTAGAGCAGGTGTTCTTATACTAAGCAAGCTCTGTTTTAGTTATCTAAAGTTTAGAGGTAACGTTTAAAATCCTATCTAATACATTGTAGAGAAAGCCTATAAGAAAGGAGGTAAAGATTGCTAGTTAACTATACAAAAGACAAGAGAAGTACTAATTTAGCAAGTTGTCTAAGAGCTAGTAGAGGCCTAGAGATTAGATAAACTAGAAGTGTTAAGTAAGGTTGTAATCCTCTAAGACTTACTAGAAGAATTAGAAAGGTACTATATTAGCTTTAGTATACAAGCAAGAGAAGTTCTTAGTAAGCTTATCTAGTAGGCCCTAAGTGTTTAGTAAAGATGTGTTGTAGATAGGAACCTTAGAAGCTAGTGTGTGCATAGAGTCCTTATAGCAGAAATTTAGCAGCTCTGTAGCAGAAGCACTCTAGTATTCTAAGATTATAGGCTTAAATATAGTAGACTTAGCACCTTATACCTCTAAACGTTAAATAGAAGAGGAGTTGTTTAGAGAGCAGGAGGTAGGTTAAAGAACTAGTGTCTCTTTATTACTTAGAAACTTAGAGGAGAGTTAATTAAAGCTAGCAGAGGAAAGGCCTCTAGAGTAAGAAATAGGGCGCTTAGTAGTAGTTCTAGCAAAACAGCAGCTAGCTTTATAGGATAGGTTAGCAACCTACTTAGAGATAGATAATATAGGCTAAGTTAGAGAGTTAGCAGAAGAAATGCGTAGCCTAGACTTGTCCCTATTACGTAAGGGATTGCAGTTGTATCTAGAAAGAGGCGTCTTGTCTTAACTAGTATTGTTAGAATTAGCTATTGCTATAGCTGCAGTTTTAAAGATATAGTAAGGTTAGTAAGAAGTTAGTTAAAAGTTAGTTAAGAAGTAAGTTAGGTAGTTAAAAAAGAAAGCAGAGCACTTAGTGCCTTAAGCAGTAGTAAGGACCTAGAAAGAAGGTAAGTAAAAGAAGAGGAGATGTACAGTAAAAGGTTAGTAAAAAAAAACTAGTGTTAGTAAAAGGATTAAAGTAAAAGAAGCTGCTTTAACTAATACTTAAGGTTATGTAAAGAAATAAGTTAGAAGGTACTTAAAGAAGTAGAGGAAAGCAGTGCTAGACTACTTAAAAGGCGCTAAAATAGTAAGAGAAAAGATAGAAGCGCTAGACTACCTAAAAGGCACTAAAGTAGTAGGCGCTAGACTGCTTAAAAAGGCGCTAAAACTAGGTAGGAGAAGGGCGCTAAACTACTTAAAAGGCGCTAAAAGAAAGACAGGCTAGTACTCTAAAGCCTGTAACAAGGTAGAACTCTTAGCGCACTAAGGTTTAGCAGCTAGTTTATACTTAAAAAAGCGCGCAGGTAAGGCTAATCTGTACTTAGAAACAGGTACTTACTACCTATGTAAGAAGAGGATAGAGACTAAAAAAAGAAACTCTAATAGCTTGGGCTTTTGCTTAGTTAAGAGATAGCTTACTAAACTAGGCAAAAAATTGTGCAATCTTTAGTAATAGTAGCGAACTACTGTGCTAAACAAAGGTAGAAGCCTAAGAGAAAAGCTTAGTTTTAAGCTGTAAGGTCTGTAGTTATATAAGGTAGACTTTATAAGCATAAAAGGAAGCAATCTAAAGAGCTAATATATTTAAGAAGAAGTAAACAAAATAGCAGACAGAGAGCTATAAGAGGGCGGAGATAGCTACCTACTTATAGTAGGTAGGCCTAAGCTCCTAGGTAGCTAGTAAAAGAAGGCCTAAGGCTCTAAGTGCTGAGTAAAAGGAGGCTAGAAGGAAGTTGCTAAGGTAAAAGGCACCTACTAGTAGGTTGTGCCATCTTATCTTAGCAAAACTCCTAACAATTAGACTTCTTTCTCTCTATAGGAGAGTAAGAACAGAAGTAGAAAGAAGAGACATGCATAAGCAAAGAGAAGGGACACTAGTTTATTACAAAGATTATTTGTTGCATTAGCTTATTCTAAGAGATAAACTGCCCTAGATAGAGGCTATATTATTATAAAGAAAAAGAGCTATAAGCCTAAGTATTATCTAGCTAGAAAATTCCAAACACTACAGATAAAAAGAGGACTTAAGCGCTACCTATAGCAGATCTCTTGCTACTACTATTGTCCTTATTACCTCCTACAGCGTTAGTAATGTTCTTAATAGGTATTTAGGCAAAGTTCTTATATCTAGAGGTAGAAAAAAGCTTAAATTAGTTATAGAAGTTAGCCTTAAATTAGATAAAGCGTATAGGCAGCGCTAAGTTAACAGTAAGCTATAGTAAGCAAGAAATTAGCAAATACCTAGAAAATAGATAAGAAAAGAGGAAAATAACTTACCAAAGTCTTAACTAAGACTACTATCTTCTTAGTAGCAATAGTAGTACGCTCTCTAAAAACTATAGTAGTAGAGAGATAAGCTTTAATCTCTTTAACCTTACTCTTATACTTAGACTACTTAGTCTTATAGCTAGTAGCAGACAAGTATGTGTTAGGCTAGAATATAAGGTTAATGTTATAAGAGAGGTTTATACACTTCTTAAGATCTGCCTAAATAAGCTTAAAAATATTAAAAAGCTTTATAGAGTTACTTTTACTAAACTATAAGAATATATAGTACTTATTTAGAGTCTTTTAAGTCTTACGCAGAGCTTAGTAAATAATTAGCTAAAGGGGAAAACACTAAGAAATAAGAAGTAGGAATTTACCTTATAGTAGGAAATATAGGTAAGAATATAGTTAGCGCAGCTAGTTAAGCAGCTACTAGCAGTAAAGGTATAAACCTAACTAGCTAGCGTCTAGTTAACACAGAGCTTAAAATCTTTAAAGCTGCTAGCGTATTAAGTATACAGAGACTACTTGCTCTTAGCTTTAGCCTACTTATTATTTAGAGAATTGCTAAAGGCATCCTTAATCTTGCTATTATTAAGAATAACGTCTCCTACTATAAGCTTTGCCTTCTTAACTAAGCAAGTTATAGAAGAGATAGAATCTGCAGAAGCACTATAGCAGGCCTAAATAAGGTAAAAGAGTTAGTAAATAGACAGACTATAGGTAAGAATTAGGTAACTTATACACTTGACTTGCACCTTCTTAGTAGGGGAATATAAATTAGTTAGAGACTTAGGAGCTACTATTATTAAAAAGAGTAGAGCAGGGTAGTTAGATAATATAATAGTAGTAGAGTTGTAAGAGGAAGGCGTGCAGACTTAGAAGGTAGTGCAACGCAGAATATAGAAAGTAGAGAGTAGGTAATAGAGTTATTTTTACTAAGGCGCGCGTTAATAAACAAGAAATAAGTAGGAAAGTACTATAACAGGCTAGGCCTAGGTGCTAGCTTCTTAGTGTACACTGCCTTAGTACTACTCTAGCTTACGCTCTCTAGTATAGACTAGAGCCCTGCTACAGAGTTAATATATTTAAAATAGAGTTATAAAAACTTTGTAACCTCTGCTCTAGAGGTTATTCTCTATTAAACTATCTTGTATTTTACTAGCAAATTTCCTTAGAGGTTAGCTCCTAAAATTAAAACTTATTATAACCTGTTTAAGGTTAAGAAGGACTATTCTAGCGCCTTAGAAGCCTTCTTAGATATTACTAGAAGTAAAAATCTTCTTATAGGCATCTATAAAGTATAGTAGAAACTTAGTTTTAGTAATAGAAGTAATGTAGTAATGTATAAAATTCTTAGCTTAGCGCCTATATAGCTTCTTTAGAAGGGTAAAATCACCTATAGCTAGTAGTTATAAGAAGTAAGATAAGCCTAGAAGTATATATAGAAAATAATAATATCTACTTTCTTATAGTATTATTAGAGGTTAAGAGAATTATAGCTCTAATAGCTATTAATAAGAATTAGCTAGTACACTTCTTAGGTATATGTCTTTATATAGGTATTTAAGTGCTTTAATTTGTTTAGACTGAGCTTATTAGTAGTCTATCTGTTCTTAAAGACTCTAATAACCTAGTTATAGAGCAGATTAGGCTCTTTATACTAGGCAGAGAGGTAGTTACAGCTTTTAAAGATAATTAAGAGTAGAATAGCTTATTCTTTACTATTTATACTCTATATAACTATTGTTTACTCCTAGTTACCCTACTAAACTGCCTTTAGTTGTTCTTAACGCTCTAAGTCTATAATAACTACTTCTAAAAACATCTAGCCTATTATAAAGCCTTTCTTATTAAAGTTATATATATTATTATTCTAGATACTATACTTAGCTTAAACATTTGCTATAAGCCTAAACTAGCGTAATATAATCTCTAGATTCTTATAAAGAGCTTTTGTAACAATCTAGACAAAGCCTAGTAAGAGATATCTATTTCTTAACTATTTTGCTAAAAAGCAGATACAAGATAACTAGATTAACTAGTTGTCTAGATAGATAATTAATATACTAGCTTAGAAGACTAAGCTATATTAGAGGCTAGCCTACGTTTTAACGCCTGTTAGCTTCTCTATAAGCTAGATAGGGCTAAACTCTTATATTATCTTTCTTCTCTTCTATCTTGCTCTCTTTTAGCTCTTGCTCTCTTTTAGCTTACAGAGTAGAGAGATTAATAGGTAAATATATTAACACATCTGCCTAAAAGAAGGCTTAGAAGTAGGCTAGCAAATAGGTAGAGTGTAGGTAGGGGTTAGGTACATCACGTAAGGTACCTTACCTCTACCTACACCCTACCTACGCTAACCTCCTGCTAAGAGGGTAGGTGTAGAGCAGGGTCTATATATAGTAGGGGTAGGTGTAGGGCAGGCTCTACATATAGCAGGAGTAGAGGCGGGATAGGGGCCGCACAGACTAGTAGTTAAGGTTAGGTACATTAGGTAATAGAGGATTAAGAGATCTAGGCAGTTAGATCAGATCGATTCTCGACTCATCCGAGAGATCCGAGGCATCTGAGAGATCCAGCCAGTCAGATCAGATCGATTCTTAACTCATCCGAGAAATCCGAGAGATCTGAGAGAGATCTAGCTAGTCAGATCAGATCGATTCTTAACTTATCCGAGAGATCCGAGAGATCTAAGTAATATCACATATAATTATTACAATAAGGTGCCCCTTAGGTACCCTCTACCCTACCTAACCCTAACTACTAGTTAATACAGCCCCTATCCTGCTCCTACTTTAAGTTAATGCGGCCCTACACCTACCTCTACTACTAGTCTGTGCGGCCCCTACCCTACCTCTACTACTAGTCCGTGCGGCCTCTACCCTACCCCTACTATACCCTGTAGTACGCCCTACCCATTTGCCAGCCTAGCTTAGAAGGCTATCTTTTGGAGCTAGAGTTAAGAAGTGCTCCTAAGAGGATTTAAACCCTAGACCCTTAGTAATCTAGTTGTAATGTAACGGTCTAGACAAAGCCTAGTAAGAGATATCTATTTCTTAACTATTTTGCTAAAAAGCAGATACAAGATAACTAGATTAACTAGTTGTCTAGATAGATAATTAATATACTAGCTTAGAAGACTAAGCTATATAAGAGGCTAGCCTACGCTCTAACGCTCTTTAGCTTCTCTCTAAGCTAGATAGAGCTAGACTCTTATAGCTTTCTTATAGTTATACCTATAATTAAACTTTATAATAAGGTTAAAGCAGCGCTTAATATACATATTAGGCTAGTTTATGCTAATATAGCCTATATTACCCTTAGTATACAAAGAATTAGCTATATTAGCTACAGTAGCTAGCTAAGAGTTAAATTTTTATATGTCTAACCTAAGGATATACTTAGCAATTGTATTCTTCTTATCTAATCTATATTCTGTTAATATAGAGTATAATTAGCTTATATAGGTTATACTATGTATTAAGTATAAGGAAGATGTTACAAGCACAAAAGAAAGCACTCTAGAAAGCTAATATATTTAAGAAGAAGTAAACAAAATAGCAGATAGAGAGCTATTAGAGGGCAGAGATAGCTACCTACTTATAGTAAGTAGGCCTAAGCTCCTAAGTAGCTAGTAAAAGAAGGCCTAAGGCTTGTAAAAGGGGGCTAGTGTTAAGGTTATACTTTAAACAAAGTTTATAAGTAATTATATAATTAGGTCTTAGAGATAAATACAAGAGTAGGGAACTAGATAGAGTAGGTAGTATGCGTTTAAGACCTTAGCTACTTAGGTTGTAAGAAAGATTATAGAATAAACTATCTGTTCTATAAGTATTAGGACTTTCGCTAAGATAACATAGCACAACCTACTAGTAGGTGCCTTTCACCTTAGCAGTTTCCTTCTAGCCTCCTTTCACTTAGCACTTAGAGCCTTAGGCCTTCTTTTACTAGCTACCTAGGAGCTTAGGCCTACCTACTATAAGTAGGTAGCTATTTCTGCCCTCTTGTAGCTCTCTGTCTGCTATTTTATTTACTCCTTCTTAAATATATTAGCTTTCTAGATTGCTTTCTTTTGTGCTTGTGAAGTCTGCCTTATATAATAGCAGACCTAACAGCTTAAAACTAAGCTTTTCTCTTAGGCTTCTGCCTTTGTTTAGCACAGTAGTTAGCTACTGTTGCTAAAGGTTACACAATTTTTTGCCTAGTTTAGTAAGCTATCTCTTAACTAAGCAATAGCTCTAGCTGTTAGAGCTTCTTTTTTTAGTCCCTATCCCCTTCTTGTGCGAGTAGCAAGTGCCTATTTCTAAGTACAGATTAGCCTTACCTGCGCGCTTCTTTAAGTACAAACTAGCTGCTAAACCTTAGTGCACTAAGTGTTCTACCTCCTTGTAGGCTTTAGAGTACTAGCCTACAGACAGGCTTTTGAGTACTAGCCTATCCTTCTTTTAGCGCCTTTTAAGTGGTCTAGCGCCCTACTTCTACCTAGTTTTAGCGCCTTTTTAAGTGGTCTAGCGCCTACTGCTTTAGCGCCTTTTAAGTAGTCTAGCGCCTCCTTTCTAGCGCCTTTTAAGTGGTCTAGCGCCTTCCTTTTACCTTTTTAGCGCCTTTTAAGTGGTCTAGCGCCTTCCTTTTACTATTTTAGCGCCTTTTAAGTAGTCTAGCGCCTTCCCTTTACTATTTTAGTGCCTTTTAAGTAGTCTAGCGCCTACTCTTTTTACTATCTTAGCGCCTTTTAAGTAGTCTAGTGCTAACCTTTTAGCATCTCTTTACAAGGCAACTTAGCTCTAGCTTGCCTCTTTTACTCTATACTTTTTACTAGTTTAGTATTCTTTTACTGCACACTTAATTCTTTTACTTAGCTCTTACTCTTAGTCCTTTCTACTACTTTAAGCACTAGGTGCTCTGCTTTTCTTGCTAACTACCTAACTTACTCCCTACTTAACTAGAATTAGCACTTAACTATATCTTTAATATAAGCTGCTTAGAAGCCAACTTATATAACAACATTGCTAAGGCTGCCTAGCACTAGCAAACTCTAGCAATATATAAGCACCTTTTAAAGATTCTATAAGCATTCTAATAGCAGTATAACCTAGAATACTGCTTAGATTACAACACGCTCTTGCTAGATCTTACTAGAATACTACAGAGCACTATTGCTAACTATTTAGACGCCTTTAATCTAGGGGAGCTTGCTTAACTCTTTGCCTTTCTTATGTTTGCACTTTGAGAGGCACTTTTAACACTAACAGCTACTGTTCTAACTAGTTTAGCCCTAGACTATCTTCTGCACTGCTAACTATAGACGCTCTTGCCCCTAAGAGCCTACATTACTAACTCTAACTCTTATAGTAATAGCTTAGAAGAAGACCCTACGTTAACTAACAATTAACTACTAGCTATAGGAAATTACTCTTTAGGCTATGCTTCTATAAATAACAATTATAGATATTAATTAGATAATAGCTTAGGATTCTTTAATAGCAACGCCTCTCTTAACTTTTAGGATAGTTACTAGTTAAATTCTAAAGCATACAACTATGCAGGGGCTAACGTGTTCAAAGCTAATTAGCCTAACACAAACAATTACAATAGCTACAATTAAGAAGAAGCTAATTAGGCTAACGTAAACAATTATAATAGCTATAATTAAGAAGAAGCTAATTAGCCTAACGCAAACAATTACGACAGCTATAATTAAGAAGAAGCTAATTAGGCTAACGCAAACAACTATAATAGCTATAATCTAGAAGAACCTAATTATAATCTAGAGCTTAACGCATACAACTATAATAGCTAAAATTCAAAAGAAGGCAGGCAGGAACCTAATTCTAAGGCAGATGCAGATGCATATTAGCTAATTTAGAGCTAGGAGCTACCTTAGTTTAATAAGCACATTATAACAATCTCTACGCTTAAAAAATCTCTTAGCCCCTAACCTTTTAGCGGATCTTAGGGAAGTAGCGCATTTAGTATTACTTAACTATTACAACTTCGGCGTCTCCCTACAACCCTAGCAATGCAACTACTAGTAGAACAATTAAAAGTAATACACTTCTGCTAACTACTAGCTTAACCCTTAATAGAACAAGCTAACACTGCTAATCGCTGGCGTAAACACTATTAGGACAATTAAAACAGTAAGCTACTATTACTAATTACTAGCTTAACCCCTAATAGAATAAGCTAAGACAACCTATTACCTACAAACTACTGTAGGCTAGCACTACTCTCCCTTATAGATGCTCTAACTAGCTTCAGGGACAATTTTTGCGTTGCAGGGTTTGTGTAGTAGAAAAAATCTTAGAGGTTAGTTTTTTGTATAGGAATCTAGGGAGACCTGCGCAGCGCTATATAAACTATAAACCTCTATTCTACACTAACTGCTGTTTTGACTTAGGGCTCCTATTAACTATTTACCTATTTTCTATTGCTTTTAACCTCTTCTCTTTACCCTACGTTAGTTTAGCTTGTTTTTACTCTCTCTTTTCTTTAGCACTAGCGTCTAGCTTAAGGGACTTCGCTATTAGTAGGGGGGGGCACGTGTTAGGACTTTCGCTAAGATAAGATAGCATAACCTACTAGTAGGTGCCTTTCACCTTAGCAGTTTCCTTCTAGCCTCCTTTCACTCAGCACTTAGAGCCTTAGGCCTTCTTTCACTAGCCACCTAGGAGCTTAGGCCTACCTACTATAAGTAGGTAGCTATCTCTGCCTTCTTGTAGCTCTCTGTCTGCTATTTTGTTTACTTCTTCTCAAATATATTAGCTTTCTAGATCGCTTCCTTTTGTGCTTGTGAAGTCTGCCTTACAATAAGCAGGGTTTAAGAGATTCTAATAACAAAGTTAATTAATAAGATTAAACACAAACTGTAAGAGTTGTGTTCCTACTAACTATATACTAAGGAGATATAGTACTTATTTATAAGCAACTAGAGTTAGTCTAATAGAATATATAAAAGTGCTTATAGATACGTATATTATACTATACTTATTAATAAGCAGTTACGTGTATTATGCTTGTTAACAAGCAGTTATATTACATTCTTATCTAGTCTATTCTTCTCTACTTATTTGGTCCTTTAGGGCGGCGTTAAGGGTCTTAGTAAGCTAGTACTTATGTTTATACCGTGCCCTAGCGTAGAATTATAACAGCTAGAAGGAAGCTGCTAAGGTAAAAGGCACCTACTAGTAAGTTATGCTATCTTATCTTAGTAAAAGTTCTAATATTAAGCGTGTAGTGTACTATAAAGTACGTTATATATAGCTACAGCGTGTTACAATATAAGTATTATATCTTATTAAATAACTTAAAGTATAAGCTGTATTACAGCTTCTCTTAAGAGCATAGATTAGTGTTGTTGTTAAGGTATTACGTAGTAGAATAGAGGCTTAGTATAGTCTTAGTAGAGTAATCTACTTAATTATATAATCTATTTAACTATAGAGTAAGTTACTTTTATAATTATAGTAGTAATATAGACTAATTAGTATAGTATATCCTTTAATCACACTAAGCACTAATTATACTATTTACTAATTATACTAATAGCTAATTATACTAATTGCGCTAAGCTCTAACTAAGTTATATATCCTCTTAATTCTTAGCTAAGTGCTAACACTGTAATTATCAGTTACTTATTTATTCTGTTGTTATAATTACTATGTTGTAGCTACTGTAATTAGGCATATCCTTTCTGTATTGTGTAGATTATAACGTGTTTTACAAGCAAGTAGCCCGTATAAGCAAATAGCCTACTCTACTAACTTTCTACGCCTCTATAAGTGTACAGCTTAACTACCTCTTAAGATAATAGATGTGTATTAACAGGGTAGATTAAGCAGTATCTATAGTATTAAATTTACATGTACGTAAGTTATAACTAGGCTCTATACATTTCTTACAGCGCGCAAGGGCCTAGCGGCTAAGGCCTAATTGCTCTCCTCTCTGACGCTCTTTATAAGAGATCTGCTAATTAGCCTTATGCTGAGCGAGTATATCCTCTCTAGACCCCTTTATTAAGACCCCCTGCTTCTGTATGCGCTTCTTTATACGCTGCTTTCGCTTTAACGCTGCCTTGTTGGCTCTCTTAAGGCTCGTAATCTAATTGCGCATTAGCTTAGCAGAGAGCATTATCACCTCAGCGCCCTTTTTAAGTTGATTAATTGCTTTAATAATTAAGGCAGGTAATAAGCTCCTGTAACAGAGTACACAATCACGTATTAACGTTAATTAAGCATTAAGCTTATATACGTTGCTTAGCGTATAAGCCTCCTAGGGGGCCTTAGGTAGAGCAGCAGGAGAAGGTGTACAGAGCTGTACGTCTAGCTTTAACAGAACAGCGTCTAGCTAGAGAGGAACAAGGCCTGCGCCTCTAAAGGCTAAGCAGATGTTAGCGGATATAAACAATTAATTAAAGGCCGCCTTAAACGCTAGCAGAAACTTAAGCTTAGTAATATAGTTAATATAGTAGTAAATTAAGCTCTTAATCTTACAGCTGTATATACGCGTTAATAGTAAGAAGCAGCTAATATTAAGAGGCTACAGTAGGTATAATAAGTAAGGTAGTATATAGAGCGTGTAGATATTGTTCTTCTTATAGAGCTGCTAAAACTTAAGAGAGTAGTAGCTCTTATAGCTATTAAGGATAAGCAGGCAATATAATTTATTTAGTTTAGAAAGATATAATAAAGAAAGGTATACAGCAAAAAGCACTAACAAAAACAAGCCTAATCTCTCTGCCTATAGCACTAAAATTATAACATATGTATTACAACAAAAGTTTATTAAGAACCTAGTAAACGCATTCTATGTAACGCTAGAGCTAGAGTAACTTAGTAAGTTAAACGTTAAGTAACTCCTAATAAATCTAAGAGTTAACAGCGTACCTTAGTAGGTAGGTAAGACTTAACATCTACCTACTAGTTAGGAACTAGAATCTCTAGATTTGTAGGTTAGTAGGTTAAGGGGTCAGCGTCTACTAACTGTAGGCAACAACCCCTTAACTAGAAAACACTAGCCTATTTTGTAAGAGGGGCCTCTAGTGTACTAAAAGGGTTAATAACCTAGCTATAAGACCCTTTGCTGTAAGTTAGCACGACACTATCTGCAAAATAAACGCGTAACGCACTTAATCCTGCGCCTACAACATTGTACACATCTACCTCTTTAACTGCTCTAAGCAATATGTTATTTAAGAGAATTCCTAATAAGAGATACTAGCTTCCTTTACATGCCCTAAGCCCTAGAATAACACTAAGACCTAGACTTCTCTAATACTAGCAGCGTAAAAGCATGCCCTAAGCATACCTACTTAGTACTATTACGCCTTTTAATAATAAGGCCCTACGTTAGGAATGTAGTATTAATTATATACAACCTCTCCTTATTAATAGTATCCTCTGCTGCTAGTTTAATATTAATAAAGTAATAAGGGTATATATGTTTAGTTAGCGCGTCTTATTAGCGCTTGCTTTAACAATACTAGAGTAGGCTACCTAAGCTGTAAGATAGAATAGGACTATTCTAAGTATTCTTTTTACAGGCTCCTTTAAAGGAGTAGGTTCTCTAGTCTTTAGAGAAATAGAAACTGCGCAAGGTATAGAGTAGCTTAGGCTGTTGCTTATAAGGTAGTTAATAGGTAGTTATTAACAACAGAGTTGTTATAAGTGTAAATAAATAGCACTACTGCAAGTCTAGGGTCTATAGAATAATAATAAATAGACGTCGTTGTTTAGAAGAATTATCTTCTAGAAAGTGTAAGGCAATACTGTTGCTGTAATTGCTGTTGTTTGTAGCACTGTTGCAAATGTATTAGACAAGTTTCCTCCTAAAATCCAGCTACAAAATCGAGACACAAAACGGCCGAGGGCTAGAAAGTAGGCAATATACGCCTACTACTTAAGCCTCTATATGCTTAATAAAGTGCTTTAGCTACTTAACTCTAAGCTTATTAGTTGTCTAGCTGTTGTTACTAACTGCAATCGCCTAGTTACGTAGGATATCCTCCTTATACTAGGCAGAGAGATAGTACTTACTAGCAAAGATAATAAATAGTAGGATTAATTAGCTAGCTGCGTTAATTGCAGTAATTAACGTTACCTACTTACAATTGCCTAGCTAGATAGCCTTTAGCCTGCCTCTCTTCTCTAAACCTATTATATTATGCTAAGTTGTAATCTTGCTTATTATAAAGCTAGTCTTGTTAAAGTTGTAGACGTCCTTGTTATAGATCTTCTACTTTGCCTTTGTCTGCTCTACAAGCTTAAACTAGCTGCTAATTAAGGCAGAATCCTTATACAAGGCTTTCTGCCTATTATATACTTAATTAAAATATGTTGTAAGACTATCTATACGCTTAACAAAGTTACGCAGCTAGTAGACGCTAACCTAACTAGCGCTATACACAGCTAGCAGCTTATTAGCTATATTGCGTACAGCTGCGTACGTAGGCGCAAATCTACGTTAATCTAGATTAAGTATATAGCTAACTATTACCTCCTCTTTAAGTAGAGTAAGCTTCTTTAAGTTAGGCTAGTAATTACGTCTAGCAGGCGCGCTAGTGCGTTAGCGTTAGAAGGTAGTTCTAGAGACTCTAAACGTCTAGGCAGCAGATCTAATAGTTAATATCTAATCTTGCTTAATACCTAAGATTGCAAGGTGTATATTAGCCTTACAGAAGGCCTTATTAGCTTAGTTAGGCAAAGCTATAGCTAATTAAAGTTTACACGTTATAGAAAGTTAGTAGAGTAGGCTATTTGCTTATACAGGCTACTTGCTTGTAAAACACGTTAACAGAAACTACTGTTTTAACTAAGGGCTTTTATTAACTGTTTATCTACTTACTTAACTTCTCTTAACTAATCTTTTTCTTTACCTTTACCTTTATTTAGCTTGTTATTATTCTCTCTTTCTTTTAGTACTAGTGTCTAGTATAAAGGACTTTCCTATTAGTAAGAGAAGGCATATATTAAGACTTCTACTAAGACAAGATAGCACAACCTACTAGTAGGTGCCTTTTACCTTAGTAGCTTCCTTCTAGCCTTCTTTTACTTAGCACCTAGGGCCTTAGGCCTTCTTTTACTAGCTACCTTAGAGCTTAGGCCTCCTTACTATAAGTTAGTAGCTATTTCTTCTCTCTTGTAGCTTCTAGTCTGCTATTTTATTTACTTCTTTTTAAATCTATTAGCTCTCTAGATTGCTTCCTTTTATACTTGTAAAGTCTGCCTTACAGAAGCGTACTAGGAGCACGCAGTAGAGGCAGTTCACACCTTGTCTAGAAATTTAGATGTAGCTTATTTGCATCTTTACCTGCCTTATAGACTCAGAACTGTTCGCGATCTCAGGTTACGGAGTGGGTCTGTTCTTTGCACAAGACTGGTAAGCTCAGCGCCACTTCCGCAACGTACAACAACGAAACAGGGATTGTGAAAAATAGCTACCTTCCTTTGTTTGCTCTGCCATAAGACCGCAGCGTAGATACAGCAGCTAAATACACAAGAATTTTTGGTGATTTTCTTGAACGTTTTCGTCGTTGACGAGGATTAAGGTTACCACGTCTGGAACAATCACGAAGTCCTTCTAGTTCAACAGCTAAGCAGAGGGCCGAAATTGTATTTTCTCCACCAGTGAAGAAACGGAGTCGCAGGGTGAGAATTTAATATGAGAAGAAGTACTAAGGTCCTAATTACAAGTAGACATGCTGATAAAAGCTACATCACAGTTACAAAGGGAATGGATATTTGTTATAACAATTTTATTTTAGCAATTAAGGCTGCTGATTCTGCGAATATGATGAGGGCTTGCATCCTTTAACCTTCTAAACTGCTATCTAACCACTAGTCACTAATTTGATATTCTAGCGGAAACGTATTGGTAGAGCCAAGTGTGACCTGTCGGTCTCTAGTGAGCCAAGCTCGCTCCTTCATCCCAGGCAGGACAGCATTGTAATCACCAATCTTAGTAATTCCCTGGGTCTGACAAACAAACCCGGTTCCTATAGTACTGCGATGTTTGAATCTCTCGCCTTCCTTCAGATCTCCTCTAGCGTGCAATACAGCCATCCACGCCGAAGTCCCCGTACCGGGTGGGCCTCGATCAAGCCTTTCAGGCGAGATGACGACAGTTTCCTTTGCAATCTTAGTCCAATTGAGCCCAAACAATAGGGTTCTGTAAACCGAAGGATGCCGACTCCACGTTACCCACTGTTCTCTGGATGCACAGGCTCGAAGAATTCATCGACTGCGGCCTTGATCAATTCGCCGAGTCTTATCAGCTCCTGACCATGTCTATGCGGTATTAACAGACCCACTGATGTGGCACCATCGAGGACGTATTGCACACTGCTCCATGCCATGTCGACTGATATGACCCTAACCCGGGAATGTTCCTTTTGTGGTTTAGTGTGTACACAAAAGCCGGTACGTTGTTGAATGCCACAGTCTTGACCTCTCTGTTTTCGCATTCCGCTGTTGTTCCAATAAGCCCAACCTCGAGGGTTATCTCCGTTACTGGCCCCTTTATTTCGAACATCCCAGTCTCTAGGAGCACAGTCGCTGTGCAAATAGTGTTTGCCCGGGAGATCGGTGGGTACTCGTGACTGTCCAGTGTAAGCAACGCAGCATCGGCTTTGGGACTGCAGGGCTCCAGAAACGTGTTCATACGCTGTGCAGACTTTCCACGAGGCTTCTGCATGAGAAGAAGACTTATATCATCTGCTTGGTCGCGGAAATTACTCAGCTTTTCTTTGTACACAGCCTTGCAATGGACTAGATCCAGGACACCTCCGACAATGACATCTCCTACCTCGCCCTCTGCGTGGACCTCAACAATGTTGATAGTTCGCTTGAGCGGCATGTGGTTGATTTGGCATCTCTAATCTTCAATTGAGAAGCAAAGAGTTATTGCTGAAAAGTGGCTTTTCAAAGCTGGTAGAATTCAAGAGAGAGCCAAATCGACTCTGAGGATTCGTGCAATGCTTATAGGTTTTAGAATCCAAATCATGTGAGACTAGAACAGCAGGGTACATCTAACCTTCTCAGGCTTTACTCGATACATCGATCAATCATCAATCTATCAACACACCCTCAAGTGCCTCTTTCCAAAAATAAGACCCTGGATTGTTCATCTGGAAGCTCAGTAGCGCTATAATATCTTGGCATTTAGGCCGGCATTTGGTTGGTCAATGTGCTTCCCAGAAGACGGATCCAAAGGATGGCAGTTTCGATTGAATATATCCGCAAAAATCTCTTAGTAAGGCTTTCTCCAATATCGAAAAATTTCTATTCCTCTTGATAAATGGAATCGCTGAGATGTGTTGTAGAAGGAGCGGAAGTCGTGGTACTCTTTCAGATATTATCCTTGTGCGCGTTTAATCAACAATGCTATGCATTTAACATTGTCATATAATGTCACGAAGAAATAAGCTTGAACAGGTCTAAATGACGTCGTCCGAATTTTGTAGTGACCGCTCCCACCATGTATTGAATAGCTACCAACGCTTGTCTCTCTTATCACTACTGGCTTGTTCGATCTTGGCTTTCACAGCGAGGGTTGTAGCTGATCGAATTAGCTCGCAGCCCATGCCCAATCCAGACGGTTAAAGTCCATGGAACTGGCAACAGCTTCAAGTTGCTCACTACTGAGTATCTTCTCCACATAAATACTATGGGCAGAAATATACTCTACCTTTGAGTGCATAGAGCCGTTAGAACCTGGCTAGTTTATATCGAAAGAAACAATCTCTACTATCATCTAGACTAAGATTGCTTTCGTGAAACTCGTTCAAGTGGGCCATAAACAGATCGCTGTCGAAGATGTGAAACTGCTGGCCGCAATGGAATTTGACGGAAGTGATGAGAGAAAGAGCATAACCTGCAGTAAGCAGTGCAAGTGGCACGATACTTGTTGCAACAAATTGCTGTGCACGCTAATAGCGCGCGATCCATCGTATCTCGACTTAGGAGGCTAGTCAATATTCGGCTGTGAAGTAGATGTTAAAGACGCATGGTCACTTCAGGCTTCGACTTGAAGTTGTTCGGGCCGAGTTCTGAAGCCACTGTTGTTCTGGGACTGCTGCGGTTTAATTTTTGCAAGTGAGCTTATTGGCAAACAAGGGTCGTCCAGGAAACTTTGTCAACTAGGAGTAGTGCGAGAAACATTTCTTTGAAGCTGTGCGAGTGTTCTGTTTACGTCTTAGATGAATTTTGTGAGCAATTCTGAAATCTTGGAACGCTGGATTATGACAACAGACAAACAACTAGATGTGAGAAAAGGGGATTCTCTTCAACCATGTAAGTATGCGTGAACACGAAAGATTATACAGAGATCATCTTTACTATGAAGTAGTGGAAGATCTGCTTCATACCACCAAAGCGCGTTGCAGTTGCATCGCATTGGTAGCTGGCAGGGCTTCATTTTTGCCCAAACACAAGAAGGGAGTACATACTCTCTGAAGATGGTGCTTGCCAACGGTTGAACGGAGAGACCTCCGAGACTACGCGCGCGTCACGTGACCGATGTCCTGTTGAGCGTCGATATCCCAGGAACCGTGCATCCTTATGATAATGTAGTTCTAGTTTTTTACTTCTTATCTTTACTATAGCAAGCACACAATGCACACAATCCAGGCGTAGCCAATGTAAATAAATACCTCAATCCGGGCTATCCGGTTCACTCGATAGGACCCAACTCTAGCCTAGCTTGCGTGCCGGCTGGGTCAGGGCTAGGGCTCCGACATGAATCCCAACACGTCTTGTACCTAAACTTGCTAACCTGAACGAATGTGCTTCGCACGTGCACTTTTTCTACTAGCAACTCTAACCCGCATTTAGTATGTACATTACCTTTAATTAATATTTGCCCGTGCAGTATACGTTAATTATAACTATAACCTAGTTAGTAGAAGCGCTAAGCTAGCTAGGCCTGCCTTTAGTAAATCTTAGTGCAGAGGCTTAGAAAATTAGTTGTTATTAAGCTAGACTATATAGTGTTTAGCTACCTATAGTAGTTAGCTACTCTATGTAAGGAGCTAACCTCTAAGAGAATTTGCTAGTAAAATACAAGATAGATTTAATAGAGAACAACCTCTAGAGCAGAGGTTGCAGAGTTTTAATAACCTTGTTTTAGACATGTTAGCTCTATAGCAGGGCTCTAGTCTATGCTAAATAGTGCGAGCTAGAGTAGTGCTGAGGCGGTATACGCTAAGGAGTTAGCACCTAGGCTAGGCTGGTAAATGGGGTAGGGGTTAAGTCGCTCTTTGGGTACCCCCTAAAACTTACTCAATTCTTAACTAAATTAGTTGAATAGCAGCTTATTTTGTAGAGAATTACCTAAACTACAAACAGTAGGGGGGGTACCTTAACAAGTTCCTGCTATAGGAGGCTGTAGAGAGCAATTAGAGCAAAAAAAGGTGTTTTTTTCAACCCTACCCTAGGGGTAGAGGTTGGTAATTTGGGCGCCCCCCAAAAGTCTATCAAAGCTAGTCCAAATTTGGAGATCAGTAGCGCGTTTGAAGGCGCGGACTAAGCGCAATCTATCGAATCATACATTATATAGGTCTAACTCTACTATTCAAGAAGTTATTCTTGGTTTAAGAAAAAGTGGACCCTACCCCATTTACCAGCCTAACCTAGGCCTAGCCTGTTACACTCTACTACAACGCATTACCTAGTTTTTAACGCTCTATACTATCTATACAACTCTACTAAAATAGATTACTATAAGGTTGCTATACAATCTGCTATTACTAATCTTAACACTAGTGTTTTTAAGAGCTAGTAATAGGCTACTTACGCATACAGCGTCTTTTAATTATTACTTTAAAAGCATATTAAAAGTTACTAACCTAATATAATAGCTTATTACTAATAGTAGTAATTAACTCTAGAACAAGAGTACTTTCTAGTAAACTAGATTCTTAAAGAGAATCTATGCGCTTAGCTACCCTCCTACCTATAGGTATAAGAAATAGCTACCTAAATCCTCTACTCTAATAGCAACTACAAGCTACTTAGGCATCTATAGGTACTATACTTTATTATATATAACCTATATATTACGTCTATAGTTAGCTAAACAACTAAGAGTATAAGAACTATAGTAGCTAACTATAATACTATACGCGCGTTTCTTAAGCTATTTAAGTATACTTAGATTAAGCTAGGTATATAATATAAGGATATATAGAATATAAATAAGACTAGCATTAGCCTTAGAGTATATAGCAACACTAGAGTAATTACTAGCTTATTAAAGAAAAAGGCTTATATTAAATTACTAGAGGATTATAAGTAAGTATCTATTATTAAGACTATCTTAGCTATTAGCTAGAAGCTCTAATGCCTAGTTATTTTTAAGAGCAAGTATCTATAAACTACGTAGTTTTTAGTATAAAGAGTACCTAATTAGCTCTACACTATATTAAAAAATAGATAGATATTAAACTAGATTAGATCTAAGTAGCTTAAGCGTATATTTCTACCTAATACTACACCTTACTCTAGCTAGTAGCAACTACTTATACTAGATAGCTAAAGCTTTTATATACTAATAGACTTTATATAGCTTTGTAAGCAGTACTAGGTTTATCTTCTATACTTTCTAGCTTATATGTTACACATCCTCTAGCTGCTAGATCTAGCTCTATTCTTAGTACTTAAATTATATTACTGTAGTTAGATATAAGATCTCTTAGCACTTAATAACACAGCACTAATTAAGAAAGAGTACTTTGTTACCTTATATAACTAGGCAAGAGCAGATAGACTATAAGACTAAGTTATACAAGCTAGATAGAAGGCTGCTAGCCTATGCCTATACAACCTAGGGCTAGTATTACTTTTATCTTAAGTGTCTAGCTAGCTAGTTACTCTACTACCTACTTAAGCTTTAGATTAGGTATTTAGCACGCCTTAGAGCTTACAGGCCTTATATTAGGCTTATTAGCAGCTTCTTCTATTAGAATCTCTTTTGCAAAGCACCTGTTTAGTGCTTAGTAAAGTAGGCAAGACTATTGCCTAAGCTAACAACTGCACAGCTTGTCTTAAATCTAAGAATTAACAACTTAAGTATTAACTAGATAGTACTATACTTACCTGCTTAAGAAAGTAAGTTTAAGTTAACCTAAATAAGAGGTTTAGCAACGTTAAAACAATACGTGCTGCTGTTTAGCAGGCAGCTACTTTACAGGCTAAACAAGAGAGTAAGGCGGCTTAAAAAGAGGCTTAAAAAGTAGCAGCAGCAGCAGCAGCACTTACACTTTAGGCTATGTGTATAGAGTAGCAATGTAAACGTTGTTATTAAAAAATCACAACTCTAAATAGTGAGGTTTGGGTTGGGTGGGGTGGCCGACTACTATAGGTGGCCGAACACTGAACACTATACACCCCCCCCCCCCCCCCTGGCTCAGGTGTCTCGCGCGGTTTTCAACCAATGGGTGACTTAGCATTCAAATTAAGTGGGACTGTTTTGGACGTGCGTGTGGTTTGAACACCCCTAAAATACCCTGTATTTGCTAGCAGACGCGCTAAAATTATAGTGCGTAGACCAAAGTGGAGGTGTGCAGGGATTCCAACCAATCAATTGTAGCGCAGCTGGGGTTTTGGCGCGAGACACCCGAGCCGGGGGGGGGGGGGGGGGGGGTTATGGTCTAGCTTATGCCGAGATACTTGAGCTAACCTAGGCACTTCAGCTAAACAGTGCCAGCAGTCCTAAAATTAAAACTAAACAATGAGGGTAAGTAGCAGAACGCTCTGTATTACTTGTTGCATTAGTTTACAAGATGCTATTAGAGCGTACACTCTGTGCATGTTCACGTTCTCTCAGATCTCACCGATGTCTAGTGAATGAAACTTTAAGGCGCGGAGTTCATCTGTGAGAAGACACAGGGGTCAGGTGCTAGCTTTCCGCTATCGCGAAAAAATCACTACTAAGCTCGGCTATATAGTGTTCGGCCACATATAGTGATCAGCCACCCCACTACAACCTGCCACCAGCTTTTAACGCGTTATATTATTAACACCACATCTTTAAAATAGACGCCTATAAGCTAGCTATACAATCTACTATTGCTAATCTTAATACTAGTGTTTTTACAAGCTAGCAGAAGGCTGCTTAGGCCTATAGTGTTCCCTAATCTACGCTTTAAGAACGTATTAACAGTCGCTAACCTAACGCAATAGCTTACTTAAATTAACAGCAATTAACACTAGAGCAAGAGGCTTTCTTAGTAGAGTAGATACTTAAAGAGGACTTACACGCATAACCTCCCTCCTACCTACAAGTACAAGAAATAGCTGCCTAAATCCTTTAGATAAATAGCAACTACAAGCCTCTTAGGCAACTATAGGTACTCTATTTTATTAAGCACATCCTACGCGTTGCATCTATTATTAGCTAAACAATTAAGAGCGCACGTACTATAGTAGCTAACTATAAGATAATTTGCGTGTTCCTTAAGTTATTTAAACATACTTAGATTAAGCTAGGTATACAATATTAAGATATATAGAATATAAATAAGACTAGAGTTGCACTAGGAGTATGTTTAAACTCCTAGGTTATTGCTAGCTTGTTAAAGAAGAAGGCTTATATTAAATTACTAGAGGATTGTAAGTAGGTATCTATAGTAGAGACAATATCTGCCACTAGTGTTAAGCTTTAATGCCTAGTTATCTTTAAGGGCAAGCATCTACAATCTACATAGTTTCTAGTAAAAGGAGTACCTAATTAGCTATATACAACGTTAGAGAACAGATAGACGTTAAACTAGATTAGATATAAGTAGTTACAGCGTATATTTATACCTAATACTACTCTACACTAAGGCTAATAGAGACTACTAATTCTAGACAGCTATAGCTCTTATATCCCTATTAAATTTATGTAGACTTGCTAGCAGTATTAGATCTATCTATTGTACCTCTCTACTTACGCCTTACACGTTCTCTAGCTACTAGATCTTGCTCCTTTCTTAGTACTAAAATCCTGCTATTGTAGTTAGATCTAAGCTCTATCAGCACTTAATAACGCAGCACCTATTAAGAAAGAGCACTTTGTTGTATTATATAACAAGGCAAGAGAAGAAGGAATAATAGAGCAGGTAATACAAGCTAGGTAGAAGGCTGCTAGGCTCTGTCTATATAACCTAGATCTTGTACTACTCTTATTCTAAGTATCTAGCTAGCTATTAACGCCACCTCTAAATACTTAGGCGTTAGATACCTTAAATCTGCTCTTTAACACGCCTTAAAGCTTACAGGCTTTATACAAAGCTTATTAATAGCTTCTTGTTACAGAATATACGCTTATATACTAGCTAGAATTAGCAGGTAGAAAATAGTTATATTCTGCCTCTATTTTGGCTGCGACAGTTATAAGCCTAGACGCTAAAACTGCGCCAGCAGAGGTTACGTAGATTCCTAGCAAAGTAGGTGCCTAGAGCTAAGAGCAGCCTAAGTTATGCTGCAGCTAGTTAACTAGACTGAGCATTAGGTCTAGCGCCAAGAGGCTAGATCTATAACCCTGCAGGCACTCAGCTGCGTATCTGTAATGATTTCTACCTCCTACTTTGCACGAGGTGAGGGGGTGTGTCACAGAATATACGCTTATATACCAGCTAGAATTAGCAGGTAGAATATAGTCATATTTTGCCTCTATTTTAGCTGCGACAGTTATGAGCCTGGGACGCTGATGTTTGCGCTAGCAGAGGCAACATGGATTCTAAGTTAAGTAGGTGACCAGAGCTGAGATTGGCTAGGGCAAATCCCTATCTAAGCTGTGCCGCAGCCACACTGGGCTGGTTAGAGCGTTAGATCTGTTATTACCACAGAAAAGTCTGCGTGACTCTTAGTCAAGATGACCCTGCAGGTACTCAGCTACGGCGTATCTGTGATTATTCTACCTCCTGCTTGGTACTCGCACGAGGTAAGGGGGTGTGTCACAGAATAAATACGCTTATTTACTAGCTAGAATTAGCAGGTAATTAATGGTCATATTTTGCCTCTATTTTAGCTGCGACACTTCTTCAATTAGAATCTCTCTTAAGGAGTACTCAGGCAGTGCTTAGCAAGGCAAGCAAGGCTATCGCAAAGGCTAATACTCGCGCGGCTCAGCTTAAATATAAAAATTAACAACTTAAATATTAACTAGATACTACTAGGGTTACCCGCTTAAGAAAGCGTGTTTAAGTTAACCTAAATGAGCGCTATAGTAACGTTAAAGCTATTAAGGCCACTATTAATTGAGCAGCAGCATTACAAGCTTAGCAGGCATCACAATTAAGAGAAGAAGAAGCTAAAAAGGCTGCAGCTGCAGCAGCAGCTCTCACAATTCAGTCTATGTGTATAGAGTGGCAAATATAATTGTTGTTGTTGAGAAATTACGACTCTAAATGGTGTGGTGTACTTTGGGTGGGGTGGCCAATCACTATATGTGGCCGAACACTATATGGCCGAGCTTATGCACATGGGGTATGCTTGAACGAGCAAAATTAGGTTCGGGCTCTTCTCTTGTATATAAGCAACTATGCAGGTCTTCTTACATCCGCCAACGCAATCCAACACTCTCAGATACTCCACCTACTCTTTTCCCAAGTCTCCTGTTCACGACATGTTTTCTTCAATGAGCAACAGCCTTTGTAACATCATTCTGGCTTCCTTATGCGTTCAAGCCGTGGTAGCCGCTCCTACAACTCCCGTTGAGACGGACCTTGTCAAGTACGTATTAGAGAAACTCAACAAATCGAATGCTAAGACATATTACAGACGGGGCACTTGGTACCTAGCGCCTTGCTATCCTGGGAGTGTCCTTGGAAATGGCTCCCCAATGAGCGCAGCGAAGAACTTCAAATTCCGATCCGCGCCGTGGTTCCCGAATTGTGCCTTCATCTCAGGCCCAGGAGAAGCCAAGTGTTTCGGCTGTATGGCGATTGCTGGCGGAGTCTATTATGCTGCGCTGGAAGGTTGTACTGCAGGTTCAATCGCTTGCACAGTGGGTGCATGGGCATGCGAGAGCGTCTGCGTTGCCACTGCTACGTATGCGCTATGGGTAGCGGAGCAAGCCTGCTACTGCGAGCACGCCAATTGCTCTGACGCTGCTCAACGAAACGGAGGAAAGATCGGAGCGCCTCCAGATCTTCAAATCGGTGGAACAAAGTTCCACCTTAAACTTCCTCCAGGATGGGGTTACGTTGGTAATCGTTCGGTATATGTCCTACGTATAGGACCTAGATATCCACCCAATAGGTGTTAGGGTTGTACGTGTAGTCTTTCTAGCCAGCACTCACTATAATACAATTGCTAATAGATAAACCAGGAACTAGATCAAGGGGTATCAATAGTAATTGTACTAGTGTCCATCTATGTTTGCATATTTGCGAAGGTAGTCAACCAAAAGAGTGCCTTAATAGAATTAGTTTTGTCCCACGACAAATGTTTAAATGTCACTCAGTTTCTTTAAACTCCCGCGATGATAATGTGAAACAGAATCAAGCATTTACACGTTATTAGAGTGGGCATAGGGCTGAGGAGCTTAGCTGCATTTGATTTGTAGATAGTTATCAATTGTTGAAGATAGAAGTAGCAAAACTAACTTACATTGTGACGCTTATATACAAGGCTGCTTACGAAATCAGAATGGCAAATAATTTTACTGATGCGCAAACCTTCTCTGCACTATACTGGATAAATTGAAGGACTCTGTCTGCCTAATATTTTGCAATGTTAACAAACGTGTTGGTTTTATCGCAAAGAAGGATCAGTCGTCTTAAGAGTACGATGAGCTGAGTTCTGGTTCCCACTGCTCGCCAATTGACTGACCAAAGATTTCTCTCCAGCAAAACTCAGTTTATATTTGCCACTTCATTAGGTCATGAAGTTGTACTTCTGATCTCTGATATAACCAATGTTCTTCTTTATTCAATCCGCTGAGCCCACAGCGCCAAGCCTTACGAAGCGCGTTTCGTGGCTTTGGTCCTCAGCTTCATCATTAGAAATACCAATGCATAATTACTGCTACAGAAAAGCACCACGATGGCAGCATTTCTCCACCCATAAAACTCTTCCTTTAGATTGAGTGTACGTAGGTATCCCGCACCAGTGGCATACTGACACACTTGACAATCTGAGAGTGCTTCTGGGTTGAGCAAGTTGGTATTGGCACCCATATCCTGTTGATAGAACGAGAGGTACTCCCCGCAGGAGCTGTTGGATGGAGGATCGAAGATAGCCAGTTCAGTGGTTTTGCAGGTTACAGTAGACGACCAGGTGGTGAATACGAGAAGAGAGGACATCAGATAGTTGAATGGATCGAGGTAGTATAACCTGTTATTGTTCTTGTTAGTGGGTGCAAGATAGCGGGTTAGACTAATCATCAAGCATACCAGTATCTCCAGAATGGTTCAATCTGACTGTGCGGCGCCATAACGCCGGAGAAAGACACCAACGTCGTGATTACAAGAGGATTTGCAAGCGCGGCGAAGACAGCATTAGGAGCGTATGCTGCAATCATCTGACCAATACCTGTGTATAAAAACTCGTAGAACACCTATCAGCTCGTCAGTATCGAATAGCGCAATATCATGGGGCTTTCATACCACGACAAAGAATGTGCTACCGGCGTATTTGATATCGGTGGGCAACCCTACAGTGAAGTACCAACACACATAGTAAAGCAAAGCGCAAATGATGAGATACGGCAGCTCAGAGACAATCAGTCCTGTTACAAATGGTGCCCAATGATACATCTTGCTTTTCTTCTCGCGCGTCTCGTAGATATCGCGGCGATCTATGAACAGCGGTTGCAGCTGAGCAATGACACCTGGTGCCACAAAAATGAAGTTGAATATGGTGAACAGTCGTAGTTTTAGGTCGCTAAGACCATCTCCTACGTTCCAGAAGGTGAATCCGTTCAACAGAGAGAGGGAGATGTGCAAGATGAACTTGTTGTTGATGTATTCAGTGTTGCGGAACAGTGAAACATTCATGCGATGAGTGACAAGTTTGATCTGATCCCATGCAGATGCTGCAAAATCGTGGCCATCGTCAACGTACCCTGCGGGTCTATTGGCTGCTTCCTCGATGATGTTGTTCAGGTCTTCCGTGATGCGCTTATGTTCAGCTGACTCCAGCCAGACTTTGTTCCAGTCTTGACCGCGCGAGAGACTACCTGACACCACCTCAATCATGTGCTCAGCGGGGTTTGCTTCGCGGGGACAAGGCGCCCCCCGGCTTGCGAAGTAACCTTTGACAGTCTCGGCATCACAGCCTATGTCGCCAAAATACACAGTCTTGCCGCCTCTAGGTAGTAAAAGGAGTGTGTCAAACTGCGCAAACAGCTGGGCGGATGGTTGGTGGATTGTTACCAGCACAGCCTGGCCAACTTCGGCCAGCTTGCGCAAGAATCGCACTGTATTGAAGGCAGCCTGCCCATCAAGCCCAGACGTTGGCTCATCCAGGGAGATCAAAATACTCGGTTTAGCAACCAGCTCGACGCCGATAGTGAGACGTTTGCGCTGCTCGACCGATAGTCCAGCTCCAGGGCGGCCGATCAGGGTCATTTCGATGTCTTGAAGCTGTAGCAGCTCGATAATAGTCTCCACATACCGCAATTTCTCAGCGCGTGGTGTGTTACGAGATTGACGCAGGAGGGCAGAAAACTCCAAAGCCTCGCGTACTGTGGCCAGTGGCTCGTGAATATCCATCTGCTCAACATAACCCGCAGATCTCTGAAACGATACTGGAAGAGGGCGGCCATCGACTTGCACAGATCCATGGATTATGCCGTCCGTTTTGCGTTGGGCAAGCACATCTAGCAATGTCGTTTTGCCTGCGCCTGAAGAACCCATGAGCGCGCCAAGCATACCTGGCTTGACATATCCTTGAACATTATCCAAAAGAACACGATCTCCGGTAGGGGTTTTGACGGTATAGGTCAAGTTCTTCCAGGTGAAGATGCTGGTGTTGTGAACTAGCTGATTAGTCAAGGTGACATCAGACTTGGCTGATGATCCGCCGGCGCTGGTTTGCACTTCGCCTGCCTGCGACTCCAGGTCGCTCCTGAAAAGTCGCTGCACTTTGCTACGCTTCTCTTGCGGTATGAGAAGACCTCGGCCGCCTTCTCCCATCTGCTTCCATCGAGATGTGAAAACAATAGTCAGAGAAACGTAGAAGACCCACCACACGCAAAGGATACCGAAGTTGCGCCAGATATTACCATGGCTGAAGCCGAGATATTGAAGGTACTCATCGCCCGTCACACTTGTTGCGCCTAAACGCGCACCACCAACACCTGTACAAGCTTGCGAACCCTCACCAAGTGTATAGCCGGGGCCGTTCGGGACGATGTTGGGTCCAACACAAAGGATGTCCTGCCCATGGAACTCGTTTCCAAGCAAGGCCTCGAATCCATATGCCATAGGGTTAATCCAGAAAATCCATACGAACCAGGGATGCATGAGTGGCTTGATGATCACATAGCCCATGTATACGAACATGCTAACGATGACGAGTCCTGACGCTTTTGCCGCAGCATCGAATGTTGGGAATGCAGCACCAATCAGGCGAAACAGTGCTGTCATAGCCATGGCTGCTGCGAAAGTGACAGCCCAGAAAGTGAAAAATGCTTCAGCTGTGTACTGTAGTCCAACCATAAAGTAAAGGATCAAGCCGAACTGCGTTATTTGAAAGAGCAGGATCGGAATGTCTGTGGCAATTTGAGCAAACACAAACGCAGCCGGATGGTGGAGGGCGAAAGATCGGTGCTTGGCCAAGACAGGTCTGCCTGTAAATGAGTCTGTGACTTCTGACAGAGCAATGAGGGCAGGATACAAAAGCGAGAAGAACAACGCGCCACTTTTGAGGAAAAGGCCTGCTGAGTTCGTTGGTGCGTTGTAGAACAACGAGCCACCTACGAGCCTGGACGATGTCAGCCGGAACCCTCTTCTTGAAATCTTAGTACTTACGCCTGTATGGTAGTGGAACCTTGCTTCAAGAACAACGTCGCCTTGTCTCCCCACATAATCTTGAACTGTCGGACTACAGCCGTCTTAACCTGGGTTCCGAAGCCACTAGATACGACAGAGCTCTTTAGAAGTTGTGGGTGTTTCTCTGAGGCGACCATTTCTTTGAAATCGGCCGTGTTCTGCGTGGCCTCTTCTGTTTGTGGATAATTGCATTCGGCCAGCATCTTCGTTCTGATAGATGATCGCTCGTATGCTGCGCGAATCTCGCTGGCAGAGCGAGGGAAGCTGTCTTCGTAACCTGGTGCAATTGAACGTTCGGTAGGCACCGTAACGCCTGTCAAGAAATCCGCTCGATTGGCCGCAGGATCGCAGAGAAATCCGAGGTTTTCCATGAAAGGCACAGATTCTTCGCGTGGACCATAGAAGATCTGCTCTCCCTCGTCAAGTACAAGCACCTTATCAAACTGCTTGAAGATACCGTTCCCTGCCTGGTAAAGGGTAGCTATCGTAGTCAAGCCAAGGATATCAGTCATGGCACGTATGGCTTTGGTGAACTCCAACGCAGTACTAGCGTCGAGCCCCCTGGTCTAGGAACGGTATCAGTCTTGTTTGTGGACCATTTGTGAACAAACTTACACTGTTGTCCCAACAGAAAACACTGCCACGCGTAGCGAGACATTCAACAATGGAAACCCGCTTTCTCTCGCCTCCCGATACCCCACGAATATATGCATCGCCCACCTTGGTGCCTGTCGTGTGTTCAATCCCTAGCACTTTCAACAAAAACTCCTTGTTGATCTTCGCGTACTCTTCCGCATCCTTGATGCCTGATGCAAGGTGGTGAGGGACCTTGAGGCGGGCAGCAAAGTCAATGGTGTCCTCCACGGTCAGCGCTGGGAAAAAGATCTCCTCCTCGGTGTTCATGATAATCTGACCACGATAACGTTCTGCTTCAGCACTGGACATCGCACCAAACGAGACTTCTCCGTCTATTTCGGCGTACCCTAGGCGACGATTCGACAGCATACTCAGCAAAGTTGTGCATCCTGAATCTGGTCGACCAAGAACAAGGAGCATCTCTCCCGGTTTTACGCAGCCAAACGAAGAGTTGATGATCGTCTTGTTGGGGATAGTTTCGGAGCCTTTGCCGAAAGGGATGAACTGGGACAAAACGTTCTCATTGGAAAGTGCTTCGTTGCTCACACCTTTGACGGTGAGGTCGCGCCAAGTTACGCCGAGCTTCGTTGGCTTGGATTTGTCTGTCTGAAGGCGATGCTGGAGCTTTCGGACATCCTTAGTAATGGGCCAAGCTTCCATGCCTTCAACTTGTGATTTCTCCAGTAAGAGCTGGTCGCTGCCCGTATTATCGTCAGCTCCTATCTTCTCACTTGATGCTGTTTCCATCTCCTAGTATCGGATATGAAGACGGTAGAAAATGAAACTTCTTGTGAGGAGGGCGCGTAAGTTTGCAGGGTATTTCGGAAGTTGCTTTCGCTGCGAAATAGGTTGCGATCAATGGACGCAAGTAGGACAGTATGTTTACGAAGTTTAAGAGAGAGACAAAGATGCTCTGTGTTGCTTAAATCTATGGGATGCTGCAGCTTGTTTAAACACTTAAAAGCGGCCAGAATCATCCTTAAAAGATACCCAATGACCTGCACATTTACTGTGATTAGCTAAAACGGTTCGATGTTTCCCCCGATCGCCCTTCTGGGTAGTTGTGTTCTCCACTTGAACGGCCGTATCATTGGTGCATCTTCAGAGATGTTGGAAATAATTGAGGCTCTGCGCTTCATGACGACACTAAAAACGGCCCTGCATTCCTCCGATTCAAGCAGACAAAACCTTTGTGCACTGTGCTAAAAGTCATTGATTACTGATCGTCTTGGAACCTGGGTTGCCGCGTTGGCCCACGTTAGTCCGGTCAAAATTGCCGAACAGTAATCATCAATAACATCAAAAGTTAAACGTACCACCCGCGCTCTAGATCGAAGTTTGCTGGTAGTCAGACTCACCTTGTAAGTGGAATTCGAAGTTCTCTTACCCTATACAGGCCTACTTTCAAGAGTGTACATATTCAAACATTAGCAGCAGCGCAGAGACATTGTATGGCCAAGAACAGGATTGTTCGTTGACAAAAAGGAACCACGAAGTCCTCTCTAGGGTGGATTGTTTCCGGTTTTGATTACGCTAAGGCGCTCTAAGATGATCGCACCCAGCAGTGACTAAAGCTTTTCAGTATCTCGAAGCATGTTGATATTGACTACCATTTATGGTAGTCTCAAACGGACACCATCACCTCAATGCTCGTATCATCCAGCACACTCGCTGGTGCGATTCGTTGCAGTTGCGACTCACTTTGCAAATAGTGCGACTGATGGCTTAACTTGGCGCGGAACGTAAGACAACAACTTTCTCTGCAGGGATTGCATATTTCCAAAGCATGGTTGTTGATTCGGCGTTCTAATAACACCCTGGTTTCCATGCCTGTACACGGGAGACTCACGCACTATCGCTTTGACTGTGAATGCTGCTCTTCTCATCATGAGTTAGAGGCATAGCAGCCGCCATGCGCCGGCGTCTCGTCACAAAGAACACAGCCAGTCCGATGATACCGATAACACCCAATGTGGTCAGCGCTCCAATGACTCCAGCAAGAGAATTCGGCATGCCAGTGCTAAGGGCCTTCTCTTGTCCCACGGTATTACGGGCGTTGAAAGCTTCGCAGAACGGCGCCTCGCTGCGACACGTGTTACACCACTGCTCGGGTGACGTAATCGCAAACTCTTTCATCTTCGTGTTGAAGTCTGAATACGATAGAGAATCATCTTCGCCTCCGAACAAGGGAAATCCCTGCGGAGCTTCTCCTTCAGTCGAGCCATTGCGGAACAGAAACCTTACTCTGAGGTCTTCTGCCGTGGAAGGGAACATATCAACATCCCCAGGAGTGAACAGCTCGAAAGCCATCGTAGAGGCGTAGTCGGGCAGGCCGTAGAACTCATCGGAAACAGCGGTCAGATTGCTGAGGCCGAAAAATGCAAGAAACGCATAGTAGCTACCGGCCAATAACGAAAACTTCAGTTTGCCTTTGGAGGATACAATCTGGTTGAGCTGTTCTAGTACTCCACCTGCAAAGGCCTTTCCTCCAATGGATCGCGCAGAGTCTTCAGAGTCGTATGCCATGCCGAACTCCCACTCATCGGCAAGTAAGCGAAGTTGGGTAAGCTCATCGTCGGATACCGTGCCGTTGTGCGAGGCGTTGTGGATAGAGGCCACGTTCAGCAGATCAAAGATTTCGTACGCATTCGCAAAGCTTAGATCAGACTGCTCATAGTCGTGTACGTTATTCAGCTGGTCCCAGAGTGACTGGTATAACGATCTTGTCTCCTCCATTCGCTGCTTGAAGCTCGTACTTTCCTTATGCTGTTCCGTCGAGTTGGTGATGGCGGGACATTCTTCGTCGCCTTTGAGCCAGATAGTGTCGGACGAATCGTCGCTTTCTCCATGGACAACAAGATATTGGTAACCTCCCAACGGCTTCATAATGCGCTCATTATTGTTCAACGTCTGAGCGGCAACGTCCTGGCCAAGGCTGTCTACTCGTGGATAGAGACCTTGCAGAAAGGCGGTCGCAGTATTGAGAAGCACGGCTTGATCTGGAGCCGAAGCATAAACTTGCGAGCTCACAACCTCGTCCTCTGAGATTCCCAAGATGTGCTTGGACGATGACGAGTTCAGGTAGATGTTTCGGTAGTCATGTCCCACATTGTAGTTCTGCTGCAAGCCCAAGTTGGTCAAATTGTAGCCTTTGTAATGCTTTGAGGTCCCTATTCGTGGGTCAGTATTGTAAAAGACGCTGAAGAGACAGACCTACTATCACCATGACGTGAGAAGACAGTCAAACCGAGTACCGTCTCCGCTTGAGCTGGAGCAAGTAGGCTCAACACGGCAACTAGTGAAATTGAAAGCATGTCCAAAACAAAGAGATAGTTTACTCTGTGTTGGGGATGCAGCGGGGTAAGCTTTATGTCTCGAGACTCAAAACCAGTGTGTCGGTCGGCTCACCGCGCTTTTCCGCGGACCTTACCGATGGCCTGGTCGCGGTGCGTGTCTTTACGATACACATACTTCTGCCTTCCATGTGGTTGGATGGGTATAACTTTCGTGCGCACTGAGCCCCGCTCTCCAAGGCCTTGGCAACATAAGAAAGCGAAGAGTGGGAGCAACGCCAAGGCTGCTATTGTTCGCGGAAAGTAACGGAGAGGAACAGCTAATTTGTAGACCTTAGAGTTATATACTAGTTGTGAGTGAACCTCGAACCCCGCTTACCAAGAACGAGCCAGCATCGGCAGCGCAAGGGCCAGGTTCAAAAGATTCGAGACCGAGAGACATCGCATCACTGCGTCTTCCGTGCCTTCAAACCATCATATTCATCCGTAAACCCCGCTCTCGCCAAAAACGCAAGCCTAACCAAAGTCGCCGTTCCCGTGATCACCAAGCTCCCCCAATCCTCCGCCCTCCACGTCTCAGGCAGCACCCTCATCTGTTCATTCAACGCCCCAAACACAGCGGGAAAGTACGCAAAATCGACGATCAAAAGTGCTATCTGGACAAGGTGCCAAATCTTGATGTCCTGTGTATAGCGAAGCAAGACCGCAGAGGTGAAGCCGAAGCTCAACATAGCGCCGCCGCGTTGCTTGAGAATCATGACGTGTCCGATATCAGGAGTGTCGGCGAGAATGTGTGATGAGAGGACCATGCGCGGGTCGAAGAAGTCCATGGATGCACCCCAGATACAGATTATAGGATCGATGATGGTGAAGAAAACGCGGTAAAAGGAGGGGATTGCGCGTGATGATGACTGCGGGTGTGACATTTTGGCCGAAGTATATTTTACGGACCTAGAAATAGTCTAGATGAAGTGCCGTGTGTGTTGTGTAGGACTAGAAGTGAATGGGGAGAAGAACGTGACGTCGACGCGCTGAGGTTATTCAGCCCTGTGCACAGACCACGCTGCCTCCTTATCTGCACAGCCAAGAACCCTCCACCGTCGACATCGTGAGTTCTATCAAGAGCTCGTCATGCTCTTCTGGCGCAGCTCATCTTCTTTTATATCTTGTTGGCAACGAGTTGACAGCCAAGGTCCAGGATCTCTATCAAGCAAAAGGCGAAAGAACACACGCTTTTGTGGATTACGCTTAAGCTTCTACTCTTTCATTCATCAAAATGTATCATACATGAACGGTAACTTTCAAACATTCGATATGCATACTCAACCAATCTCCCCTGGAATTGAGATTACATCCCAAACAGCGCGCCAACGAAGATCACACCGAAAACACCAGCAGCGTCAGCGACAAGAAGGCCAGCAGCAGCATTGGTCGTCACCTCTGCGGGAGCGGACTGCATCACACGTCAGATGGATCCGAAGATAAAGCGGAGTTTGTACTTACAGCAGTGAAGCTCGCGCTAGCATTGATGCTGTGCGATGGCAAATCTGATTCAAAAGAGCTCAGCGTTCCGTTTGCAACATGAGTCGCATAGACTGAAGTAGAAGAAATCGCGGGGGTGACGACAGTAGTAAGTAGGGCAAAAATGGTCGTAACAGAAGAGACGGGAGCCTCACTTGTCACCGCCTCAGTCGTAGCTGCAGCTTGGCTGCTTGTTGGTGCAGCGGTAGAAGAAGACACAGGAGCGGCTGAAGACGCAGTAGACGGAGCTGCAGAATAAACTGCAGGTGGTTGCGCAGTGGCCGAAGTCTGCGCGGGAGCAGCTGAAGATGCAGCGCCAGTGCTACCAGCTTCAGGAACATATTCCTGTTGGCCAGACAGTGGCTCGGTGTCAAAGCCGCAGCTAGCGCCAACGGTGCTCAAAGTTCCTCCATAGTAGCGCCAGATGTTATAATTGTCTGGGCCAGAGCATTTCAAGCAGTTGTTGTAGTCCGCAACGAATACTGCGTTATCGCACGGGTTTGCAGTGCGGGAGAGGGTGATGGCGGAGCCGCTGATGGGTGACATTAGCAACAGCCCAACCTGCTCGGTATCTCTACATATCAGTTATCGTGACAGTTGTACGCAGGAGTTCCGGGCTCCTGGCGCTTCAAGAGAGATGCAAAGTATGAGTCTTTGCGCACAACAAGGTTGGTAGCACCGGCAGCTGCGACACAGGCAGCAACGATGAGCTGGGAAGCAACCATGGTGAATGATCTGACGAGTTTTGAGTGAGTGTTGAGCGAGTGTCTCGGTACTGCAAGGTGAAAGGCTAAAGATTGAGCTAGAGATTCAACTCTTCTCTACCAGCGGGCAACACAGGTTTTGTAGCTCAGTCGCTCTTGCATATGCCGGACCCCGAGCTATCCTTCCCGCGGTGCGTGACCGTTTTTCCAGTTTCTGCACGACTCTCTCTCCAGGGCGTACAGAAGACAGGCTAGACCCCATCGGCCGAACCTCGGAGATGCAAATTTTATCAGATGAGCTGATAACACGGCACGCCGAGTGAATGTCTAAGTCAGAACCGGTGGGGTGGCCGTCGCCTATTCGCTGGGCGGGGCCGCTACGACTCGGTAGCACCATCTGATAACTCTATTCTTCTGGCTGCAATACCCGAATATGCAGGGACAGGTGCCAACTCTATCACCATTGGATACGATGTAGTCCTGGCGCTGTTGGAGGTCGCCAAAGGAAGTGGGGCTACACTGGACGACAGCGTGTGATTCGAAGAGCGGAGACCAACCCGATGCTCGAAGCACTTGGCAATGCAACGTTCGACAGGAATTGGTCGGAACACGAGGTCTCTATGCCGTTATCTGATCCTGGAATGACACACATGACTGGCGTACATAGAATGCGAGTAACGTTGTGAGACGTCCATATAGCGGATCTCATGCCATGCACTTAAGAAGGGCTTTATCTTGCATACTTCAACCTGCTAACAAGGCTTCGACATGCGTTCGACTCTCCTGTCTGTCTTGGCTGCCACTTCAGCTGCACTGAGCAATGCGCAAACCCATGGCGAAGGTGAAGAGGGGAAAAGCATGGGTCCAGTAGCCTTCCTCTGGCCACCAGACCGAGTATGGGATGCGCAGCACGATAATTCAGCACCGTGTGGAAGTGCAGCTAAACCAGCAAATCGAACAATCTACCCATTGTCGCAGGGTGCTGTGGCGTTGAGCATTGCAGATGAAGCGTGGCAAATAGCTTTCCGCCTGGCCGTGTCGAATGGTGCGACCACCTGATTTGTATCTCGGACATGACTGATCATGGACAGACCCCACAACTCAAACAGACTTCGACGACCAAGTCGTCAACAATGTGACTGATGTGGACCCCGGCCACCAGTGCTACTCGATCGATCGACTCGAGGGTATATCAGCCGGCATCAACGCGACCATCCAGTTAGAATACTGGTCGGAGTACGAGGGAGAAAACAACGGGAAAAACCAGTCGTTCTTTGCTTGTGCTGATATTGTAAGTTTTTTGGTGGATTTTGCGTGTGATGGTACTGACAGCCTCTCAGACCTTCGTCGAAACAATCGACTTCTCACTCAAAGTTCCCTGCTTTAACGTCACGAGCGATGACTTCAACGCACCGACGCCCAGCTCTAGTGCCTCCGGCGCCAGCCCGTCTAACACGGGTCTTTCGGCATCAGAGTCAGCATCTCCAGATCAGTCTTCTGGTGTTGGCGGTGGTCTGTCCACCGGTGCAAAGGCTGGCATTGCTGTGGGAGCGGTCATCGGTGGCCTCGCCCTTTTAGGTGCCATTGGGTTCTTTTTGTGGAGGCGAGGGAAGAACGCAGGGCTGCAGAACAAGGACGCTTACGAGCTGAGGGCGAAGAACTTGGGTACATCGCCCGGATCGGCTTCTGCTTGAGTAATGATGGTTGATAGTGGGTGGTCAGTAGTGACCCGTAAGGGTTGTGGAACGTTCCTCTCTTCGTGTCATTTCGAGGAAGTTCGCATTATGATGTCTTGATGAAATCTAATGAGCAACACTGTACTATGGTCAGCTTGGCCTCTAAAATACTTGACCCATCGTCGACCTCTTTCTAGATCAGTGATCCTTCTCCGTCTACAAAACAACTTCGACAAAACGTAACTGAGCATCAAACACTGTTTTAAAGCCCCGGCCTCGCCATACCGCTCTACATCTCCACATCGGTTTCTCCATTACCGTTGATCCACACCGCACTGTGATCGTCATCCCCAAAACTATTGTCACCGCACCGACAACCCTTGTGTATATGATTGCAGTCACCCATAGACAAAAAGACCGACAGCACGAATTGCAAGGATAACCTCGTAAACGTTCCTGATGAGGCCGAGAGAATAATGGTGTCGAGGGTGTAGCAGGAATGCAGAACACGCTTTCGCTCAGTGCCTGATGTAAAACCGTAGGAGCAGTCTCACCGTGTGAAGCAAGCCGAAAGACACAGTCCTGCTTGGTCTTGTCTATCCAGTTAAGTTTTCCGGTATCAGAGCACCAGTGCAAAAACGTACATCTGACAGTCTGCAGTCCATTATACATACAATTATAACTAGAACGTAGGCCTGGTCCTCTCGCCCTTCCAGAATCCCATAACCTCTCCTGTCTCGCCCACCCAATCCTTCACGCCAGACACAACCTGCTTCGCCATCCCCTGATTCGTCCCGCTCCTCGCTCTCCTCTTCCCTGGAGCGCCAGCGCCAAATGCGCTTCCACTACTTGGTGCAGTTCCGGGGGTGATGTAGCTGCTCCCTTCGCCTGTAGCGTATTCAGAGCCCATACTCGGCAGCACGTTCTCACCCGCGGACAGCGAGACAAAGAGCGCGAAGGGTACGAGCCATACGCATAGGCCAAAGTAGGAGGCAATTTCGGTGAAGGATGGTATGTCGAGGCGGTCATAGGGGTAGGAGGAGTATTGGGAAGAGGTGGGAGAGGGTGCGCTGAAATGGCGGAACCAGAGGTAGTGGTTTGCTATTACAAGGGCTATACTGTAGTTAATATACTGAACTGAGGGCTTTATTTTGTTGGTAGGGGAGACGAACCACAAGATAGCAAGAACAGAGGATCCGTGAGCTTGACGATTGGAAACCGCCGAAGGTTCTGCGCATAGATGACATGGCTGACGATGCTGAGCGCGCTGAGACCGATTGGGAAGCCGTCGACCAGAAGGAGCAAGACTTGTATGCCGACAACGCCGTAAATCAGGCGATTGAGCAGCTTCTTTGCGAAGACAGTGTGCTCTTCCACAAGCTCGGAGAGGTAATATAGTCCAGATGCTGCTCGACCATTAGCACTGCACGCGCGTGATGCTAAGCATGCCAGAAAGAGGGTTGTTCACCTATCGCAAGCGTAAGGAAGGCAAAGCCTAGAATAACGCCAATATACCCAAGAGCTGGTAGTATCCACATGCTGGTTGTGAAGTGTAAGATTTAGAAACTTGACAGCTCTAGGTACCTGGACAGCGATGAGGTCAAAGGTGGCTTTAGGCTCCGAATAAGCGGGGCAGCCTCATTCGTGATTGGTGCGGGATCTGCGTGGGGTCCAGCCCACCAAAAAGTAAAGATTCACGGTCGCGAAGTCGACACCACCAAAACGTGCAACACCACATAAAGTCCATATCTCGACACCCACTCACCACTTTCAAAACTTGATTCTGTTCAAGATACACCGAAATCATGTCTCGTCCTGAGGACATACTGTCCGTCCCTCCCCATCACTCACCACACCCATACTAATGCCTCCAGACCCCCCGACCTGCACTACAATGACACCGAATCGCGCAAATACACCACCTCTTCCCGAATCCAGCGCATTCAAGCTGACATGACGCACCGCGCGCTCGACCTCATTGGCCTGACACAACCCTCCCTGATCCTCGACGTAGGCTGCGGCTCCTGCCTGTCCGGCGAGATTTTGTCGCAAACTGCTGAAGAAGGGACGCCAGCAGGGCCGCACGTGTGGGTGGGGTTTGACATCAGCGCGTCGATGCTGGGGGTCGCGCTCGAGAAGGAGGTAGAAGGGGACTTGTTGCTTGCAGATGCAGGCCAAGGTGTGCCGTTTCGCCCAGGTACATTTGACGCAGCAATCAGTATCAGTGCGATCCAATGGCTTTGCCAGGCGGAGACGAGCGAGGACAGTCCCGCTGGGAGATTAAGCAGGTTCTTCAACCAGCTGTACGCTAGTTTGAGGAGAGGCGGAAGGGCGTGCTGTCAATTCTATCCCAAGAACGATGAGCAGAAGAAGATGGTGTCACAGGCAGCGATCAAGGCTGGGTTTGGCGCAGGTCTGCTTGAGGACGACCCAGGGACGAAGAGCGCCAAGACCTACCTGGTACTTACAGTGGGTGGCGGCGAGCTGGACGGCGACATCACGGGTGTCGTGCGCGGCATGGAAGGTGTCGATGTTATGGAGACACGACGAAAGGCTGGCACAATGAAGAGAGGTGTAGATAAGAAGGGCACAAAGGGCTGGATCCTGAAGAAGAAGGAGCAGCAGGAGCGTCAAGGTAAGGTTGTCAAGGCATCGTCCAAGTACACCGGCAGGAAGAGGAGGATCCAGTTCTAGACACAAATTTTTTTACGATACCATGCATAGCGAGGCGTTTGGGTTGCGGCGTATCCAGGAGGGTATAAGAATGTCAATTCAATCATGCAGCATGCTATATACCAACTAGAAGTACAGCTCTATCCACACTCCGCTGAACTAGTTGTACAAGTGTAGAGCATCCAATCGTCAAGCAAAACGTGATAGATCAAGTGTTATCTATATCTATGCCTTCTCCATCTGGCCGAGGATGGCGCGGGTGAACTCGTTGGTGGTCGAGTTGCCGCCCATGTCGCGGGTGCGGACTTGGCTGGTTTGTTGTTAGCGTGTGGCTATCGTTCGAAATTAGGTCAACTTACCCGTCAGCAATGACCTTGTAGACGGACTGCGAGATGCGGTTGGCGTGGTCGTCAAGACCGATGTGGCGCAGCATCATGGCGGCGGACAGGATCAGAGCAGTGGGGTTGGCCTGGTCCTTGCCCTTGATGTCGAGACCGACGTGACGGCATCCGGGCTCGAAAAGGGCGACGTTGCGACCCATGTTGCATCCGGGGACGATACCGGGGCCACCAACGAGACCAGCACCAATGTTGGACAGGATACCTCCGTACAAGTTGGGCATGACCATGACGTCAAACTGCTGGGGACGCGAAACGCACTGCATGGAGGCGTTGTCGACAATCATGTCGTTGGTCTCAAGGGTGGGGTAGTCCTCGCCGACCCTCTTAACGGTGTTGCGGAAGAGACCGTCGGCCAGCTTCATGATGTTGGCCTTGTGGATGCAGGTGACCTTCTTGCGGTTGTTGGCAAGCGCAAAGGCGAAAGCGAACTTGGCAATGCGCTCAGACTTCTCGCGGGTGATGATCTTGAGCGACTCGACGACGCCGTTGACCGACTGGTGCTCAAGACCAGAGTACTCGCCCTCGGTGTTCTCACGGATGATGCAGAAGTCGATGTTCTTGTGGCGGGTCTCGTAGCCGGGAATGTTCTTAAGGAGGACGATTGAGGCGTAGATGTCGAGCTCCTGGCGGAGGGCGACGTTGAAGGAGCGGTGGCCGGAGCGCTCGACGGGGGTGTGCAGGATACCCTTTAGACCGAGCTTGTTGCGCTTCAGCGAGGCGATGGACTCGCGGAGGAGCTCCTCGGAGTGGACGTTGCCGGAGTCGACACCAGAGACGTCGACCTGCTCCCACTCAATGGGCACGTTGTCCGCCTTGAAGATCTCCTTGACCGACTCGGAGACCTCAGCACCAATACCGTCACCGGGGATCAAGGTGACGGTGTACTTGCCGCCGAACTTGGTGGGCTTGAAGATGTCCTGGCCGACGGTAGCAAATGCTGCATGCTGTTAGACATTGACCGAGGGATTGAGGGGCACGTGACGGCAATGTTGTGCTATCACGGCGGCGGCGACGTACATCGAGCAGCCATCGAAGGGCCAGCTGCGCGCTGGGCGCCCCGCAGGAGTGTCTGCACGTCGCGTTAGCATTTCCCGGAAATTGCTGCCCCAATTGCTGCAGAGTGCGCCTCGTCGTACCTGCGCAGTTCGTTGGGAGGTCCTGGACAACATGTTGGGCGGCGTTCAACGGGTGGTGCTGGTGAGGGATATGAGGTCGTAGAGAAACGAGCTGCAGCTGCCGGCCGTCTGCGAAAAAAGCTTGGCAGCCAATCCGCCGACGCAACCTTGCCGCATCCGTCCTTCCGCCGCTTGATCTAATCAATCTATCTCCGGCCCATTCTCGTGCCCTTCACCCTGCTCTTGTTCGTGACGCTTCGTCGCATGTTTCGATCGATATTCGGATTGAACATGGCCACGTGATGTTGTCGCTCCCACCTCTGCGATGCAGATAGTTGTTTGACCTCCTCCTACCTCAAAGACAGACTCTGCCGCAAGGCCTTTGACATGTGATAGCGCATAACGTCATGATCGAGCAAGCACGAGCTGGGTGCATCACCGCATTCTAAGAGCCGCTCATACAATCACAGACGCATCTGTTGTCTGCTGTGGGTGAGGGCAAGGGTAGGGTGATGCTTCTGTGTGGGTCTTCAGGGTAGTCAAAAACAACGGCTGTGCATGCGAGATGTAGAAAGCAATAGCTTCGAAGCTCCAAGACGGATGCTCCAGATACTGGCGCTGGAAGTGACTTGTGTAGGCCGTGTTTGGAGAAAGAAGTTCGGTGTAGTCGACGTTCACCTCACAAGCAAGGTTAAGCTTGAATTCCTTTTCATCATCCTTTCTCCATCACACAAGCGTCACCTTCCCTCGTAAACGCTGCGAAGTCGCCTAGCATCCAAGTACAGGGAACGAACTCTTGTCTGACAACGGAAAATCTCGCCAAATCTGCTCCTTCCCATTACGTTCTACGTTCTTTCACCTGTGTCGGCGCACTAGGCGCTGTATCGTATATGAGCACCTCCGCGCGACTCACCTTCTTGTCCACCTACCTCACGCTGACTCCACACCGTCGATCAAGCGCTGCACACTCAAACGGACGCCGTGCTTCTGCACAGCTCAGCGAACCACAGTCATCTACCCAGCCCTTCGCAGGCACTCAATTGGTCACAGCAACTTCAATTCGTCACCATGAAGGTCATCGAGACGGAGACTGACCGCACAGCCTACGCGCACATCTACGTCGAGGGTCGCGTGAAGCCACTTGAAGAGTACGGCCAATATGTGGATGCTCGTGACCGAGCCATTTGCTGCTACGTTCCTGTCGAAGAGGGCTACAAGATCAGGGTCGATGGCCGCTTTACTGGCGTGGTATGTTACAACACTCCCGATCCTCCCTGACACTAACACGAATGTCCACAGACTTTGAATGTTGCCTGCGACTTCTTCGTGGACGGAATATGCCGCAAAGCCCATGCCTACGCTGGCAAGTTTGTCCAACTGCAAAAGAACAAGAAGCTCGAGTTTGAGACGTTCCTGTATCAAACACCAGATGGTGTCATCGACACAGATATGTTGGTTTCCGCACATTCAGGTTCAGTAGTCCTCAACAAGGATGCACCTGAGACGATCGGTACTATGGAATTACGTGTCTACATCACGCGCCAGCTTGCCGTCGAGCACGACATCGACGATGCTTGCAAGTACGACAAGATTAAAGGCGACTCGGACACAGATACTCAATGTGCGAGTTACAAGGACCTGCCGCCTCAGTTCCACATGACCTTTGAGAAAAACTGCTCCACACTTGACAGCGCTAAGGGAAACCGTGAGAGAAAGAAGATATATGCGAAGCGTCCCGGCAAAGAACCCTGGGCAATCTTTCGCTTCCACTATCGCAGCAGAGGTCAGTCCAAACTTGGATCGTGGAGTAACGCTGATACGACTTCAGAATCTATCCTCGATAGCAACATGGAATTGACGTTTGACACGGACAACAAAATCCTGGCAAAAGCAGATCCTCATGCTCTGGATCTTGAATCTGTACCGATGCTGTCATTGGGAGCTAAGCCAGCCAGCAAGAACGATGGGGACAGCTCAGTGCGAACCTCCTCGCCTGCGCCTCCTGACATGCCATCTACCCCCATTAAGGGCTCGAAAAAGACCAGAACTGTTCAGGTGAGAGAGCGCCTTCCTTCCATTCGTAGCCTGATCTCGTTTGTTTACGTCACCTTGGTTTTGCACTCGTGGTAAGAAACAGCTGGAGCCTGCTGCTGACCTTTATATATAGCCGAAGGTCGTCAGGAAGCAACAAACCAAAACCACTTCTACTACTACAAGCTCAACTTCAGCAATGGCGCCTGTTACCGACATAAATCCTACAACGATTACCGAGTCATACATTGACAACTCTCCCCATACATCAGACACTGTCGATGGTCAGTGTGCACTCCTGCAAGTCAAAGATGGCTTATCCACTGCTACTGCTGTCAAGGTCACCACAATCGACGAGCTGAGCGACGATGCTCTCCCTGCTACGAAGAACGGTGATGGCGATTTGTTCCCGTTGGGTCCGAAGAAGTCAGCCAAGAAAGTAGCAAGCAAGGCTCCTGCATTTACCTACATGTCGAACACTGGTGTTGCGAGCAAAAGAATCGCCAGTTCCAGTGACGACTTGCAGCCTGAACTGGCAGATGAGGCCCCGGAGATCTCTGTTATGGAGAAAGACAACATGTCAGCGATGTCGACATCTTCAGATCTGTCCAGCCTCCTACAGCCTCCTGTAGCTACGAGCATGATTATTGCCCAGTCGGCCACTACGTCCAACACCAATGATATCGTCAAGAACGGTGCTCAGCCATTCATCTCCCCCTTCAAAAAGACTGCTGGTAAGCCCGCTCTTGTCGACACGACAACCTCCACACTCCTGAAGAAAACAGCGGCTGGTTCCTCGCCCGTCACGCCCGTAAAGCGTGCTCCAGAAGGCGCCCTGACCCCACCACCAGACGTCAAGCGCATCAAGACCGGTCTTGTACCGCCTTTTACGCCGACTATGCCTGCGCGACTTTCTTCCGCCTCCTCAACCCCTCGTCCGCTGTCCATCGAGGCTCAGGTTTCAGAACAGCGTAAGCGACTCGAAGCTACGCGCAAGAAGCGGGCTGAGATGGCAGCGAAGAAGGCTGCTATTGATGAGCGTATGGCGCCCTACAAACAGCGTATGGCTGAGGAGCTGGAACGACTTCGACAGGAAATGGCCGCGGAGCAGAGCATGTTGGACGAAGATGAGCAGGAGTACCATGCTAGCGAGGCGATGCTGGCCGAGTTCGAGCGTGTTGACGACGGTTTCTAGGGGGTTCTTTCAGAGTTTGAGGGTGTTTCGACTGCTACATCGAACGACAGGCTATGCTTTTGGGATTTTGGAAAGTGAAGGCTGGAGGTACTCAAGGATCTGGCTTGGCGGGTGGTTTCGCGATCGGGCAGCCGAGCCTTGTGGTGGTGCCATACAATGACGGCGGACTATTCGATGATATCTGGCTTCAAAATGAGGGCGCGAAGCCTGGCGAAGTATTAGTATTCTCCAAACGGCTTCAAACAAGCGCAGCAAGAGACTAACGGCGCAACGAGGCGTTACGATGGTAGATCTACGGTAACGGATGTATCTTCAATCAAGCGCAAACTGAATCAAATCATACGATTGCTGCTCCTGCAAGGTATCAATCATGTACAAGAGTATAGCTCGGTGACTCGATGTATACGTGACTAGGGTATCTGAAATAATGTCAAAGTGAAAACCGGAACTCCACGCCCATGGCAATCTGTAGCAAAGCAATCACAACCTTCCGACTAGTTCTGGCGTCCGGTTGCACCGTAGTTGCCGTCTCTAGCGACTCTCATGTTGGCCTTGATACGCTCTACAAGCTCGGCGGTGGTAGCGAGCGGAGACGGATGAAGGTTTCGCTATTCACAGTGTCAGCCCAAAGAACTAACCCCAGAGCAATGCAACCGGATCAACTCTAATTCTTTGCTGAAACAGATAGAATACGGCGCATGTCAATACTTACGTGGTTGAGCCAGGCAATGCACTGGTCGTGTGTCCACGTCTCCGGATCTAGAAGCAAAAGTCAGCCCAGTACCTTCTTTCCAAAACTTCGCAGACTAATCTGAGAAGCGTCGCATGGCACGAGGACACATGTTCCGAAATAGACGCAGGATACATACCACCAGTAGGGTCCGAGCTGGGGAACAGATCCTGGCCCCAGATGCTCCACGCGGCAACGCCCGTGACGAGCGCCGCGAAGGCGAAGAAGGGACCCTGACATTGTTAGCACTTGGGTGCTCATCTGACCAGTATACACACAACGTATAGCAGGTTCCAGGACCAGAAGTCACCTACACGTTGGCTCGTTGCGCGATCGAGAGGGGTCGGCATGATTGAGGTGGATTTGCAATGTATCGCGCTCTGCGATGAGGAGTGAACAAGAGGAGTGCAATCAACGAAGTATAGGGATATATGCGTCGCAAGCAGCACCCCTTCGAGACGTCGTCCGCCAGCCGCTGTTCCAGGCACCAAACATCTCAGCCTGCGCCACAAGTCGCCCCACTCCGCAGACCCGCCACCAAGCCAATTCCAAAACTAGCGCGGCACCGCCCCATGGCAGCCCGTGCAGCAAAATAAGCGAGACCACAACGATTTGGCCAGGCAAGCAGCGGTCTATCTTGAGGTTTTCCCAGCGACTTCTCGACAAGCATTCCCACGACTCGACCACCCCCACCAGCCGCCAACATGCCTTCCGAAGTCTCCGACATCAAGCAGTTCATCGAGATCTGCCGCCGCAAGGATGCCCAGTGTACGTTGCCCACTACACCCCGAGACAAGCAGGGAGGAAGAGGAGGATAGCGTGTCTTAGACGAGGAAAAGAGGAACGCGCACGCAGTGGTATAGGACATTGGAATGGCAGCGCACGCATTGCGATTGTATTTCCAGCGAAGGAGCAAACTATTTCTTAGGGAATGCGAAACTGACATCGAACAGCCGCGCGCGTGAAGAAGAACAAGAAGGTCAACAACATCAAGTTCAAGGTCCGCTGCTCGAGGAACGTCTACACCCTTGTTCTCAAGGACACCGACAAGGCCGAGAAGCTCAAGCAGTCGCTTCCCCCGGGTACGTTCTCCCTATCTCATCTTTGCCCTCAAAACCTGTCCATACTGCAGTCAATCTAACAATCCCAGGTCTCACCATCTCCGACGTTGGCAAGAAGAACCCCAAGGGCAGGCACGCTGCCGCGTAAACGCCTTACTTCGATAAAAATGTTGTGAACGCGGGTTACGAATGTTGAGGATGGCACGGCGCGAATACTAGGGCATGGCATTGCATTGGCCGAGGGCGTCACATGGGGTAAGCTCCTTTCTTGCAATGGCAATACCGAAACAGGGACCCTTTTACTATGGGGCACCACTGGAATGATAAACGTCAAACCTTCCTCCTGGATGTACTGTGTTATGCGTTGGCTTGGAGAAGTGACTTGTGCTGGCGTGACTGAACAGACGCATGTGAACGCGGTACTGGAAGAAGGAGTACTGACGAACGTATGTCTGGCGCACTCATGGCTCTGGATTGGCTATGCTCCACATAAACCCCCTGTAACTGCAGTTCCCTTACATTCTCCGCAACCGTCCACACCAGACAACAACCAACATCACCGGGAAGCAGAGCATCAGAGATCCCGGAGTCCGCCTTCCTCCTCATCCCACTCATCGCCGTAGAGCTCTTTCAGAGCACCGATCTGACCCTCCCGATCGAGCACCCGCTCCTTGAGCCAGCCCTCCATGCAGTAGATGTGTTCCGTGAATATGTCGGCATCAGCCCGCAAACGCTGCGTATCCTCAACCTTTTTGTCCAGCTCGATTGGGTCGTAGTCGCTGTACGTAGCTAGCTCCGTACGTAGCTTCTCAACTTGGTTGGTGAGATCTTCATGCTTCGCAACGAGCATCTTTCGGTCGCCACCTAAAGACGTCAGTGTAAGTTCTATGCCTGGTGCACGCAACACACCTGTCTCCGCAAGCACTCCCTCATCTTCTGCCCGTGCAGCACCAGCTTGGTCGACCTTTGTCTGCAGCTCGGTGACCATGGCATTGACCTTATCAAACTCTCCCTGAGCCTTCGCCAACATGCTCTCCTTCGCCTTTTTTGCTTCACTCGGAAAGCTCCAGTACCAGTTGCCGCTACCGATCTTCTCGGTGCGGATCAGGCCGTCATCTTGGAGTGCTTGCAGGTAGTCTTTCACTGCCATGCCGTTGACGGAGGCAACCGAGGGTATCATCTTCTCCAAGTCTTTGATGCTGTAGGCGAGGGCAGTTTTGTGAAACCAGGCGAGGATCGTAGCCTGCTTCTGCGTGTTGATTGTGGTTCTGGGTGCCTGGTTGAGGTCAGTGGGCGTAGAGGGGTGAGTGTTGGACGCTTACCATGGTTGCTACTATTCGTGATGATTGCGATGTCTGAGAAACCGAATATTGAAGGACGCGAAGGTTTGAGATGAAGAATGTGGGGAATGCTAGGTGTCGACCGGCGCGCCTTCCTTGAAGCATAAAGCTAAGCCGACCGCGTTCGAAAAGGCAGTCACGCAGTTGAACCCGCCCAACGACATCGAACAAGATCAGCATCAAAGAAGGTGAGTCATGTTGAGCCTGCAGGTGTAAAGCGCTGTTGGGACTCCTTGCAATCTAACACGGCCGCTGACGCAGTGCTTGTTTAACGTGACTTGGCTCGCGCATTTGTCTTTTCCTCAACTTCAATCCTGTCCCGGATATGTGAGACTTCTGCTAGGTGCATGCTGCTCATTCTGACTCTTCAGAAGAGTAACGAGACTCGTCACTCGTCGAGTCACTCTCCACTTCGATCGGTTTGGAGCTGTCCACATCTGTCTCTTCATACTCGTCCTCAACGCCAAACACTTTTTCTTCCTCTTCGTCCGCCGCTTCAACAAAGGCAAAATCGCCAGTCTCGCCAAGCACCTCTCGCGCCGTCTCTTCCATGAGAATGCCAAAGGCAATCAGTGCAGTCTCATCCATGCATTTCCAGGCGGGCTGGCTGTCGCCCTCGGCAGTCCGCGAGTATAACTTGGACACATAGGCGTGGATTGCAGTCAGCAGCTCGCCGCTTGGCAGCTGTTGGTCTGCCGGCAGGCGGGCATGAGCGTTGTAGTAGTCGGTTTCCTCGTACCGGATTGGCGCGTTAGCTTGCTTGAAGAGGACCTCGTCTGGGCGAAGTGGCTGTCGAGAGCTCTTCACATTGGTGACATTACCAATCAACCCGGCCTGCGTGACCCGTCCTTAGTATCGTCAGTGCCGAACATACTATCACGCTGATGTTAATCACCTGCTACAGCGTCGTAGACATTTGCAGGGCGCCTTGACGGCTTTTCTGATGCCACGCTCTCGTCGTCAACTGAGGACACAGAAGGCGGGCGAGTAAAATTCCCATAGTGCCGTCTGACCGACATGGTTGCGTGTTGATGTGCAGTAACAGTAGGATGGAGCTTGCACGAAAAAGTTTAGCGTGGTGAAGGTACGCTAACGCCAGACACGATATACGTCATCTCGAGTCACGACTCTCAATTCACGACTATTGCGACAGTCTTCCAGCAATCTTGACGCACAAAGCATGTAGGCGCATATGACCACCCAACAGCATCTGCTCGACCGCGCATACGGCTTTACACCTAACGATGTCCTCAAACGCGCAACCGCCACAAACCTCATCTACGCGCTGCAACCCGCCGCCGTGACCTTCAGCCAACGACTGCCCTCCGCAGACGACCCTCACGCACGGATCCCAGCACACATCGCAGGCGTGAATGCCCTGGAGATCGACAGATTCGAAGGGCGGTATTTGCTTTCAGGCGGGGCAGACTCATCGATCGCGATATGGGACCTCGAAGCCGAGACAGCCAGCACAGAGAGTGGAGAGGCGTATCTTCCTCTCAGTGCCGTGAACAAGACGGCAAAAGAACACAAGCTAGGCATCACGCAGCTGAGCTTCTACCCCTTTGACTCCCTCGCCTTCCTCACGTCCTCGTACGACCACACAGTCAAGCTGTATTCGAGCGAGACGCTCGCCGCGTCGGCCTCGTTCGACCTGGGCGCTGTGGTCTATAACATCGCCCTCTCGCCTATCGCATCGCACCTGCTTGTCGCTTGCGCCACCCAGGGCCCAAATGTACGCCTCGTAGACCTCCGGTCAGGCGCAACAACGCACAGCCTCGCCGGCCACTCGGGCGCCGTGCTCTCGACGGCATGGAGCCCCGTGACGGATCACCTACTCGCATCCGGCGCCACAGACGGTACAGTGCGCTTCTGGGACATCCGGCGCAGCGTGGGCTCGCTCGGCACGCTCGACCTCGAAGACTCAGTCGGCCACAGCAGCGCCCAAACGCCCTCGTTCTCGCAGCGCCAGCCGCACGGGCAAGCCCAAGCCCACCGCGGCGCCGTCAACGGACTCGTATGGACCGAAGACGGGCGGCACCTCGTCAGCGCTGGCCACGATGCGCGGATCCGCGTCTGGGACACGTTCACGTACGCCAACACACTCGCCAACTTCGGCCCTGCAGTGAAGAATGTCGGTCTTGCGCCCGTCATGCCCGTCCTCCCACGACGACACTACCTACCCGCCCACTCGGACGTGCTATTCTACCCCAACAGTCACGAAATCCTCATGTACGAGCTCTTCGACGGCAACCTCGTCCGACGCATGCGGCGGCCCGAAGTCCAGAAGCGGGGTGTTGGCAATACCACTCCCACTGCTACAAAACCCATAACGCCCCGCATCACCAGTCTAGCGTGGCGCGCACACGACGTCGAACTGTACTCAGCACACGCCGACGGGCGCATCTGCGCGTGGACGCCACGGACGGCGGAAGACGAGGCGGTGGAAGAGGAGGAGCGGGAGGAGGAGGCGAACCGAGATGCGGGGCAGAAGAGGAAGAGGGCAGTGCTGGACGACATATATGCAGGGTTGACGAGGAAGAATATCACGTTTGGAAACATGGGATTATAAGCTGAACCAAGCCGTTAGACAATCACCGGGTAAAACACTGCGTCAGATAAAGATATCTTGTGAGGAGGTGGGAGGGAGGGATTACTCCCTAGTGGGTAGCTGGTTATCAAGGTCGAGCCAGCAAAACGCAGACACCTACCTGACCACACACACACACACACATACCAACAAACAAACACATCATCCATCCACCCGCTCCGTCGACCCAACATCCCTCGCTCCTCATCTTGTCTCTATCTGCATCTTAGCTTTCCTACACCTGATCCATCCAATCCGATCCCTCTTGTTCTTGTTACTGACACATACAACTGTAAGTACAGTACGAGTACAGTACGAGTACAGTACAAGTGTAAGTACACTGCTCATCTCAATCGCTCGTTTCTCATGTCGTGGCATCTGAAGCCGCTACACTGTCGAACAGAACCTACGCTGGTTCACGTTGCGCTGTGCTGTGCCGTGCCGTGCTGTGCTGTTCTGTGGGGCTGAGTGAAAGCTGGTAGTTCGAGGTGTGGTGTTGTTTGAGATTTGTGTCGAATCGAATCGAATCGAATCGAGGTGAGTTATTGGAAACTGCTCATGAAGTCTTCTGTGCATCTTCATATGTCATTTTGACTGTGGTTATATCCACATGTCCAATCAGCTGAAACGGGGTAACCGCGCTGGTATGAAGGCCTCTTCCCCTTCTTCTTCCTTTTTTTCTTTCCCTGCCATGTCAATGCTGCCGTCCTCTTCTAACTCCTCACTCCGCCGTATTGCAGTCCCTGGTCTTTCGCACACCGTCGATTCAGCAGCTAGAGCAAGCGCGTCGTCCCCCTCGACCTCCTCCAGCGATCTACTCAAGGCTGGACCCGGGACACCGTCTGCTGGACTATCTTCGCCGGGTGCAGAAGAAACTTGTAGAGGCGGCGTGGGGATAAGACCGGGCTGGAGGGCTGATTGCTTTGCGTCGAGGCGCCTACGTGCGGACGTCATGTCGTCCCTGTCTTCGTCCATGTCGAGTTCCTGGATGATGTCGTCGCTGCGCTTCCCGCTGCTGACGGTGCGCGAACTTGCAGTGCGGCTCGGTCGGTTGCTGTTGCTGCGCGTGTTGCGGCCGCTCGCGCCCTCGTCCCACTGGCCTGTGGTGCGGCGCTCGAGGGCGATGGTGAACTCGTCGTCGAGGGGCACGGCGTCGTCGAGCTCGTCCTCGGAGGGGAAGATGTCGCCGCGCGAGCTGAACGAGTCGGTGGTGTGGCCTGAGGTGTGCGTGTTGCTGCGGGCGCGGCGGTGGGGTTTGCAGTCGTGGGGCGGGGCGTCGTCCTCGGCGCTGTCCTCGAGCAGCGGCTGGTCCTCGTCGAGGCTGCGGCGCAGGGCGCCCGGGTGGTCGGTCAGGTCGGCGGCGCTGGGCTTGTAGCGCAGGGGGTTGCCGCCCAGCTTGAAGGGCAGGCGGCCGAGGAAGCCAAAGTACGAGGAGCTGGGGATGAGGGTGGGATCCTGGGCGTCGCGGGCCTGTGCCGTCGACTTGCGGCGGGCAGCGTCGAAGCGCGGGTCGCGGGCGCGCTGGCCGTAGCTCATGGCGCGCTGGCGGCCGGGCTGGGCGGTGGTGCCGTAGTTGCTGGCCGAGCCCAGGAAGCGCTCGAGGTTGTCGCTGCCCCAGCCCAGCAGCCCGTCGCTCTCGTCGTGCTCCCAGTCGTCGTAGAAGTCGAAGCTCAGCTCGGCCCGCCCGCGCGCCCGCGCCTTGTTGCGCCGCCGGTCCTTGGACGATGGGAAGCACGGCGCCGTCACGGCATTGCAGCAGGTGGTGAGCGACGCCACGCACGGGCTGACGTAGCGCTGCGTGAAGCCGTAGATGTTCTCGGCCGCTGTTTCGTTGGCATGCTCGATGTTCTCGGATATGTGCTGGATCGTGCGGTTCCAGCGAGGATCGCCGCGCCCGTACATGCTGGGCGATTACTCGAATGACGGCGGGAGCAGAATCGAGCGCATTCGGCGCATGCAGCCGGCGTTGTCGTCTCGTCGTCTCGCTGCGTCGTGTCGTTGTCGTTGTCGTTGTTGTTGTCGTTGTCGTTGTCGTTGTCGTTGTCGTTGTCGTTGTCGTTGTTGTTGTCGTTGTCGTTGTCGTTGTCGTTGTCGTTGTCGTTGTCGTTGTCGTTGTTGTTGTCGTTGTCGTTGTCGTTGTCGTTGTCGTTGTCGTTGTCGTTGTCGTTGTCGTTGTCGTTGTCGTTGTCGTTGTTGTTGTCGTTGTCGTTGTCGTTGTCGTTGTCGTTGTCGTCTCGTCTCGTCTCGTCTCCTTGTGTCGTGTCGTAAAGTGCACCACCTCAACGATGACGCCCTTGCGCGCCATTCACCCTAGCCTCTGGCTCTAGCCTCGCCTGCTCACCCCACGTCCACCCCACGCCGTCAACCTCACCGCACCCATGCGCTACCTCCGCTTCCTCAAAACCCCGCGCATCACCACCGACAAGGGCACAAACAGAACCCATGTGTCTTGTCTCATCACCATCACCTCGGACCTGGGCGACTCGTTCTTCCCATACCATGTCGAGCTGGCCGCTGAACTCATCTCGCCCGACGGCGATGAGATATGCGTCTGGCGCACCGTGCAGTGGACCGCGGGCATGCGCAGTCTCGCCATCACTCTGCCATTGAAAAAGTCCTACGTCTCCAGTCCGCTGCGTGTGCGTGTTGGCGTGGAACCTAAAGCGCAGTCTGACGACTTCAACGAGCTATCTCATGCAGACGCGCACGGCATTGTATCAGCATGGAGCGCAGACTTCAATTCCCCCGCCAATCCCGCAGGCGCGAAGCTAGTGCAGCGACGCTTCAAGATGGGAGAAAAAGTCATCAGCGTGTGGGAAGAGACAGGCGAGAGCATAGCCCGACATCTATGGTACTTGCTCTTCAAACACCTCCCCTCCACCCCTACTAACCACCCCAAGGGACGCCGGCATAACACTCTCCCACCACCTCTCCCTCCTCTTGAACCCCCCAAACACCTTCTCTACCGCCCTCCTCCCTCACCACACCGGCCCCCTCACCGTCTTGGAACTAGGCACCGGCTGCGGCATCGTCGGACTAACCCTTGCCTCCCTCCTCCCCAAAACAGCCGTAGTACTAACCGACCTCCCGGAAGCGCAAGAAATCGTATCCACAAACCTATCCCTCTGCGCCTCCAGTCTCGCGCGCGGATCTTCCGTCACCTTCGCAGAACTAGACTGGGACGCTCAACTTCCCACCTGGCTGACCCAGAGCGAGAAGAACCTCGATCTAGTAGTCGCAGCCGATTGCACCTATAATTCAGATAGCAGGTGTGTTCCCCTTCCTCCCGTAGTGTAAACGTAAGTCTGACACGCCCCAGCCCATCACTAGTCCGCACCCTGCGCGCGCTGACCACTACTTCCCCCGACGTGGTGGTGGCTGTAGCGATGAAGATGCGACATGAGAGTGAACGGGTTTTCTCCTCGCTGATGCAGGACGCGGGGTTCGTGGAGACGGCGGTGTTGCAGTGGGAAGTACCGGGGGATATCAAAAAAGGGGAGGAGAGGGTAGATGTACACATATATCGCATACACACATAACTCCTTTTTTCTCTTTTTCTCTTTCATGTTTTGTTCTTGTCTTTGATGAGACTTACATAGGGATTAGATGGGATACGAGACTAGAAGAAGAAGAAGAAGAAGAAGAAGAAGAGAGGTAGATACATACACACATAGAACCTACTAAAGCAGTTTGCACTACTACTACTGCTACTACTGCTACTACTACTACTACTACTACTACTACTACTACTACTCTAGTCTAGTCTAGCAACTAAGTAAATAAGTAGATCCTTAAAACTCTAACTATCTATCTATCTATCTATCTACGTAAGTAGTACTACACATCTAGTTTAATTTATCTTTAAAAGAAGTCCTACTAGTATAAACAGATAGATAGATAAATAGATAGATAGATAGATAGATAGATAGATAGATAGATAGATAGAAAAATAGAAAAATAAAATCACATATGTAAAAAGATAAGAAGATAAGAAAGAAAGAGAGGGAAAGAAAGAAAAAGAATAAGAAAATACTAGGTTTAGTTCTTTTAAAATGTGTTATATTTATGTTATGTTATGTTGGTTTGTTTTCTTATGTGTGGTTATTGCTGTGTTTCTTTGTATATCTCTTTGTATATCTCTTTGTATATCTCTTTGTATATCTCTTTGTATATCTCTTTGTATATTTCCATGTATATTTCCATGTATGTTTTCTGCATGTTTTCTGCATGTTTTCTGCATGTTTTCTGCATGTTTTCTGCATGTTTGCTTGGGTGTTCTTTTGTGTTCTCTTATATATTCCTTACATCGCCGGCCGGAGTATACGTCCTGCGTACCTCGCGTATGTAGTAAGTACCCCGTGCCTGTGTCCTCGTATATGTATCCTCGTACCTGTATCCCGTAGATACTATTGCATATCGTCTGTTTACCCTTGTGTATATTTCCGTGGATGCTACGGCAATCATCTGTGTAGTGTGACATCAGTACCTCCATGTATTCACAGCACCCATACAACTCCAACAGCGATTCCATCACGCTCCTTCGATGTCGTTCAATGACACGCTGATCTTCTCCTCAACCTCCCTGATATCCCCCTCGAGATCGTGCAGCCACAGCCATTCGAATCGCACGCTCAGATTCTCCAATACCTCGTCAATACCCGTCACCGCCCCGGTCTGCACGTCCCGCAGATTGTAGAGCTCTCCGCACTCTCTCGCAGTGCGAACTTGTCTCTGCGCCCTGGGTCTGCGCAGCTCATCGTACGCTTCAAACGCCGAGCGCAGCGCCTGTGCGCGGGATGGTGAAGGGGTGGTGAAGAGGGAGGAAGGGAGTGTGGCGTGGATTTTTGCTAGGGCCGCGGTGAGGAGCAGGGCGTCTTCGAGGGCTTGGCCCGCACCGGCGCCTTGGTGTGGACTACTGGCGTGGGCGGCGTCGCCGAGGAGGCAGAGCAGTGCGTTGTGGTACGTGGGCGTGCTGGGGTGGTCGAAGATGGGCCAGCGGGTTGGGGTGATGTGCTGGGTGGGTTAGTGGGTTGTCGTTGTAAATGACCGTGTATCTGGTTGCGGCGGGCTTACCTCGAATAATCTCAACAACCGTTTGTCCATGGTGATGTGGGCGAAGTCGTCTAGCATGCTTTGTTTGGAGACTTCGACCGTGTTTCTGCCGTGCTGCCAGGGGCTTGGATCGCGCTTGAATGCCACCACGTTGATCTGCTTGCCTTTGCTGATCGGATACGTCGATAGATTGGCATCTCTACTGACAAACATCTTCGCGTCTGTGGCCAGGTCCCCGAGGATCTGCGTTGCATCTTCGATCGACACAACTGTGCGGTAGACATACTTGTGCGTGTACTGCGGCTCGACCGTCTCTGGATAGCGATCGGCGAGTACGGCACGCCTCGTGAGGCCTCTGATCCCATCACAGCCTACCACTGCGATGTGGTTGGCTGTCCGTCCGTCGGCAAAGGTCAATGTGACCTGGTCGTCGGTTTGTTCCATGTCCACAACCGTGCTGTTGAACCTGACCGTGTCCTTGTCAATGAGGCTCGTCATGATGTCCAGGAGGTCCTTTCTGTGTGCGCCCGTCCTCTCAAAGTACGGCGCCCCCCATTCGCCCTGGCCCCACCAGCTCTCGTCCGATCCCAGTCCTTCTTCCATGCGCATGGCCTCCATCATGACGTGCTTCTTCTCGGGGTTCAGGTTCCCCGTTGCAATCTCCATGTACATGGTGCGAAACCGCTGGTCGATGAGGTCCATGGCGCGGAGCGCGTTGGGACCCAGACCAATGCCGGCGCCAACGGCCGAGAATGCTGGAGCGGATTCGTAGATGGTGAAGGGGATCTTGTGGCGAGTGAGACCAATAGCAAGGGCGAGGCCGCCTATGCCAGCCCCAAGAATGGCCAGGTCAGAGAGCTGATTAACCATGTCGTCGACTCGCAGCGTCAGGCAGAAAAAGACAAGGCCAGAGAAGCTTGCAGTGTGTAGACGGCTCTGTCGTCTGGGAAGACATGTTCTCCGTCAAGCCATACGTACCTTAACGATGAGGCCATGCTATCGGCAGCTGGCATGCGAAAGGCTGCAGGAGCCAGCCTGCGTGAGGTCGCTTTGATGGCTCCGTACAGTGAGCCCCACACCTAACCTCGACACGGCCCCACTGATCCAGGTCAATGGATAGGAGACGGGGACCACACAAGGCTGATCAGAGCATGATTGGAGAGACGTAGGCTCAGCATCCACTGCACAGTGGAAAAGGAAAAGACAGCATGAAGCAATCGACAATGGGCAGCGAATTGGGCGAGGTGAAGCAGGTGGTGCGGCCCAATGAGCATTATGTGTTCTGCCCACTGTAATTGCGAGAAAACAGCCCACTTGTAGGGTTTACATGAAATTACGAGACTACGACGCGGTGCTTGCCGGGCCGAGCCTATGCCTAGCAGTTGCCGGATGACGACTGTGTGTCAGCTCCGCTGAGTTTCAGCTTCATGATAGCTGTTGGACTTGCGACGAGCGTGTGACGGACCATGACATCCCTTTCCCCATGCAGGCAGTCAGAGACGTTGTTAGCGGAAGTCTTCCCATGTGGCTCCTCACACGAGGGTGTCAAGGCGGGAGGGAAGTGCAACGTGGAAGGACGAGAAGGTCAGGTGACGTCTCGTTGCAGGGAGAGAAGGGATGGTGAGCGACCCGTGGCGTGTGCCAAACGGAGCTTGCATGGCTATGTAGGGTCGTAATTCGGATTACACAGTCTCTCCTGTTCTATTCTGCCTTAGCAGGACGGCAGCGGAGCAGGCGGCGGAGGTTCAGCCGTCGAATCATATGTGCAGACTGGCAATTCGGTCCCGAGCTAGAGGGGCATCTGCCGTCCGTGGTGGTGGCATGGCCACATGGAGATCGCAGTCGACGCCGATGGCCGTCCGGAGCTTAGTGCGAGGTCCTCGTGACGGGACGACCATAATCTGGTCTGTGGTCGAGTCCAGCGGCCACTGACTCGCGGGGTAGCTGGCGGCCTTGGCATGGCACGTGGTGGCAGATGGTTACGGGCGTGTAGACGGTGGTTCAGAGAGAAGCGTTGCTGGAGCACAACCTCTTTTCTGGTCGAGGTTCATGGAGGTTTATGGAGAGGCTTGTGTGAGACGGTCAGCGGTGTAACGAGAGACGGTCAATGGTGTCGCAGGAATGGTCAATGGTGTCGCAGGAATGGTCAATGGTGTCGCAGGAATGGTCAATGCTGTCGCAGGAATGGTCAGCGGTGTGGCGGGAAATGGTCCATGGTGTCGATGTGGCGCATGCATGCAGTCATGGTGTGGTAGAGAGACAGGTTGAGGTGCTGTGTGGTAGTAGCAGCGGCAGTGGTTGTAGAAGGAGAGTGGGCTAGCCATCGACGATGAGCCAGGCTGTCGGTGTTGGTGAGGGTGGGGGATTTTCGAAGGCAGCTGGGCGGCAGGTGGCAGTTCGCAGTTGGCAGTCGCAGCGCTGCACGTCGCCGATAGCAGCCGAGCAGGTCGACATGTCGATGCTATCTCCAGGGCAGAAAAGAAGCCTAGCCATAGCGTGTCTGTCGCAAGGCCCTGCATCAGACGCTCCACGGGGTGCAGCAGTTGCGTTGCATTGCTTGCTCTACCGTATCCTCTGCTGCTTGCCCACACGCCTCCAATGCGCTCCGCCATCGACTGCCGCTGCTGCCGCCTCGCCAACCGCTCGTCTCCGCCATGATGCAGCGCGCGCCCACGACGTCGCGCTCCACCCCGACGCCGACCCCAACCTCGACCTCGACCTCGACCTCGACGCCCACTGCAGTCACGACGAGCGTCACGACGACAGCCGGCGCCAACCCGCGCCGAGTGCCGCTGGACAAGCGGAAGCGCACCGAGACGTCGTGCGACAAGTGCAAGTCGCGCAAGCAAAAGTGCAGAAAGGAGCCCGGCCAGGACAGCTGCCGCTACTGCGCACTGCACAAGATCGAATGCCTCACGACGCAGCCACGCAAGAAGCGCCTGTATGGCAGCGTCGAGGGCCTGGGCCACCGTCTGGCGCTGCTCGAAGCCCTGGTCAAGGGCCTGCTGCCCGAGGCGGACGTGACCAACGTCGACGACCTGCGCCGCCTGGCCGCCTCGCTGGGCATTCCGCTGCCAGGGCCCGGCACAGGCGCAGCCCAGCTCCACGGCGAGCAGCCTAGCGACGCTCATGGAGAAGACGGCGACGAGCCCATGTCGCTGCTGCCGGACCAGCAGGGCCAGGTGCAGTACATTGGGCCCGCGAGCTCCTTTGCCTTCCACCTCAAGCTGCGCGCCTTGATCGGCGCCGGCGCCCTGCGCTCTTTTGTGCTGTTTGGACGCAATGCCGCCGACCAGGAGCCTATAGACGTTGAGGGTCATGTTGGCGGTCATCTTAGCAGTCACGATGAGGCTCACATCGAGGCTCACATTGAGGCTCACATCGAGGCTCACATCGAGGCTCACATCGAGGCTCACATCGAGGCTCACATCGAGGCTCACGTCAACGGTCACGTCAACGGTCACGTCAACGGTCATGTCAACGGTCATGTCAACGGTCATGTCAACGGTCAGCCTCGCACACTCCCTCACACCAACGCCCTCTCCACCCCCCACACCAACGCCCTCTCCACCCCCCACACCAACGCCCTCTCCACCCCCCACACCAACGCCCTCTCCACTCCCCACACCAACACCCTCTCCACCCCCCACACCACCGCCCTCCCCAGCGAGGTGCCCAGCCTCGAGGCCCTCATCGGCGCCTACTTCGACCACATCAACCCCGACTTCCCCGTCCTGTACGAGCCCTCGTTCCGCGAGGCCTACGAGCGCTGGCTCGTCGACCCCGCCAACGCCGACCCCGCCTGGCTCTGCAGCTTCCTCTGCGTCCTGCTGCTCTCGCGCCGCGTCGCCCGCATCACCTTCCAGGAGGCCCAGGAGCGCCTGTGGTGGCGCCGCGTCCAGACCCTGCTGCCCGTCGTCATGTTCACCTCCAGCGTCATGGCCGTCCAGGCCCTCATGCTCGCCGCCCTGCACCTCCACAACACAAACCACCGCGACGCCTGCTGGAACCTCACCGGCACCGCCGTCCGCATCGCCTTCGCCATTGGCCTGCACCAGGACAAGGTCAACACCATGCAGACCCCGCTCGCCAGAGAGCTGCGCAAGCGCCTGTGGTGGTCCCTCTACGCCTACGAGCAGATGCAGGTCTCGTCCTACGACCGTCCCAGCGCCATCGAGCACCCCGGCACCAAGACCACCTGCCTCAACGACCGCCTCATGGGCTCCGACCTGCATAACCCCCCCGACTACAGCCAGTGGTACAACCGCCTCGTCGTCCACCTGGGCTCCGCCTGCCGCGCCCCCAAGACGGTGCGCCCCAACGCCAGCGACGAGTCGTACGTGGGGCCCTTGTCACCCGCCGCCGGCGTCCTGCGCGACATGGAGCGCTGGAGGGACCTGCTTCCCCAGCATCTGCGCATGGAAGCCCTAGACTCCAATCCCCCTGCTTTCCAGCGGCCCATCCTGATGCTGCACGGCCTGTATCACTACACCGTCATCGTGCTGTGCCGCTCGGCGCTGCTCACGCGCGCCAACATCCTCTCCAAGGAAGGAAAAGACGCAAACAACACGGCCCTCACCGCCATGGCAGACTCGTGTTCAGACTCTGGGCGCGCACTGGCTTGCATCCTCCTCAAGCTCGAGGCCATTGGGAGGTTCGATGCCATTGTCTGGTGGGACATTTGGTATGCTCTGGCGTCCAGCTCCGTGCTAGTCCTCGACCTGGTCTGCCTAAACAAAATCACAGGCACAGACATGTCTGCGTCTCGCATCTTGCTCTCACAACTTGCCGACCTGGCGCAGCGCCACAAGCAGAATCCACACATGCCCGGCACGATCGAGAAGTTTGCCTCGATCGTGCCCGAGCTGCAGTCCATGGTCAACGCAATGAACACACAAAGACCACCCGCCTCCACCGCACCCAAGACAGAACCCGCCAATATCAACCACGAAGCCTCTCAACCGCCGCCACAGCCACCTCCAGAGTCCGTCGCCTATCCATTCCACCAAGCCTCGACAAACAGCGGCGCCTACATGTTCGCAGACAACATGCCCGGCCGATTCTACCCCGAGCCACAGTATCCGGAGCCAACCTATTCTACGGCGCGATTTGATCGAAATACCCAACTAAGCTTCATGGACTTCACCATCAACAACATCCACGATTGGAACTGGGGCGACTTGGGAAGCCTACTGGGCAACGAGAACGTGCCCAATGGCCATCCTCCACCTGCATAGCATGGGTCGAAGCGGTCTGCAATACAAACAGTTAAACGCAGCATTTGCGCAACCACACCTTGACACAACTGACTTTCCTTCTCACTGCTTCTCTTCTATCTGCCTGATCGACCCTAGACCGTGACCATTCGCCAATCTGACCATAGCTGACACACGGCCTCATCTGGAGCGACTTAGCGCGCCGGACACACACGCACCTTGATCCGACCCGTTGCACTCGGCCCTTTCGTTTGGTATACGCTTGGTCAGCCCCACGGATACAAAGTTCCGATCATTTCTGATTGGTGAAGATGTCATGTCTTCAGCCACACAGCTATGAAGATGAGTTATGCCACAGTCAAGCTTTTACTACTATGGGCTTCTATGCAGTTAGATCCGAGCCCATCTTGACGGCTATGCAAGGCGGACGACGTTGATATCTGACAACACACGTCTGATTGGAGTCATTTCATGATGAACAGCTGGGAGAGCCCTCAGCTCGCAAGCCTAACCCACGAAACAGGCCAAGAGAGCTCATTTTGGCGGAAGTAAAGCCGGCTGACGTTCTGAGCGACGCTAAACAGTACATGAGCCGGCACTGCACCCAGCTCTACCCGCAAGTATCTAAAACAGGTGATTAGCTGGCAGGGAGAAGGCGATCTGACGAACGTAGTGGAGCTCCAGCGATCAAGCGGAGAGTTCCATCCCAAAAGCTCCACAGATGAGGCTCATGCCAGATCTTCAAAGGCTTAACGCCTGTCATGCCCAATTGAAACGCAGTGACACGCGTGGTAGGGCTGATTTCGAGCGTTTCGGGCCGACGCTACGTTCGCTCTCGGACTTGGGGATCGCTCTCGCACTCGCACTTGACGTCTGTGTACTTGCAACACCAAACCACGAAACCAATGCGGCGGAGTCAACGGTACTGGTGCGGTCTTGATTCGACATCAAACCTCGATATGCTGGACGAAATAGTATATACCTGGGTGTTGGTACCCAAAACATAATCATCAGCCCTCCTTCACACCTCCTCGCCTTGGACCAGATTCACAATAAACCCAACAAACCTCGACTATCTGGATTCCATTGATCGACACCGACAATCGACTCGACGCCTTCCAACCCAACCATCAACATGGCCATCCTCGACATCCTCAACAAGCCCATGTTCAGCAGTCGCTTCAAGTTGCCCGTCCACATCGTCACCGGCATCCTAGTCATCATCGTAGTCGGCCTCTCCGTCCCGCGCCTGTTCCTGAAAAACCAACCACGAACCCGCGCCGGTACCATCGCCCTGGGAATGGTACGTCCTCTACCATCACCACACCGAGACTTGCAAGATAACTAACGACAACCAGGGTGCCAAATCCCTCATCCTACTCAGCTACATGCTGGCGACAGAACACGTGCACAAGCTGCGCAGATGGCACAGCTACAAAGCCAACGTCATCATCAGCTGTCTTGAAATCGTCTTTTGGGGCGCCGTAGCCTTTCTCGTCATGCAAGCCAACCTCTCCCGCTGCGAGGGCGTCATGTGTTATCTGAGCTGGGCCGTCGTGGGATTAGCCATCATCATCAAGTGCGATTCCCTCCACTACCACTTCCACGACGTACACGCACTGATTCATCTCCAGCCACCTCGAACTCTACTCCTCGGCAATCGCCATCCGCGAACTCCGCGAGTCTCGCAAAATGCGCAACGGCTTGCCCCTCTCGTCTGTCCTTAGCCGCGGCACCGATGAGGAGGAGATGGTGCAGCAGGGTTTACATCAGCCGGAGAGTGTGTATCAGGGCCGTGAACAGCGTGCACAGAGGGGGTATCACGGCCACGCCCAGGTGGTGAGGGGGAAGCAGTAGTGGTTGCTAGGTTGGGTGCAGGGGGAGCGGGAGAATGCATAGAAGAGCAGAGTAGGAATCATGCTAGGGAAAGTGGCGTGTGGAGTTTTGTGAAGGGGGATATCTAGGATAGAAGATGGTGTTGGTTTGGGCTGAGAGAGTGTATATTGTTTGTTTCCAAAGCATGTAATTTTTTATCTTATAGATTAGGAAATCAATTGCGCGGAGCATCCTATATAACTATCATCTATTTATATATCTATCTACCCATCCATCTATCTATCAGCACAACACCACAAATAACACGCAACATTCTATTATTTCAGTACAACAACCTTGCTACCTAGCAATTCCACAGCAATATTATTCCCCACCCATCTAAACACGTTCTAGACCTCTCTTATTCAAAGATTCTAAACGCCTCCACTACAGTAGCTTGGAAAAGTCAACGTTTGAATATTGTTCGTGCTTGTAGATATATATGAGCGGAATCATGTGTACAGCAGGAACCGTGCTAAATGACTCAGCGGCTACTCCAACAACTCCAACCCGACTCCAATTTTGCCGAGTTTCTCCGCGGAGCTGCTGGGAAGGGTCTGTAAGTGTGGGTCTGCAAGGATGGTGGGGACGCACTTTCTTGTGCGTATGTGTGTGTTCTCGGAGGTTATTTGCATTGCGGGAGGGGAATTGGATTGTTGCGGACGATTGGCGTATCGTGTCGCTACGCGCGGATGATTTGGTAGATTCTCAATATCCAACAACTACGCAAGTTGTAAAGGATGCCCGGTACTAGCGATCTGGGTGTTGTATTGAGCAACGTGTGGTGACATACCGTTCACGTCTCCACCGCTGCAATTGCCGAAGACCGAACGTCGATGCTTCGACACACACGTGCGCCCGCGATCAGGCTAACCAGATTACAATTGCGCTAACGTGCAAGATGCCCCTCAACGCCCATGCACGCAATCAACGGCTTCCAAATTCCCCTCGCTTCGCTGGCGCTTCGCGGAGTTAGCGACTCAGCCCTGTGCAAACTCCTGTTGACATCACCGAGGCTCGCGCAGTACAATATGTAGACTGTCACTGCTCCGGCTGCGGGCGTCTGCAGACCTGATCACACAACATGACCGACGTAATCGTGACACAGCTGCTCATCAACAATAAGCTGGTTCCAGCGAGCAATAAGGGCACTTTTGAGCTCTTCTCTCCACATAGCGGGGACCTTGTTGCGAAAGGTCAGTTTCGACCCACATACTCACTTCAACGTACGAGATAGTAATGGGACAATTGCAGTCGCAGAAGCAACTCTCGACGATGTCAACGCCGCCGTCGACGCCGCGCAAGCCGCCTTCCCAGCATGGAGTGCCCTCTCCCCGTTGGAGCGCGGCGCACCGCTCAAGAAGCTAGCTGAGCTGCACGTCTCAGAAAAGGACGAACTCGCTCGACTCGACGCCATCTCCATGGGCAAACCAGTCAGCACGCACGGTATTGATGTCAACTATGCCGTGACGCAGTACAACTACTTTGCAGAGGCTGCGTATCCGCAGGGCCACACCAGCCTGAATACACCGGGATTCTTGAATATGAGCCTGCGGCAGCCGTTTGGTGTCGTTGCTGTCATCATCCCGTGGAATGCGCCGCTGATCTTCTTCTCGAAGAAAGTTGCGCCTGCGCTGGCGGCCGGCAATTGCGTCGTGGTGAAGAGCAGCGAGAAGGCGCCGTTGACAGTGGGTTTCGTTATCGCTCGTGGAGATATCAGCTGACGATTGCAGTCCTGGAAAGTAGCGCAGTGGATCGAGAAGTGCGGGTTCCCGCCTGGCGTCGTCAATGTGCTCTCAGGCCACGGGCAGACCTCAGGACAAGCCCTGGCTGAACACATGAAAGTGCTTCCCGCCTGGCGTCGTCAATGTGCTCTCAGGCCACGGGCAGACCTCAGACAAGGCCCTGCGCCATTGCCATCGCGGCCGCAAAATCGAACCTCAAGAAAGTCGTCTTCGAGCTCGGCGGCAAATCGCCGTCCCTGGTCTTCGAAGATGCAGGTATCGAACAAGCCGCAAAAGAGCTCGAACTCAGCATCAACTCCAACTCAGGCCAGGCCTGTTTCGCCAGCAGTAGAATCTACGTACAAGACAGCATCAAAGACGCCTTCATCGAAGCATTCACCCGCATAGCCAGCGCGCGGAAACTAGGCGACCCAACAATCCCCACCACCAACCAGGGACCACAAGCCGACAAAACCCAATACGAGACCGTACAAAAGTACATCACACTCGGCCGGGAAGAAGCAGGCCACACAATCGACACCAGCACCTCCTCCCCCACCACTCCGTCCCGCCACCACATCCACCCGATAATCTTCACCGACATACCGGAAACCTCACGGCTGACCAAAGAAGAAATCTTCGGCCCTGTCGTTCTAATAAACTCTTTCACCACCGAAGCCGACGCGCTCGCTAAAGCGAACGATACCGAGTACGGGCTATACGCGTCGCTGTACACGCGGGATCTCGAGCGGGCGCTGCGCGTGGCGAAGAAGCTGGAGAGCGGCATGTTGGGCGTGAATTGTACGAGTCCGACGAATTGCTGGGATTTGCCGTTTGGTGGGTGGAAGGGGAGTGGGACGGGGAGGGAGAGTTTGCTCGAGAGTATGGAGCATTATCTTGAGGTGAAGAGTGTTTATGTTAGGGTTGGGGGGATTGGGGGGTCGTGATTTGTGTGAGGGGTTGGAATTGAGGGTTGTGATGGATGGATGGATGGACAGATGAATGTTGTCAATTCGTTGATATCGAGTGTGCTTGCACCCATCCATTCGTCGTCGTTCTATATAACGTCTACTCAACCTGCAGCAGAATCTCAAACTCAAACGGCTCCGTCAACAACGCATACTCATCCAGCGTCCGCGGTCCACAACTCCCACTACCCAACCCATGATGCTGAGAATCCAACCTCAACACGACCTCCTTCCTCTTCTTCCTCCTCAACTCATGCGGATGCTTCGCCTCAGCAACATCCCTCATCCGGTAATGCGCAGCCTGAAAATCAAACGTCGTCCTCGCCTTCCTGTCATTCTTGACATGCACAAACTGCGCAACCAGCGCCGTCGTCCCGTCGCTGACACGCACCCACCGCGTATCCGTGCGATTCGCGCTCTCCTGCGGAACTTCGTAGTCGACCCACAGCTCGTCGACGCGCGACACGCTGTACCGGCCTACCGGCTGCGACAGCTTGCTGTCGCGGTACGACTCGCCTTTTCCACGGCCGAACCACTCGACGCGCTGGAACGGCGGGGGTAGCTCCGTCACCAGCCCGATGCGGGGGAGCGTGCGCGGTAGGTTTTCGCCTTGTGGGAGGCCGGTGGCGTGGATGGAGAGGGTGCCGTTGGCGTGGAAGGTGTAGAGGAGGGTGCTGGAGATGGACCAGGAGAGGATGGGTGGTGCGATGCGTTGGTGGACTGTTACTTGCAGTTCTGTACTGCTGGGTTGTGACCATTCGACTTTAAGTGTGGATGGCTTGGCGAGATGCAGTTTCTTGTCGTTCCAGTCCCAGCCGTCTTGGGGGATGTCGTTGTCGGTGGGCGCGCGGAAGAAGTCGAGCTCTGGCGCTTTGGAAATGATGTCGGTTGAGTCTCGGCTCCAAGAGGTGAGAGTGCCGTGCAGGGTGTTGAAGATCCATGTGGACTTGCTGCCACTGATTTTGAGCGTGTTTCGCGAGGCGGTATCAACGGAGAGTTTGCCGTCTGAAGTCGCGAGTGTTTTCAGCGAAGGAGACGACACAACGGGCACTTGTGCGGTGGCGATCTCGAAGCCCTTCTCCAGCCAGGGCGTTCCATTCTTCAGCTGGAACGAAAGGCTCAACAGGACTTCGCTTGCAGAATCATCAACCTTTGGTAGATCAACCTCAAACGTTTGGCCTGCTGCAACTCCAGATGGAATCTCGATCGATCCGGTCTTGGCGTCCGTGTCGGTCTCAGAGACGGTAGAGTACTGCAGCGTTAGGTGATCTAGCGTCACAAAGTCGTATCGGTTGATGAACTTTGCTTTCTTTCCGTCACTCTCAAGTAGTTGTACAGGCTCGATAGCTTTTTTATATTCCACCAGGCCAGCGTTGGGGCTGTGATCAGAATTGACTAGGCCGTCCATGACGAAGGTGCCGTCGTGGACCTCTTCGTCAAAGTCGCCACCATATGCGTAGAACTCTTCGGATGTTTCTTTATCCTTAGTGAGGAGACCGTGGTTTGCCCACTCCCAAGCAAATCCACCCTGGAGCGTGGGGTACTTGTAGAAGGCGTCAATGTACTCCTTGATGTTGCCGGGTCCGTTGCCCATTGCGTGAATGAACTCGCACAGCACGAGAGGCTTGGTCTTGTTCTTGTCTTCTGCAAACTTGACAATCTCGTCGACCGGCGGGTACATCCTGGAGTACATGTCCATGGTCTCGGCGAAGATGTCGGCCTCGTAGTGAATCGGCCTGCTGTCGTCGTAGGCCTTGATATGCTCGTACATAGCCTTGAAGTTCTGACCAAAGAAGGCTTCATTGCCCAAACTCCATACGATGATAGAGGGATGCAGCTGATCTCTCTTTACCAAGTGCTCAGCACGATCAACATACGCATGGGTCCAGTCTGGGTTGTTCGTGGTCCACTCAGCCGCCTTGGATCTTGTTAGAAGTTGTCGCTCGCGGAAGGGTAGTGCTCGTTCTTTCGAGTCAAGGGCAGCATCGGCGATGCACTCAAATCCGTGGCATTCCAGATCCGCTTCATCCATGATCCAGAATCCCATTTCGTCCGCTAATGCGTACAGTCTTGGGTCGTTCAGCTGATGCGACGTACGAATAGCGTTCACGTTGTGTTGTTTCATCGTCAGGAGATCGCGCTTGAGGAAATCGAGCGGGATGGTTCGTCCAAACTTGGGATGGTGCTCGTGGCGATTGACACCGCGGAACACAATCCTCTGGCCGTTGACCTTGATCAAACCATCCTTCATCTCGACTTGCCTGAAGCCAATACGATGCGCAACGTACTGTGCCGAGTCGAGCGAGACGATCAAATGGTACAAGTTGGGCGATTCGGCCGTCCACTTCAAGGGGTCCTCAACAGAGATGCTGAAATCTGTTGTAGAGCTTGTGTTTGCATCTGCCTCTTTTGAAGCCACAACACGCTTCTCCGCGTCCAAAAGTTTGACTGAGACCTTACCAGAGCCGGTGGCGCTAACCTTGACCTTGAGCTCGGCGTTGACGTACGAGGAGTCCAGGATGGTCTGAGCGAAAACATTTTCAATGCGGGAGTCACTGGAAAACCCGACCAAGAACACATCTCGGAAGCTGGGAGAGTCAGTCTATGAAGTTTGATAAATCGCATTTACTTACATTCCAGACAGCCACCACTGATCTTGGTCTTCGATGTATGTGCCATCACAATGTTGGTACACCCGGACTGCAAGAGTGTTCTCGCCGTTCAAGTCAACAACTGAGGTGACATCAAACTCGTCAGGGTTTCTGCTTCCCTGAGAGTACCCAATTTCTTGTCCGTTCACCCAGACATGGAACGCAGAGTCAACACCTTCGAATCTGAGACGAATCTGGCCGCTCTTGAGATCTTCTGGCACGTTGAACTTTCTCACGTACGAGCCAGTCTCGTTTTCCGTGAAAGGGACGTTGGGAGGATCGACTGGGATGTGATACTGGACATTCGTGTATTGTGGGCCCTTTCCAAAGCCTTGGAGCTGCCACATACCAGGGACAGTGATATCACTCCATTTGGATGTATCGTATGACGTTGCCTCGAACCCTTCAGGAGCCTCGAAGGGTGAGTAAGCATGCTCAAACTTCCATGTCCCGGAAAGGCTGTGCGTCTTGGACTTGGTAACGTCGTATGTCAACGCATCGGCTTCTGATGCGTAGTTGTGGAAATAGGCGCGGACTGGAAGTGTGCCTTTGTGCAGAACATCAAGGTTGTTCCAATCCGGGGGGCCTGAAGGATGCGCGCCTGAAGCCATGATGAAGGTGTTGAAGAAACAAACTTCAGCGTGCGCATCTGCTCAATTGATAAAAAGTTATGTTGCTCCACAATACAGGGAGCGCTGTGTCCCGCAGAACGTGGCCTGTACAGATCGGGCAAGCCGTCCGGGTGTGCATCTTGAAGCCAAGACTGTGGTTTGTTCCTCATGTGATGCAGATGAAGTGGCCTGGCAATAGCCGACGGGTTGCAACGGAGTGTTGTGTGTTGAAGTTTGCTCGAATCACGCTGGTGTTGGACTGGTGGGGTCCAGCGGGGTTACTACTACTTCTGGTTAACCTCGGTGTAATGATGTTTGGTCTTCACTGCTTTCCTCTTAGCGCCAACACTTTTCCACCGCGTTTTCCGCAACCGGGCCCGCATTTTCTCCGGATCACTCCACGAAACCGTCTCCACGCTTTCTTAGCGCAGCCGACGTTCTCCCCGCAGTTGTTGAGGAACCCTGCAACGACTCGTGGAGCAACCGACATTGCGCGCTCTCGAATCATGTTGGACTATGCATCCTCAGCCATTTCGTAATGACTGCGACGTTCTAGGAGTCGCACCCGCTACCTATGCCTTTCAAAGCATTTCATCCGCCATTTGAGGCGCCTGTGTCCATTCTAAAGTGTCTTTAAGCTTGCTGACCTCGACACGATGGTACAAGCTGCATTGGCAGTACCGGGTGGCGGTAACCGCCAGGCTTTGATGAGGAAGAAACGGGCATCGGAATATGTGGAAACGGGACAGCTGCCTCGGCGCAGATTTCATGCAGCTCTAGAACTCCCCGTTTTGCGGAGAAGCCTGTCCTTCGACCAAGTCTATAAAGTGACCCGTTGCCCCGGGTTGTATGGGTCTTTGTCGATCGCATTCAACCCTACGCATACTTAGATTCGACAGCAGGCTGTTGTACTTCAGTCACAAGATGGCGGACAACAAAGAGAACATGGGCGCCGTTACCCACCAGCTGAGTGCAGTGGACGATGACTTGCGTAAAGATGCGGACGTTCAGGAGAAGACCGTGGCATCAGTAGCTCTTGGTATGCTACACGCACCTGTTCGTTGGTAGTTGATGCTAATGTTAGAAAAGCTGCTGCCCTAGAGGCTTCGAAACCTAAGCTATGGTCAAGAAGCATGATTCAGCTGTATATGATCATGGGTATTGGATACCTAGTCTCGACAATGAACGGATTCGACTCGTCTCTCATGGGAGCCATCAACGCCATGAAGCCCTACCAGAGCACATTCGGACTATCTGGCGAGGGATCTAGCACTGGCATCATCTTCATCGTCTACAACTTGGGACAGATTGCAGCTTTCCCCTTCTGTGGCTTCCTCGCTGACGGATACGGTCGACGTATATGTATCTTCGTTGGTTGCGCACTCGTCCTTGTCGGCACTGCTGTCCAAGCCTCTGCAAACAACATGGATCAGTTCATCGGCGGCCGTTTCCTACTTGGATTCGGTGCATCAATCGCATCTGCCGCGGGACCTGCCTACACGGTCGAGCTGGCTCATCCTGCGTACCGAGGAACCATGGCTGGCATGTACAACAACTTTTGGTGGCTCGGCAACATCCTTGCGGGCTGGACGACCTACGGAACCAACAAGAACTTTGGCAACTCATGGGCGTGGAGACTTCCCACTGTCGTTCAGTGCTTTATCCCGGGCCTCGTCATGTGCTGTATCATGTTCTTCCCAGAAACTCCTCGATGGTACGCTATAATTATGCTTTAATGACTTAGAATTGACTACTAACTCATCAATTAGGCTGCTCGCTAAGGACCGACGTGAGGAAGCCATTGCAATTATGGCAAAGTACCACGGCGATGGAGATGAGAATCACCCTCTCGTCCAACTTCAATTACACGAGATTACCCAAGACTTCTCAGTCACACGCAATGACAACCCATGGTGGGATTTCCGCGAGCTGTACAACACAAAGGCAGCCCGATACCGCATGATGATGGTTATTGCAATGGCCTTCTTTGGTCAATGGTCCGGTAACAACGTCGTATCCTACTTCATGCCCGCCATGGTCAAGAATGCAGGTATCACCGATCCCGACAAACAGCTTCTCATCAACGCAATCAACCCAATTTTCAGCATGATCGGTGCCGTCTACGGAGCCACCCTCCTCGACAAGCTCGGACGTCGCAAGATGCTGCTTGGTGGTCTGGGCGGTGGTCTCTTCTTCTACATCTTGTTGACTGCCTTCACTGCCACCGCAAAGCCAAGCAACGATCTCGCTTACGGCACCATTGTCTCAATCTACTGCTTCGGTATAATCTTCGCATGGGGCTGGACGCCGCTCCAGACGTTGTATGCCGTAGAAGTTCTTGAGAACCGCACAAGAGCCAAAGGCAGTGGAGCAAACTTCCTCTTCCTCAACATTGCCATGGTGGTCAACACATACGGTATCTCAGTCGGTATGGAGAAGATTGGATGGAAACTCTACCTTGTGTACATCGGCTGGATCTGCGTTGAGCTTGCATTCATCTACTTCTTCTTTGTTGAAACAGCTGGCAAGACGCTCGAGGAGCTCAAGAGCATCTTCGAGGCGCCCAATCCACGCAAGGCTTCTCTTAAGCGCGCCAAGATCGAAGTTGCTGGTGGCCAGGTTCACAATGTCACCGACGCATGAGCTTGGATCACTTCAAAATCCGTAGCACACTATCACATGGGATGTTTCGATACCATCACTAAACATTGGACACTTAATGATCGATAATAACAAACAATTTCTGACTTCAACCTTACCCATAATCTCTATTTTCGTCTCCATGCACGAGCAACAGTCCGACGCGAACCTCCCGTGTCTCACGTTGATACAACCACGCCCCAGACACTGGCACGACCATACACGTGGTACCCACGTGTATGCCACGAGGTTTTTACTTTGACTCACGCACGTTCCCCTGTCTTGGCTACTTAATCACAAAGCTTAGAATCAAGTCGATGCTTAAGACAGCGCACTGTTCGTGTGAGGGAAGATGCGTCCAAGACCAACTGGCCGGCCACTGAACTTGAGACCAACGACTCTGTTGTTGAGGACTGGGACCTGACTGATTTGCCAGTCACGCAGACTGCGATCTGCCGGCCAAGTCTAGCTCAGCTTTACTACAGCATCGTGATGTTTGCTCCTACGACACATATCGACAGTGCGTCGATACCCACTGAAATGGTTACACGAAATTTGGCGAAGCGAGCAACAGAAAAGCGCAACGACGGTCACCTCTTGATCGAACTATTCAATACTGACTACCAACTCATCAGTAAATCGACACTCAAGATGCCGCTGGCTCGTCCCCGAGCCAACTCTCTCTCCATTCCCATCCCGACGGCCGCGTTCTGGTGTCTTCGTCGACCGCCCACGCCTCGACGGGCTACCCATCCTTTGCCTGCCAACTACAACATACCTCCTGTACCACCGCTGTCGTTCTGGGATCCGGAGACCCCTTCGCCTTTTCCAACGAACTCACCAGCACCGACTTCGCCAATCTCTTCCTCACCAACACCAGCATCCTGCTGTTCGCAGTCAGAAGATCCATCTCCTCCACCACATCTGAAGCCCTCAACATCAACATCAGACTCAACAAAGCTTCTCCTCCCTCCAATCTCACCACCTCTCCCATCATCACCTCGCTCGCCCGTCTCCCCCCAATCCCCACACAATCCCTTCCTCTCACCCCCGCTACCGCGCTGGAACGCAACAGCTCTATTCACTCTGGCATCCCCACTACTCCCCGCATCTCCTCTATCGATCTTCGACCGCGCCATCTCACCTACATCGCCAACATTTTTGCTGAGCAGGACGCCGTCCCCCGTGACGCCGAATTGGGCAGATTACACGTTCCTGAGGACCGCGACGCCATCACTAGCGGAGGAAGAGTGCGAGGAAGAAAACAAGAGCGAAGGGCAGAAGAAAGATGAGGGTGGGGATGATGTATACGCAGACCTAAGTCCAACATTCCTGTGTCCTCGAACCGCACCTGTGCCTCAAATGTCCATCGCAGCAGAACCCACGCAGATCCTGGAGCGAAGCCATTCCACCACCTCACCCGCCTTGTTGAACAGCACCGCAGAAACAACAACACACCCAGAGCGGGAAAAGATGAAACTTGAGTTCTACCATTTCCTTGCCGCGAGACGCGCCGCTACTATGCAAACCCTCTGTACGCCGCATGCCGCCTCTCCGCCTTCGAAGCGCCGGCTCGCGAGGTGGTGGGAGAAGCTTGTACCGCGAGCCATGATGACCGAGGAGAGCAAGGAAGTGCCGAGCAGACGTAGTCGGTTCAGCGGGTGGAGTGGGTTTGTGACGCGTGCGTGAAAGCGTAGAGGGATGGACCTGCAGTGGTAGGGAACTGGTTTGCATTCGAGTCATTGCATCGCGGGTATCACATCGTTGTTGGTTCCGCTGGGGGTACTTCAGTCAACGTTCGTCGTATCCCGAGATCTGCTCTTCCTCCTATCACTTCACCTCCGGTCCGTCATGACGGATCAGAGCGCTCCTTCCGACGGTCCGATGCCCTATCAGCACGTGACCTTCACAACGGTGCTGCGCATTGCATGGGGTGGAGTTTAGTGCTCGTTGTGGATGGCGGACGCTAGGAGCGGAATGCAGACGCATACACAGTACATGGGTCTACGTATGTTGATGGGTCTTTGTGGGTTTCGGCGTTTTGGCTTGCAATTCATAGATCGGGGGGTTTACGTATCAATTGGTGCAGTGATTGACGTTTGTAATTGAGAGTTTATCGAGTCTAGAGATGTGTACGTAATTTTATGTCAACCATATAAAGCGCACTGTCATGTTCGCCAAAGCTTGTCCTTTGTGAGCGCGTCAAGAGCGTCCATGCTGCATGATCTGGCTGCGCTTGATCTGAGAGTTGCGTTCGGTCTTCTTAGCTTCCCTCTTGCATTGCAGCTGCTCTGACGGGTTCACATACGCAGGGGTTTGTCACACATAAAGTCTAGCGGATATACACCCCGCAGACTTTGCGAGGCTTCAATTCGATAGTCTGGGGAAGGCAAGCTGGTGAAACCCACCATGACATGGGAAGTGGCCACGGCGCGCCAAATATCAGCTGGTCCGAGTTTTCAAAGGGATTCTCTCACGTAACAGCTCCATAATAAGACGGGCGGGAACGCACCCCAGAAAAGTCTCGTCTTGATGATCTGGAGAAAATCTGGGGTGATGGTGTCGTGATGCGGCTTCCGCCGGCTTACCGGGGCCGTACCCTGGGCTGAACGCCGCTTTACAGATCAGCGCTGGAGGCTGAGGGGTATCATCCAGAAGTGATTGCACGCAGCCAGTTGATGTCGGCGTTACCTCTGCTCTATGGATCGTGCGTGTGACCGAGCATAGAGTGCCCTGAAGAATTCTCGTTCCTTACCAACGTCGGAGGCACCGAGAGTACGCCTGTGGCAGGGTTTCACTGCAGGCAACGTTGTGAGGGTCGACATCAGGAAATACTACACAAGTGACAAGACCGGTGAAAGGTGGAGGTACCACGCTTACACCGAGCCTCAGGACAGGAACACGTGTAAGACCAGGACCTGACAGAGGAACGTGCGGGCGAAGCCCGGCATGCGAGCGGAACCTTCTGCGGAGCGGCACGCTGCGAGCGTTGAATGCTACAGTGTACGGTAAGTCGAAGAGAGCGCAATGTCGTGCTCATGAGAAGCGCTGGAAGATGAGAGTGTACGGTAGCTGGAAGCGGGTGGACCCAAATATCGTGGGAGGGTGTCCGTGTGCCGGTGGGGATCCAAAGCTTAGACATTCCCACAGTCAGTTATCAGTGGAGCTGTCTAACACGAAGAAAAGTGGACTGCCGAGTGTCTTCTTCTAACGTCGCGCGATAAGAGTGATTCAACAATTCAAATGATGGCTGCTCTCAAGCCTCGAATCATGCTGTCGGCGTTCCTGGAGGGCAAAAAATGGCATGTGGTCCAGTCCATACGAGATTCGATTAGGCACACACTAGGCTGATCGTGTGTGGACTCTTGGCGAATATGAGCGGCGCGAGTAAGCTCCATAGCCGTTCCTTGTGACAGCCATTGGCTGCAACTGGCCGGAGAAGACGCGGTCGCGGCGCACTCTCTTGGAGGATGACGATAATGCACGGTGATGTCTTGACGATGGCCAGAGTGGTGGACCTGAGATGAATATCAACGACTGATGAAGAACGAGCTGCCCAGCCTCTTAAGGCAGTGTTGCACCTTGTAGGCAAAAGAAAGCCCCCACGCAGCGATAAGGGATCAGCAAACATGCGTTTGGCGACATTTGGGGGCAACTGAAACAGGCGCCGAGTATCCGTGTGCATGGGACGATGGGGGTCCAGTGTAACGCAAGGATATGGAGAGGTATAGGCGCCCAAGCAATACACCATTGCGCCGCACAGTTTATCGTGTTGGCTTGGCTGTGTTTGCCGGGTTCTAACTGACAACACAACTAGCAACTAGCAACTAGCAACCAGCAACCTCGGTGGCCTAACTGTCAGCTCGCGTGAGCAAACGAACGAAGGCGAGATGCGCGCGCAGCCATGTCGTTGATTATGACAAAGACAAATGAGAGTGGCAATGGTCACTGGTGATGCGGTAGGCCAAGCGAACGATGCCCTTGATGGCTGTTCATCGAGGCGGTGGAGCTAGCCCAAGACGGCAGGTGCGCGGAGGACGGGGAAGGCGCACGTGAGCACGGCCAGGGCTAAGCACGAAGCAGACTGTTTTCACTTCCCTCGCAAATGCTTGGCCAGTCATTGTTGCTTTCTTCAAAGGGTGCTGTATTATTATGGCAGCGTTGCAAATGGCGCGCGGCGCGGCAGGATGCCTCCTTATCTGCAGGCCACAGGCGCGGCTGTGGTGATGGTCATGCCCGGACGGGCAGCTGACAAGACCACCGGCGTTGGGTGTAGTCCCTGTAGTGAATGAAAGCATTCACGGCCGACGAGAAGCGGGCCAGCCAAGAGCCGCCCAGCCAGTGCAGCGGTTCTAGAAAGATTGCTGGAACGCGGTGCGTAGGGAAGACGGGCGTCGTGGAATCGTTATCAGTCCACGTTGGGCTTCATCTCCGCGCCAGGGCCGTGGGCTGACCAACAGGCCTCCCCAGAATCCACCGCAATACTCGCTGGTCTGCCCAGCGCTCCCGCCACCGATGCCAATGCGCAGAACGTCCCCGCGATGGCAAGTACCAAGAAGTACCAAGACATGCCAAGAGGTGCCGCGCCGTGCCCCTGCTAGTGCGCCCTCGTCCAACGCTTCTTCGCGAGCTGTCAGCCACTCACAGCGGGCGCGAGCGTATCAGTCGGTTGCTCGAGAGCCCCGGCCTCTCACAGTGAAGGATGCGGCCGCCGTCTTCTTACTCTTTGCAGCCCGTGCGCGCCCATTCACGCTCCCAGAGAGGATCGCTTCTTGGTTGGTCGCGCCGCGAGCCCCCAGTCGACTGTTTGCGGAACAGGCTAAACGTCTGGCTGCGCTTTTCCCCCTCTGCTGATCTCACTACACATTAAAGAGCCCGTCTGCCCGGCGTAGACCTCGCTCTTGCCCTTTATTCTGCCTCTCTCTCTTCCGCAGACCGCCCATCATGGACCACGAGAAGGTCGTCCCCATCGACGAGAAGGCCCCTCATGGCCACGCTCATCCCACCGTCTCCTCCCAGGAGGGCGAGTACAACAGCGAATGGCGTGAACAGGAGGACTTCATGACCCGCAACGGTCTCAACTTGAAGTCCTTCCAGCGCCGCCCCAAGGGTGGCCCAATGGTCGTCCTCGACAAGTCCATGAAGACACGCCATCTGCACATGATTGCCATCGGTGGCTCCATCGGTGCTGGTTTCTTCGTCGGTTCGGGTAAAGCTCTGGCCCGTGGTGTAAGTCTCCGCTGCATCTTGGATACTCGTCTGAAGAAACACGTGCTCACGTCAAGTCTAGGGTCCCGCTTCGGTCTTCCTCGATTTCTCCATCATGGGTATCATGATCTTCAACGTCGGTATGTGGCTCTCTAGCACTTCTTGCTCACCAACAAGCAACTGACAAGCCTCCAGTCTACGCTCTTGGTGAACTCGCCGTCATGTTCCCCGTCTCTGGTGGTTTCTACACGTACTCTACTCGCTTCATCGATCCCTCCTGGGGTTTTGCCATGGGTTGGAACTACGTCTTTCAATGGGCTATCGTCCTGCCGCTCGAATTGGTCGTTGCTGGTCTTACCGTCGGCTACTGGGACGGCGCTGCAAGCGTCCACCTAGGTGTCTGGATCACTGTCTTCTGGCTCTTCATCATCATCATCAACATCTTGGGAACGCTCGGATACGCCGAGGAAGAGTTCTGGTCGTCTTGCCTCAAGCTGAGCGCGACAATCATCTTCATGATCATCGCCCTAATCTTCGTTCTCGGTGGAGGCCCTGACAACGGTATCTACAACGAGTACTGGGGTGCCCGTCTCTGGTACGACCCTGGCGCTTTCAACAACGGTTTCAAGGGTTTCTGCACCGTCTTCGTCACTGCTGCCTTTGCCTTCTCTGGTACCGAGCTTGTTGGTCTTGCCGCTGCTGAGACCAAGAACCCTCTGAAGTCTCTTCCCGGTGCTATTCGTCAGGTCTTCTGGCGTATCACCCTCTTCTACGTTCTCGGTCTTACTTTCGTCGGTCTCCTTGTCCGCTCTGACAACCCAGATCTTCTTGGCGCGTCGGGTGCCAATGCTTCTCCCTTCGTCATTGCCGCTCGCGATGGTGGTCTTAAGGGTTTCGACAGCTTCATGAACGTTGTCATTCTTGTCTCCGTCGTCTCCATCGGTGTTTCCGGTGTCTATGGTGGTTCCCGTACCCTGACAGCTCTCGCCGAACAGGGCTACGCCCCCAAGATCTTCACCTACATGGACCGATCCGGTCGCCCGCTCTACTCCGTCTTGTTCATCCTCGGATGGGGAGCCCTTGGTTACATGCAGATCAGCTCCACTGGTGTTACTGTCTTCGACTGGCTCGTGGCGTTGTCCGGTCTCGCTGCCCTCTTCACCTGGGGTTCCATCTGCTTTGCACACATCCGCTTCCGCAAGGCCTGGGCATACCACGGCCACACTGTTGACGAGATCCCGTTCAAGGCTGCCGGTGGCGTCTACGGATCATGGCTTGGACTCACCATCATTTTCATTGTTCTTGCTGCTCAGGTAGGCTCCCTACCACTTGCCAATGTCACAACACAAACTAACGCTCAATAGTTCTACACTGCCATTTCCCCCATTGGCTCGAACCTCGGTACCGCTTCGCAGTTCTTCCAGGCTTACCTTGCTCTCTTCGTAGTCGCTGCCTTCTGGATCGCCGGATACTTCTGGAAGCGCGCCGGATGGCTCAGGACCGCTCAGATGGATGTCGACACCGGCCGTCGTGAGCTCGACTGGGACCTAATCAACCGCGAGCGCGAGGAGATGAAGAGCTGGCCTGCGTGGAAGCGCATCCTTCACCGCATCTTCTAAGCGCATCACTACCTCTGATTCGCTGTGTTGGTGTGTTTTTGGGATGCCCCCGCAGAGGCGCCGCAGCGCAGTTGGCGCATGGATGATACCTGCTAGTTAGTCGTGTAATGTATACCTTCGCTTGCCCGAAGGAGAGTTATAATTAATAAACTCCCTATCTTTACCATTGTCGTCATATATTTTTGTTCCGAAGATGTCCCTTGCGGTTATTGGTGCTGCCAAAGCCGTGACAAGTCTGCCTGCATCTCGAGTACCATACCTAAGTCTCGTAACCACCGTCCTGTCGTATTCAAATTAGTTGGTCCTCGTTTGCTCTCAAAACGCTTTGAGCGTAGATACGCAGCTACCGAATAACCATGTAGCCCCCTCGTAGCGTCCGTTTCACTCCGGAGCAGCATTGTGTGTACTGCAGCTATCCGTCACCAGAACAGATGCCTGCACAACACCAGAAGAGAGAAGGAAAGCGTAATTCTCGTATGGTTAACTGTTCTGACCAGCGCCCTGTAAATCGGTGATTCACACCATGTGACATGAGCTTTCCGTGTAATTCGAAGTCTCCTTCTCGACTTCATCTGGCCCTCTCCATTAAGCACAGTCTACAACCCCCATCCTCACACCTCGTGCTTCTGTCTTCTTTACAACCACGCATCGAACCATGTAACCGCCTGCACGAAACTCGCCTGCTTCGCATACCTCTGCTGCGGAATCGTCATGTTCGGTCGAACCGCAAATCCATGCGGCGCCTGTGCATACAAGTTCGTCTGGAACGTGATGTTGTTCGCGTTCAAGATACTCTCTGCCTTTGACTTGGCCGTAGCATTGAAACTAGCGTCAAGGGCTACTCCGATCAGTCTAGAACCTCAGATGCAGTGGGGGGGAAAGTGGGAAACTCACTGCCTGCAGCAATACTCAGCGGACCGGCAATTGCCTGGATCTCCGTTTCGAGGAGGTTACTCGGATGAGCGACAAATCCTACATCTAGGCCTGTGTCGTCCCCCTTCAGCCATCGTCCGACGTACTTTCCGCCGAAACAGTATCCCACGCCGCCGAGCTTCTCGATGCCCAGCTCGTGGCGCGCGTACTGGATCGTGCTGTTGATGACGGCTTCAATTGCGGATTGCGGGTGGAGAGCGCGCCATTCGGTTAGGTTGAGTCCGGCTTCTTGCTCTTCGACGCTGACGGGGTCGCCGGCGAAGAGGTCAGGGACCAGGACTAGGTAGCCGTTGCTGGCGATTGAGTCGGCTAGACTTGGTGGTGGTTAGTAGTTGTTTGGAAGAGTTTGTTCACGGATGTTATCTCGTGTGACAGGCGTCATCTTGTGAAGTACGTACAGCTTGTTCTGCAAGAGTGGTAGCCCAAAGATGTCGGTCAGATGGATGATGGCTTTGTCTGAAGTGTTGCTGTTGGGTGGGTATGAGTGGTAGATCTCAACTACACTGTGTAAGAACCTCTACAAGATGAATTTCAAGCACACACTCACTTCCACTGACGTTCTTCAATTGACCAGCAGGTACTCCAGCGTTCCGAACTTCAAGAGTCGCGTAGGACGATGCAGCTAGTGCAGTACCGGCGCTGGCCATTGCAACGAGGCATTGTCGCAGATTAATCATATTGGCTGTTCAAATGACGGCAGCAAATCTTGGTGTAGGTGAGAAGAGACAAGAAGCTCTGTCAGATCTGTCAGCAAGCAATTGAGAAAGAGCGGAACAGATCAACATTGCGCTTGCTCGCGGCGACCTCTTTGTACTGCAACTCGCACGCCAGAAGCCCAGACTGCCCAGACAAAAGGAACCCTGGTGACGACAAGGGCCTCGGAACAATTCCAGGGTACGTGCAGGTCACAGGCGTGGGATAAACAATGAAGCGCGGGGTAAGCTCCTAATTCATCCGTTTCTTTCATCGCGCCCATCTTGGGAAAGCCACGTTCTGGGGCCGAATCACTCTTATTCGTGTGATACCTGAATCTACTGTTCATCTTGGCTGGGCAGCGTGCGACTACTTCGGCGTGTTGGGGCTGTGTTGATGGATTTGACATTTCTAGTCGAGAACAGCGACAATCGGATTGGGAGACGGAGAGTGAGATTGGTAGCTGATTCGATGACGTCAGATTAATATCGAATCGCGACACATAAACCACGATTGACAAGGCCAGTATTTTGTTTCGTGAAGGAGCGATGTTGGGGGCCACGGTACTATACTCAAGTGCGCTTTCAATTCCTCGCAGGCAAAGAGGCATGCTGCCACGAGCTGACGACCTCTCTGTGGTGTGTCCATGTGTTTCCGCAAGACCTTAAGCACCAGCGATGGTGGTAACTCGTCCTCAGGCTGTGGATCTGTCCACACAATATGTTTTCGTTATTGACGCCGTCGTTCAGGCCTTGCCGACAATTGTGACGCCACGGGCCTAGAGATGAAGGTCTTCATGTCGTTGGAAATGCAGCGCTGTGAAGGACAGACCGAAAGGCGAGAAAGAAGGCACGGATACAAAGCAACTAGAAGAAGACAGCATGAAAGCAGTGGTAAGATAGGCTGCAATTGTTAGGTTCAAAGGGGGATCGGCGATATTTTGATTCCTTTGCAACTATTGTGGTTGAGTCTGAAGAATAATTTCGCGTCATGACTTGAAATTAAAAGAACTCAGGAGGTGATTCACGTTTCAGTGGGCAATTCGGCATGCAGATTTCGGTTCCCTAGCATTACGTCATCGGCACATGTACTGCACTTATCACTCCTTTTGCATGACGCGCAATCGTCAACAAAGCTACATAACACAATGTCAGAGCCACATGACAAGCCGATACATCTAAATCTGAATTCTTCCAAGGCAGCTGCTTGCACATCTCCCATCCATCCTCGTGCCTCGAAGGCAGAGAACAATGTGGTTGATTTGACTGACAGCATCTCATACAACACCATAACAACAGCTTCGTGTATATTACTGCAGAATGCTCTCACAGCACCTTCACATAGTTTCAATAGCAGTCACGGAGTTTGGTGTAGCCTCATGCTTCAGTGGAAGGAGGATGGCCGACGAGTTAACGTCATGTACTGCCTTGCATTATGAGAGCAGTAGCTCGATATCCGATCTTTCCTGCTGGAGGGGTTGCCTTTATCCTAGTTGTAACTTAAAAACAAGCTTCGCGCCGAGGCTAAAGACTGGGGAGTAACCTTGTCGGTTGATATGTGCCGGTTATACAAGCTCATCTAAAACATATTGCTTTTCACGACCGCACGGCTTCGACGGTCGTCAGCAGTGCCGTTGGCTTTCGCAGGCAGAAGAACTATTCACAGTATCAATCATCGACAATGCAATCCTTGGAAACGTCTTCACACCAGTCCAGCGTTGCCAGCTCTTCAATGGCGTTGCTTCAGATAATCCTCGGAATAACATCAACAGCATAGAATTTCCCGTAATGCCGTGTCGCTTGGATGTCTTGTTCTGAACCATACTCATTGCTATTCTTCGTACCCGTCGCTTAGCTTGCTGGCCAATATAGATCACGCCCGAAGTCTGAGCCAGCTTGTTTGTTCGAAACGACTCTGACCAATCAAACTTTTGTCTCTCGATACAACCCATATCTGCCTTGCGTGTGGACCCTTCTGTGAGATTGATGTTCCCGGTCCAAGTCTTTGGCAAGCTTTGTTTTCAATCTATTCGAGGTCACACGAGCGCGCGGAGTCACTCTTCCAGATGATTATGGCGCGAGACGAGATATTCACAAGGATGAAGCTTATGAGTACAGCTAGTATGCCCTCCATATAAGAGAGATGATTATTGCAGTGCGAGCATTGGCATCTCGAATATCCAGATTTTTCAAATCAACATGAAGGCGACTACTATCTTGGCCAGCGTAACTGCCTTTGCAGCTAGTGTAGCTGGACATGCAACCTTTCAAGAACTTTGGGTCAATGGGGTGGATAAGATAAGGCTTCCTCTTCTTGTTGGCAGATAGTTCTTGCTGATAGCGTAGCACCAAGGTACATGCGCAAGGCTTCCAACAAGCAACAGCCCGGTCACAGACGTAACGAGTACCAACATCCGATGTGGGTATCATTTCAACACCTGTGAAACATTCGAATGACAACCATTACAGGTAATGCCAACCAAGGCTTTGCTGCTGCCAAGTGCAGTGTCGCTTCTAGTGGCACCGTGTAAGTAACGTCAGAGTATGACGATCAAGGACCACAAAGAGCTGACGGCAGCTCAGAACGATCGAGATGCATCAGCAGCCCAACGGCCGCTCATGTTCAAACGAGGCCATCGGCGGAGCGCATTACGGCCCTGTCATGGTAAGTCGACCATTTATCCACCGATTCATCACCGCTAACGATATCCAGGTTTACTTGAGCAAAGTTTCGAACTCAGCCACTGCTGATGGCTCCACACCCTTCTTCAAGATCTATCAGGATACCTGGGGCAAAAATGCTGCTGGATCCTCTGGCTCCGATGACTACTGGGGAACCAAAGATCTAAACACGCATTGCGGAAAGCTAGACGTCAAGATCCCTACTGGACTTGCCCCAGGTGATTATTTGCTGCGAGCAGAGGCAATCGCCCTTCATGCTGCGGGTGGGTCCGGTGGTGCTCAGGTGAGTTTCGACAGAGTCTCTAAACTCAGTGTATACAGCTGTCACTGGAAAATCTTCTCGCGAATCAAGCTGACGCAAACGAATTAGTTCTACCTTACTTGTTACCAACTCACCGTTACTGGAACGGGAACCACATCCCCTAGCGGCGTTAGCTTTCCTGGCGCCTACAAAGCATCCGACCCAGGTATTTTGATCAACATCTACCAGAAGCTTACCCAATACGTTGCTCCTGGGCCGGCTGTCATCTCTGGAGGCACCGAGGCTGTTGCTGGCAAGGCTGGATCGACACTTGGAAAACGTTTGTCAGCAAAGATGCGGTACTGGTATCACTAGGTCTACCAAGACTCAGAAGGCTACTCCACGTTCTGGGTAGGCGGTGCATCGTCGGTACCTATCAATGCATGACTCCAGCCAAGCATTCGACAACCCACTGCTGCGTCAGGCGTTGTCAAAGCTGCCTCAATGACATGTGGTTCACGGGCAAACGGGTGGGTTTCCATGCAGCTCAATCTACTGCCTTTAGCTTACTTCGCCTCACTCTGCTCCACTTTGTGATATGTCGTCTTGTTTCGCGAAAGTCATGCATGAATATGAAGTTTCTTTTGGGAAATCTTTGCATTGGATGCGAGCACGTGGACAGATCCGGTTAGCGAGAATCTGCACCTTGTGGAACACGTCACACACCTTCTACGCGCCGCCGCACTCAACGCCATGAACGTTCGATGAACAACACAACGGTTGCCAGCTCAGAGCAGAGGTAATGGAGGGTGGTAACCCCCACACCTGAGCTTGTGCGGTCATCAATGACTCCCGCGATCCATTCGCGCGGGATCGCGAGGAGCCGACATCGACCGAGCGTTGCGCTCAGCAACTGCTAAGCTACGACCACGTCAACTCCCTAAAGGGTAACTGAACCCATGGTCTTTGCACCTGAGTTCAGGAACGGGCACGTTTGGGGAACTGTGATAGTGATATGGGCTGCATCACGCACTGCCTGGAAGATCCTCAGGGCTGAGCCGTTCATGCCAGGAACACATCAGACATCGACTGCTCTTCCAAGCAATACGAATTGCTTTTGAACCGTGTGGAGCCTGCATGCTGCCGGATTTTGTGGGTCCGATTGGTCGGTTTTGCAAAAATTCGCACGATAAGCGGCATGCCTCTGCATACGTTTTCCCAGCATCGACACGCGAAGGAAGAACGTTCAAGATGACGCGCGCCCACAGTTGACAGTGGAACGGAAACGGCACGGCACGCTTCTGCCTTTACCGAAAGTGGACCCTTGTCCGAGAGAAAGCTGGGCCAATCTGCTTAACACATCTGGCACCCGTCGGCCTCGAGAAGGCAGCCTTGCAAGTCTTGCGGTCGTCCTTCAAGTGCCAGCACATACATTAGCCCAAGCTCTTAACGGCAATGCAGCAGCTTTCACCATTTCTTTCGCATCAGCTGATTGGTCTTTTGTGCCCGAATTTTCGGTCTCTGCCGGTCGAAGCAGCATGTCATATATGGCGTTACCTGGTTCTGACGATTTGCATTGAGAATTTGCCGCTTTTTGCTCCTCGATACCCCCGCAGTTTCTTACCCACGGACTTATCTGCGGCCCAATGAACAGCGAATACGATTGCCAGCGCAGCATAGCATCAAGTTGATGGAAAATGATATGTGCTACAGCAGGTAAGAACGGTCACCTCGACGCGACCGTGTGGCAACAGAGCTATGAAGGATTGAGGAGAATGAGGCTCTGACAGCTGTCACGGACTATAAACATGGACCTGAAGTCCCCCTTAGCAAGTGTTGTTCTGCAGAGACGGCGCGCAATCTGATCCTTACAAATCCCCACTTGCAAGAATCACCCCCGCCCAACGCTGCTTAGTAGGATTCTGCTACCAAACTTTGACAGACCAGTCATACTCAGACATGGCGTCCAACGGCTCAGAAAGCTATGTCCAGAAGCTCCAGCGTATGCTTGTCAATATCACTGCCGTGCAAAGCTAAGCGTCTCAGACTATTGCGCCACAAACCAGATTGCACAACCCCAGTTCCAGGACTACTCTGACCCTCGAGGTTCGCACAGCCCTTGACAGCATTCATCTATTTGGATAACGCTAACATATTCGTAGGCGTAAGGACGGCTTGGTCCAGCAGCGTCTTCGTACACGGTCGGGAGTACCGAGCTCACTTATGGCGAGACTATCGGTACTTGGAACAGTCGCGTGAGGAGGCCGCCGAGGTCGCCTGGAAGGCCATAAGTGGTACTGGTGGATCTCCAACGCCGCAACCACAATACGCATACACCCGCGGCTACACGACGGCTCGGTAGCCTCGTCGGCGCTCGAATACAACCTGCTTATAGTAGATTGTCCCTGAGTAGCCTTCCTCCCATGAAGGCGACACTCTCCTTTCCAGTAGTGGTTGTCGTGATCTTAATCACGTACATACCCGTTAAACAGGATTTCTGATGGTCTATAAGGAGTCGCTGTCCCAGTCACGTATCCCTATTTCCCATACCAAGACAACCATCGGCACAACGTCCGGCGTCGCCTCCAACCAGGGATTGACAGCTGCTTCAGGAGTTCTCGATGGGTTTTAGTCTTACACTGCAAGTTTGTTCGGTTCCAGTTGTGCCTTGTTCAGTTGCCGTTACTATCTCATACCTGTACCCTTCACTCTATCGTTATCACAGATTGCCTATTCGACTGGAGGTTTGTGGCGTCCTACGGAATCAGGTGTTTTCTTCCCTATTCAATCTGAGGCGTTGAAGATTGACATTTCGAATCGCTGTCATGGCCTCTAAAAATTGTACGTTAGAGTTATGGATCTACCATCAATACAGTTTCTCATTCACATCTAACGCCATCTCTGACATTTCAACATCCATTGCAATCGAGAGCTCGCTGGAACACTTGGTCTGATGACAAACATTTCCACAGGCGACACCTGGATTGCCGGTCATCACTTTCGAAAAACTGACATGAGAGAAACGTAAAGACACTCAATGTTTACAACGAACCGGCTCTTCACAATGTCGACAAAGTTGCCCTCGACCCGAACAAACATTTATGGAAAGCATGTGGACTTGCAAGACTTAACAATATTAGAGGTTGACGCGTTGGGATAGCCAATGTAGGAAAGTTCGGACTCTCAAAGCTGCTCACGCAATGTGTGTAACATCTCCTTCCAAGCAAATAAATCCCTGTTCCACAGTTTAACGCACGTCTTTTTCACGCAACCTCTCTCAGCACTCACATGTTGCCTTCCTTTGCTCCACTATATCTTTTTTTATCACACTCCTCGCACTGCCACCTTTCCCGTACTTCAGGTGCTCATTATTCACTTGTCTATGAGCATAGCGTTGCATCCGTATGGTTTAGGAGATGGTTCCCTCCGCAGCCAAAACGGATGTCATATTTCTTCACACTCGAAACGGGACTGACAGCATACAACCTCGCTACGACAGCTTTCAATGCGCTAAACACATTTTCAATATAATGCAAGTAATCTCATCGTGAGTCAAGAGCGTGATGTTTACAAGGCAGATCAGCCTGAAGGCGAACAGCACATTATAAGATATGTTTCGATGTAAGGGTATATTGTGTTGTACAGTCTACGAAGCGACGTAACTGAAACAAAGGGGAATTACGCTGGGAAATGCATCCGTCATCTTGAATCAAACGTATCGGTAACAAAGGAAAACCGAAAAAACACAAGTGGTATGCCGAAAACGCCGATTACACATCATGCCAGTACACATTACACCGTCAAAACACTGCACGCACTTATCAGGCGCTGGGGATACAGCCACTTGACACTGTCCTAGTGTCGTCGCCTGAACTATACATCTCTCCACGCTCCAACGAGGCACTCATCCACTTCCAATCTGAGATGGAGAAGCTTCTTCGATGTCTGTGATGCGTTAACATCCGATTCGTAAGAACGGGGATGTCGGGGCAAATTACCTACTGCCTAGCCTTTGGCGCCGGCGTTGCAGCATTGGGGAACAACAGCGCAAGGCCCTCTTCCCAGCCCCTCTCAGCTACGATGTCAATCACGGGCTTGCCGCTCTCATCAATGGCTTGCAGGTCAACTGAACCGCCCATATCGATGAGCAGCTTGAGGATCTTGGCATCGCCGTTCTCAACGGCTTGCAGGATGGCGTTCCAGCCGCGGTGCATCTTGTTGATGTCTGCGCCACGAGAGAGCAGCATGGTGAGGATCTCGGCGTCGCCGTGGTACCTGCGCAGGGCTTTGACGATAGGCAGGTGCTCGCCAGGGGCGTTGACGTCGGCATTGGCAACATCGAGCAGGTAGCGGACGATGTCGTTGCGGTCTTCTCGGATGGCGGTGGTGAGAGGCGAGAAGACACCGCAGTTCTTGTCTTCAACGCTGACGCCAGCTGCGAGGAGAAGCTTGATAGACTCGAGTTGGTTGGCTACGACAGCCATTTCGACAACTCCACGGAAAGCACGGGGGTTTGGAGTGGAAGCGAGGAGCCTCTTGAGGATTGCGGGTTGCTTGACGGCCATGCAGAGAGGCCAGTCCTGACCGCGAATAGCTGGGTCCGCACCACGGGAGAGAAGAAGGTCGACTAGGTCGCTGCGGCCCTCTCGGATTGCGGTTGTAAGAGCTGTGTTGCCCTCAGGTGTGCGGTCATTAGGATTGACATTGTGGTCGAACAGGAACATCATAGCATCCTTGTCGTTGAACTGAACAGCTGTCTCCATGATGCCCTTTGGTGTGTTTAGGTCAACACCAGCTGCAACGAGCTGAGGCAGAAAGTGAATGCGCTTGTGGGTGATACACTTGAATGCAGGGTATTCCGCGGCGTTAAAGTTAGGATCCGCACCGTTCTCGAGGAGGTAGGTGACAATGTCGCGAGTGTCATCACGAATAGCTGAGCAGAGCGGTGTGTAAACGCCATCTTTTCTCAGGTTAGGAGATACTCCGGCTTCAATGAGAATCTTGACGGACTCAAGCTTCTTCAAACTTGACGCTAGTTCCATAACACCGGGTGTCTTCTTGGTGTCAGCTCCACGAGCAAGGAGCAGCTGGAGACATTTCGGCTTGTAGGTCGATGGCCAGAGCGGGTGCTTGGGACCAGGCAGGTTGGGATTGGCGCCATTGTCCAGGAGCACAGTCATAAGGTCCACGCGGTTTACTTGGATTGCCTGGAATAGCGCCGTTGTTCCCTCGCCAGTTTTTGCGTTCGCGTCACCGCCTGAAGTGAGTAGGAGCTCGACAAGCTTTGGCGAGACGATCTTGTTCATGGCCTGGACTAGCGTGGTAGATCCGTTGTCCATGATCATGTTGACATCTCCACCGTTGCTGAGGTACAGCTGAACGAAGTCGATCTGGTTCTCGCTCGCAGCTAGAGATAAGGGAGATTCGGAGCTGGGACCAGCAGATAGATTGGCATCAGCGCCCTGCTTGAGGAGCATCTTTGCACTCTCGAAGCAGGATGCCTGTGTAGCGGCGAAGAGTGGTGTAACACCCTCTCTGTCGAAACCGTTGGCATCCATCCCGTATTGCAGCAACAGCGCCAAACTCTCAATGTCGCGGTTTTGAGCTGCTATGCGGAGCATGCCGGCCTCGACCTGAGGCTCTGCCCTCGCGCCGCCGTCCAGCAGCTGCTCGAGGATTCGATGCTTCCTTTGCTCTACGGCATTCACGATGGCGGATCTGCCACCTGATGCCTTGGAGGCGGTGTGGTGGCGTGGTGCCCAGGGCGGTGACATGGGAGAATCTAGCCTTGAAGAGTCGTACTTTGCGGAAGAATGCGTACTCTCGTGCATGTATCGCTCGTGAACGCTGAGGTCGTTCATCTTTTCTTCCATTAGCATCCTTGATCGGTGAGAATCGTCGGATGACAAGTCCTCGTAGACCGGCTCCGAGTGGTATCTCGCCGGGTTTGTGTTGTTGGTGTACATTGTGTCTCTGACGGAGCCTGTGGTATCGCTTGAGCGCACGCTTGGCGCCCTCCAGTTCTTGTGCAAGTCAACGATGCCAGCAGATAGACTGAGGTCATCATCGTGGCGTAACGACCTCTCACCTGCGTAGTGCCGGGCATCAGGGTTGTAGGATTGTGTGCTGCCGGCCGTGGGTCGTAGATCGTTTAACGATGGCCTATCAGCAAGACGACTTGGGGGGTGAAGTGATTCAGAGTGGTGCGACATTTCTTTTGCTGGGGGGCTAGGAAGGCGGGTCTCTGGTGGAGGACCAATTGGTGGCAGTGAAGAGGCTTTGCTGGGACTTATGCGCTCAAGGGCAGCAATCAGACCAGCGTAGCCAATGCCCATGGTAGCATCTGCTCGGGCATCGCCGATAGTCCAGCGGAACATAGCCGAGCTAACTTTGAGCGAGTCTCTGCTTCTTGACAGAGTTGTACGCATTTTGTCGACATCAGTGTCGGCAAACATCATGCGGAATCGTCGCCCAAAACCACCGCCCTTGCCAGCGTCGTTGTCCACGAACTTGACCACCATCTGCTGCAGTACTGTGAACTCGTCGTTGACTTGACGAAACCGCCGGTCTAAATCCTGGGTGACCTCGACAGGGATGGCATTGCGTGGGCTCTTGGCAGATTCTTTGAGCCCGGCTTCGATGGACCAGAGCAAGCGGCAAAGCTCGATGAACTCGTGGGCGAGAGCTTCAAATCCGGGAATGGCATGCTTGGACGTACCAAGGTACTCGAGCATGCGAATGGAAATGGTGTTGCCTTGAGTAGTCACTCGTTGGCATAATTGAACTGACGTCTCCTTCTTTGGTGGAGCCATTGCAGGAGCAGAGTCGAAGAAGCGTTGCGAAAGGAACAAAGCAAAAGAAACAGAGGGTCTGGGACACACCTCACTTTTTGTTCCTGACTACGAGCTGTGCCCCAGTCTTTGTTCCATGGTTGCTCTCGCCGTCCGCCCGCTCTGGGCCACGCCAGCACGAAAGCTCTACAAGCGCTTCCAAGAAACCCGCGAATCATGTTCCTTCACATGATGAAACTTTGGTGATGGACTCGAGGGCATCGACGGCTCGGAATAAAGTTCAGATCATCGCCTGCCCCGGAGCCAGCGCTAAGACCCACCCCGCTGTGCAGCCAGCCAGACGGCGTAGATCTGGAATCTTTCTAGGGAGATCCTGAACGGCGTTCACACCCTGACAGCCGCACAGCCACGTGGGCACGTACGCAGATTTAGAGTTGGTCCTAGATGCGTTCCATGTGTGAATTCCAAGTCTTTTACTCAGCACTTGCAGCGTCCAGTAGATCTCCCTCAAGTGCCGTGCAGCAACAGACGTGACAGGATTCCGCTTCAGGAGTCGACAAGGATGCCTTCCGTGACGCCACCAACATTAGCGCAATCTCAAATGCAGGCCCGTGAATCCTCTAGGATTGCTGTTGTAACATTTGGCTGGCTTTGCGTCTCGTGTGACCCAACGACTCCATAGCAAATCGACCAAAATTAGCAGTTCCTGTCACACAGCTTAGTCGGGCATATGTGAATGTAGGCAGATGATAGTCGATCACAACTCCACCTCGTTTGATCTCGCGTGGCACCTTTGCATAAAGTTTTATTTGCGCTGGTGAATACGGGAGCCAAGCCGTCACTTCGTTGACAGGGCGGGCACGATGAAGACGCCGAACCACACAAAAACAAACTGACCAGGTCATAAACCATAATCCAGAGAAAGGTGCACGCTTGTGCTAGTTAGCGGTTGTTGCGCCGTTGAAGTTTTATGCCAGTCAAGCGTACGGAGACTTTGCTCCGTCGGTCTTTCATTGTGTGAATGTGTATGTTGTCACACAACTGCCTCATGTCAATGCGAGAATTATCGATGGCTGGACAAGGCGGGCTTCAGTCTCCTGTGAAGGCTCCAGATCCGTCTCCGCGGAAGTTTCCATAATATGTAATCGTCATGGTGCCCCTGACTCTTTGGATATGGTGAAGACGAACAGTCAGGCAAGACGAGGCGATACCACTACCATTGGAGAACACACCGTCAGTGCTGAGTGCTCGAGTTGATCCGGAAGACCTGCCCGAATGAACATTGACCTCACTGTGGTCTGATATCGATGTGAAGTTGCTAGGATAATTTCCCTATTGGATGGCTGCATTGTATTTCCTCCGCGTCTGGCTGGCGTCCCAAGGTTTTCGCTGTTGGGTTTAGAGGCTCTGGAAATCGTACATTAGCGGCAGCTGCAAAGATTTTAGTCGCTTGCGTCAGACGCCGAGCCAAGCTGTCTCGCGTTCCGTTGTCGAAAATTGCTTCGCCGACCACACAAGGTCAACTTGTACCGAGTCTGAGCTTGTCCAACACAAAGGGCTGTCTCGACGAGGATAGCAATGCATCTTGTCAGTTGGATGCCCGATGCGTGATATTGTGCTGTCCTATTGACTGACAAATCAAAAGACGAAGCCGGTAAGAGGGTGCATGACTCTGCATCTGCGTCCTTTGTTGTGTGCTGTGGTTTCGAGATTCCCCCGCTTATGCTGGGCCCGCGTGGTTAGCTGAGCTTGAAGACGCCGTTCATCTCCGTACCCGCGCTAGCGGAACCAAGGCTGAAGAGATGCAAATCTGCTGCGCTGTAGAGAATGGAATTCGGCAATCTGGACTCTCCTCCAGCCCTCGGCCGTTGCTGCTAGCGACTCACTTCTTTGTGTTAGCTGTTATTGTTGGATGTCTTGAACATTGCACACTAGCACAGGAACAACGAAGACAACAGCAGACGCAGCAGAGAGTTGTACACCAGTATGGAAGTAGGGTGCATGTGGGTATGATGTAGTTTCAAGTCTGGGATGACCGGCGCGGCACAGTAGATCGAGTAGATCTTGCCCAGGTTTCCGAGGTGCAACATCCCTGACCTAGCCTTATAGGGCATGTCAATGATTTGGGCCGCCAAATCACACCGGAGCGAGCGACCGAGGCTGATGGATGAGTGAAGTCGAGAAACTCTTTGTTCAGAACTGTGGCACGCGTATGACTTCTGGGAGAGATCTGGGCACAAGCATCGAGATGAGGGTCGTGGTACGGGTCGGTCGCTTATGGAGTTGCTTGCAAAACCTGGATCAGTTGAGTTGTTCAGGGTTCGGTGGCTCTGGAGCGGCTAAATGCTGCCGAAAACTCGCGCTTTCGACTGGGCTGAAATCACGATTGCTGCCAGCACGTGATCTGGACTTGTCTTGGCAATGTTCGAAAACGCCAAAGATCATCCGCGTCTGCATGTCGCAACCACAACAAACGCGCACCATGGACGAGCAAATGGTGTCAAGCGAGGCACTACCCGTTGATCTATCCAGCTTCAATATCCCAGACTTTCTCAAAACACCACACAATGCACGCCTCTACCAGGAGGTGCAGAAGCTTAAGAAGCTCATCAATGAGCTTGTGGACTACCAAATCGCACACCCTCTGAATGAGAAGAGCGCCGCAGAGAACGAGAAGCAAGTCAAGACCGAGATCGGGAAGAAGGAGAAGTACGTCAGAGCACAGCTCTCGATCATCAAGACGTTGTATCGACAGAGCGTGCTGCGTGTGCGCGAGGAGAAAGCAAACACTGCAGACGTAAAGGCAGTAAATGATGCATTGATCTTAGGACTGCACAACCTCAAGTACGAGGAGCAATCACTGCGGTCTGAGATCTCGGCTGCAGAGAACTATGAGTGCGTGCAAACCTGCAAGAGCGGAGCACCACTGAAGCTGACACGATATTGTACAGTCACAAATACATGAAACTACCCCTCATACCCGCTGAAGAATTCCTCGAAGAATTCCCTGAGCATCGAGACCTATCCGAACACGATCTTACCAAGACACGCATCGAGCACGAACACCAAGTCCGCCTCAAGTTGGAGGAACGGAGGCAAGAGAAACTCAAGCAGAAGCAGAAGCTCATTGCGGAGGTCAAGAAGGGCAAGGATGACCTCACCAAGCTGGACACCATGGTTGAGAAGTTTATTGAGGCCGCTGAGCCCATCAAGAAGGTTCTCGCTACTGAGTAACCGATGCTATTACGGCGACCAGAATTTGTTTTACCGCGTTTGATACCCTATACAGCGAACAAAAGCACAACCGACCTTTTCAAACATCACTCTGGGCTCAAGCATCTTGTCGACGTGCACTTGCAAAATGCGTAAAATGCGCAGCAAAGAATACCCCAAAACTGCTTCAAGCCATAGTTATCCATCCACAGTCTCGGTTCGATGGACAACCCAGAACGACGTGCTACATTAGTCTGACGGCTGCCTACCGGTGGGGCGGCGAATCCCTGCTTATCGATAAAACTAGCGGCTGTCCATCGCGTCCTCCACGAGCATCATTGCTCCCCACAGCCGTTCCTTCACCTGCAGCCATCTAGCATGGCTTGCTTCCAGGTCGATGCGGAGGTACTGGCCATTAGGTCGCGTGCACTCAGCGACTCTCCTGGAGCAAGCTCTTGCAGCGCATCACTTTCAACGCCACCGGAACCCCAATACGCTGTTCAAAGCCTAGAAACCTTGGATGTTCTCTTCGCAGCCACCCCAAATCATGGTGAAGAGCGGCCGCAAAAGAGGCGCAAAATCGAAACCGGTCGGCTGAGCGAGACACATCCCGCCTACTTAGCAGAGAGTCGAAGTGTCATCCTCGCAAAAGTTTCCATTAATCTGGTAAGGAACCATGTCAGAATAACTGGACATGTCGAATTGATAAGTCTTTAGACCTTTGTTCAGAGCTCAACAACGACCCGCCCAACACTACCAATATCGGATACTGTGAAGCCCGTTGTTTTGTGTCTGGAGAACTTCACCGAACTCGATGCGAGCGAGTCCAGACTCGTGCTGTCCGACGAAACCACAAACTTGGGTATTGATATCCTCGCCACCCTAAAGACCAGCGCCCTACAATCAATTCGATCGCACATCAAAGCCGCCGCATCGCTTGCGTACAACACTCGAGGCCGCAAAGCTCGAACGAAGCCACGGGCCGCCTTCTCTCGCTGTCTGCTTGAACCTCCTACCTCTGCGTCACATTCGTACAAGTTAGAGATAGAAATTCGATGGCTTCTAGGGATATCTGTCGTAGAAGATCCGTCTGTGAGCGCCCATCACATGAAGGAAGATCTGCGTTTGCTCTCGACATATCTTCGTGGCGCAACTACACAGTCAAACACTTTATGGGAACTCTCGGATTTCTACGACTCAGTTCACGTGCCACCCCCCGACATGAAGGTTTCTCCTCAAATCCAGCACAAGCTCGTCGACACCACTCTCTATCCTTTTCAGCAAAGGGCTGTCGATTGGTTGTTGCGACGAGAAGGTGTGGCGTACTCTGAGGCTGGACTTCTGGTGCCTTTTGTCGAAGACGTGTCACCTGCATCTTTCAGGTTGGCGCAAGATGCGAACGGGAATGCGTGTTATGTCAGTGGGCTTCGAGGCATGATTGTAGCGGACTTGGAGGCTGCAAAAGGCGATGCGCTGCAGCTGCTAAAAGGCGGGATTCTAGCAGAAGAGATGGGTCTCGGCAAGACTGTCGAATTAATTGCTTTGATCTCACATCACAAACGGCCAAATTTAGATGGAAAAGTCTTTGATGCGAATGCAGGAGCTCATGTTCGAACGTCCGGTGCAACGCTCATCATTACCCCTCCGAGTATCCTCGAGCAATGGCGAAGTGAAATACACACGCACGCGCCGCACCTGAAAGTTTTCCACTACAAAGGCTTGCCGCCATCAAGCGCATCGAAGAAGGAACACGCGACAGCAACCGTGGAAGAACTGATGCGGTACGACGTAGTCCTGACTACTTATGGCGTGCTGTCTAAGGAGATCCATTACGCTACGCCACCTCCCGATCGCTCATCTCGACACCAGAGACGCCATGAGCGTCGCAAAAGTCCTCTCGTCGAGATATCATGGTGGAGAGTCTGCTTGGATGAGGCACAGATGGTGGAAAGTGGGGTCAGCAATGCGGCCAAAGTCGCTCGCGTCATACCTCGATGTAATGCTTGGGCTGTTTCGGGTACCCCACTGCGGAAAGACGTGCAGGACTTGCGTGGTCTTCTGACGTTCTTGAGATGTGATACTTTTGCTCAGAACAAGGTTATATGGGGACGATTGGACAAAGCCTCGTTCCACGCCATTTTCAATCACATAACTCTGCGGCACACCAAAGAGAAAGTCCGCAACGATCTTCGTCTTCCTCCGCAGAAGCGTGCCGTCATCACCATCCCGTTCACTGCCATTGAGGAGCAAAACTACGCCGATCTAGTTCGTCAGATGTGTGACGAGTGCTGGCTTGGACCGGAAGGGGAACCATTGGACGCAGAGAGTGATCCTACCAGCCCGGAAACGCTCGAGCGAATGCGCGAGTGGCTTGTTCGATTGAGACAAACCTGTTTGCACGCGCACGTCGGACGGAAGAACAGAAGAGCCCTGGGTACAAAGAATGGGCCTCTACGAACAGTTCACGAGGTGTTGGAAATAATGATCGATCAGAACAGTACCAGGTGGAAGGCTGATGCACGTGAAACGATCCTGAACCGAATCAAGATGGGTCATGTAAAGGCATATGCCGGCAATGTCGAGAACCGCGCAGAGACTGCGTTACCCTTTTACGTTGAGGCTTTGGAGGATACGAAAGCGTATGTTTCCATGTGCCGACAGGAACTCGAGCAGGAGCAGAAGCGATTAGGCGTTTCAGTTGCGCTCAAACGCGATGAAGACTCGGACGCTGAAGAAGGCCCAGAGAAAGATAACCTGGGCAACCTATCCTCCATTCGCAGAACGTTGCGGTCGTTCTTGGAACTTGAGCACATGTGCATGTTTTTCATCGCCACCACACATCACCAGATGAAAGATCACCTCGATGCACAACGAGCAGATGCGGAGATGTCTCTTCGCGAAGAGCAACTCGAGACAGAGTGGTATGATCAGGCCAAGGCAGTTCGACGCGAACTACTGGGAGAGGTCAAAAATACTACTCAACGCCAGATGAGAAGGATTGAGACCCGGAAATTTCTTGACCAGCTGCCTAGTGTAGACGAACTCCCTGACCTTGGCGGAATTGAGAGCCGCCGGATTCTGGAAACGATCGATGAGATCAGTGACTTCCTGAATGCGCAAGCTACAAAGATCCAAGAATGGAGGACCAAGATTGTCGACATTTTGTTGATGCGTCTAACCGACGACGACGATGACTTGGAAACTACCGGAGAAGAGTATGAGACTTCTTTGAAAGCGCAAGACGAGCTGTATGTGTCGATCATGGCACTTCGTACTCTTGTAGCAGACCGGAACCTTGCAGTACATGGGTTGCGAGACACGCTTGTTGACGAAGAGCTCAAGACTGCTGAGAAGAAAGCCCGCAACACAGATCCTGAACAAGATAATGGCCACGCGCCTGAGCTTCTACTCGAGTTTGCAAAACAACGCCAAGAGCTGATGTCGATTCTGCACGGTAGTTCTCTGAAGGGCGTGATTGCGGAGCTTCGTTCCAAAATCACTCCATTGCAATGGAGGGCAGAGAATGAGGACAGCCGTGCCGCAACTGAATCTACCGTGCTTCAAATGCATCTGAGCAGTGTTCAGGCTGTCATGACGCAACAATCCAAAGCTCTCACAGAGATGGAAAAAGAGCAAGAGTTGTTCCGTGGCACAATGAATCAGCGTCTGGAGTATTACCGCCAGTTCCAGCACATATCAGACACGGTCGCTCCATACAAAGAGAAGCTGGACGATAAGTTCGACCAAGCGACTTTCCAGGTATTCGACTACCGGCGAGGCAAGAGCTTGGAGGCTGTGAACGCGTTAAGGGCAAAGCATGCTTACTTGCTAAACTTGAGGGCGGAGGACCAGAAGAGCGTGGCCGCAGACTGCATCATCTGTCAAGAGTCCATTGAGGTTGGTGTTCTTACGACCTGTGGACACAAGGTGAGTGAAGATTTTCTCAACGTGAAGCTAAATTAACACTACTCTCAGTACTGTAAAGAATGCATCAACCAGTGGTGGCACGCGCACCGCACATGCCCTCTGTGCAAACAGAAACTGAAGAGTTCCGACTTCAAGGACATCAGCCTCAAACCAAGCGAGATAGCCGCGAACGCAGACTCTCCAGCAGAAGAAGCCTCTCCTCAGTCGTCAACCCCAAAGACCAAGGACATGGCCATCTACTCCGACCTAAGCGACACAACGCTCAAAGAGATAAAAACGATCGACCTCCCGGGCTCCTACGGCTCCAAAATCGACATGATAGCCAAACACCTCCTGTGGATCCGCGCAAACGACCCAGGCGCCAAATCCGTCATCTTCTCACAATACCGCGACTTCCTCAGCGTCCTCAGCACCGCGCTGCAAGCCTGGAAAATCGGCGTCTCCAGCATCCGCGCCAAAACCGGCATTACGCAATTCACGCAAAACCCGGCCATCGAAGCCTTCCTCCTCGACGCTACCTCGGACTCGTCGGGCCTGAACCTCGTGAACGCTACTTACGTGTTCCTGTGCGAACCGCTGATTAATCCGGCGCTGGAGTTACAGGCCATTGCGCGCGTTCATCGCATTGGGCAACGGCGCGCTACGACGGTGTTTATGTATCTGGTTGCTGATACGGTCGAGGAGGCGATTTACGATATCTCGGTTGCTAGGCGCTTGGAGCATTTGAAGAGTGCTGATATTACTTCGACTTCTTCGCACCAGGAAACTTCTCTCGATAAGGCTAATTCTGCGGAAATGGATGCTGCGCCGCTCAAGCAGCTGCTGAGTAAAGGTGGTGGGGGCGAAGCCGTGCGTAACGACGACTTATGGAGTTGTTTGTTTGGAAAGCCGAGGAGAGAGGGGAAGGTTGGTGGTGTGGCGGTGAGGCATGAGGGTGGGTTTAGCGTTACGACGGGGTTGTAGGGGGGTTGGACGTGTGGGTGTCGTGTTTGTGGTGAGATGTTTGGTTAGTAGTGCAGTGTGTTCAAGGAGGTTTCTGCATAAACCTGGTTCTAGTCGTGCACCGATATATATGTGACCATGCGGTGTTCCAAGCGCGACTCGATATCTAAGAATACAGGAATCCAACAAACACAACAGCCCAGCACAAGCAAACCACAACCATCAATGCTTCTTCTTACTCTTCCCACTCTTCCGCCTCCGCTCGCCGTCTTTGTCGCCGCCGCCACCAGTCCGGTGTTTCGAGCTGCCTTTCACCGACTTGCCACTATCGGTCTGCACATCGACATCGGCCATGACGAGGTCTTCATCAAGCGCACCTGCTGTTCTCTCGACCCTCGAACTAGATGCGCGAGGGCTATGTGTGGACTCGGGGTAGCTGGCTTGGACTGGTGCTGGGCGCGGTGCTGGCACGGGGACGCGGCGCGGCACGGCAGTGTAGCTGCTTTCAGCCGAAGACACTCTCCGCGTGTACTTTGGCTTGGGCGAGGACTGTGTCGAAGAAGACGAACTGAAGTTATGGTACTGGTAGGGCTCGACAGGCGTGGTTTTGCGTTTTGAGGTCTGCTTTGAAGAGGATTGATTTTTGATGCCCAGACCGTCAAAGTCAGGCTCCAGATCCCGCGGCGAAGGATGGACCTCTAGCAAAGGGGTTGTGGGGCGGTACAGGTGCGGAGAAGTGGGAAGCGCGCCGGGAAAGGCTCCTGGCATCTCTCTCAGAGTAGTGCGCACTGGCATTGGAGGCTGCTCGCTGTTTGACGCAGCCGGGGGCGCGGGCTGAGGTGGTGTCACTGGATCGCGGGCCAGACTGCCTTGGTACGCGTTGATCGGCGTGTAAACCGGCTGTCCGTCGGGGCCAGGTATCATGAAACCTGGCGGAGGCGCGGGTGCTGCATTGGAGGAAGCGCGTTTGCGGCTGCTAACCTTGTCCTTCTTAGACTTGGACGCGAACAGTGATGAGCGTTGGGGTTCCTTCTTGCTCCGTGAGCTGCTGGAGCCTTTCTTGCCGGCTGCGCTAGAATGGGCAACGCTCATCGTATCGTCCAGCGGTAAAGGGTGAGAACTTGGTGGCGAGCGCGCTGCTGGTGCCCTGGTGCCATGAAGTTTCGATTGGTAGGCATCAAGCTCTTCCGGGGTAAGTTGCACATCGGGCATGTCTGCTGCTCTTGCTAAGCGGATCTTGTCGAGCACACGTTGAAAGAGAACTTCTTCGTATTCAGCTGCAGACATGACTTCTCCAGAATGGTCGTAGTAGCCCTCTTCCTCCGGATAGCCGTGGGCGTTCCTAGTGGGCGCGCCACCCAGCGCCGCTGTCCGTCTTTCCCATGCTCTTATATCCATATCGTTGAAGTATAGATCGTCCTTGCTTAGAAGCTGTCTGCGGTTTGGAATTTGCTGGCGCCCGTGTTCTACCTTGACGCCGGCCATTTCGGAATCACTACCCAGCTCCTGAAACGTATACACGTCGTCCCCGCCCTCCATGTATCTCCCCACACCTGATCCCCCTAATGGTCTTCCCCATTTGGGCGAAGCATGAGGAGTTCGCGGCCGACCATCTAGACCGCCTCCTCGGAAAAAGCTGACTCGATGGGCTTGTCGAGGAAGGCAGCGTGGCCAATGATGGTGACACCGGAGGCGCCGATGAGCCAGAGAACAGCGGAGAAGGGAGACGACCACAGGCCGAGAGGGATGGCGATGATGGCGAGGGTGGTGTAGAGCTGCGAGGTGGTGGCGCGCCAGGTGCCGAGCTGGAGGTCGTTGCCCTCGAGCTTGCCGATGCCGTACATGCCAGCAATGACGAAGATGATGACGAAGAGCAGCAGCAAGTGGGTGAGCAGGCTGTAGATGCTGAGCATGGCAAAGACAGCGGCGTAGTTGCTGGAGAAGTAGCCCAGGTTGTAGTTGACGCGGCTCTGGGCTTCACCGAAGTTGGCGGGCTTGGAGATGCGCTTGAAGTCGAGGAACTCGCCGACGGGACGCAGGTTGGCGAAGCGCGACGAGACCGAGGTGGAGCGCAGACCGTCGAAGCGACCTGAGAGGTCCATGCGGGACGTCAGGGCGGAGATGGGGATGTTGAAGCGCGACATGATGGAGTTGGGGGTGTGGCTGGAGTGGGTGTGATTAGAGTGGGTGTGGTTGGAGTGGGTGTGGTTGGAGTGGGTGTGGTTGGAGTGGGTGTGGTTGGAGTGGGTGTGGTTGGAGTGGGTGTGGTTGGAGTGGGTGTGGTTGGAGTGGGTGTGGTGGGAGTGGGTGTGGTGGGAGTGGGTGTGGTGGGAGTGGGTGTGGTGGGAGTGGGTGTGGTGGGATTGGGGCACGTCGGGGGTGATGAGCGAGTGCTGCTGTTCTTCGAGGTCTGCAGGGGAAGTCATGGTTAGCTGTGGTGGCTATTGCGCGTGGCCTGGATAGGATGGTGGGTGCATGAGGCCTTTGAGCGGTGCAGACGGATGTGCTATGTCAAGAGAATGGCTGCCTTACCAATACGAAGCGGGTGACAAGAGAGGGTGGTGGTGACGCGGCTGTGGAATGAATGTGGGCGGAGTGGAGGACGTGTTCATCCAGAGGGTAGAGCGTACAGGAACTTTGGCTTGCGGACGCCGAGAGGGATTCGCGGCAGGGGCTGTTTCTGCCAAAATAAGGCATCTAATGCGCCTGAGCCACCGTGCGCGCCGGAGCTTCCTAGTCGGTCTCACATGCCCGCTGGGAGGACACCTGGTAGCTTTGGGGGTGCAGAACATGAGAACACGCAGAACACGCAGAACAGCTGCACAGATAGACTCTGGGAGTTGAGATGAAGGAAGAGGGAAAGACAGACTTGTTGTAATTATATTATAGATGGCTGTTTCTGCACTCCCTTCTCACTGTCTGGCCACGCCCAGCATCGCGTCTCCAGCGGTTCACCGCGCTACTCAACGCACAAGCCACTGCACTTTCCCACCACTGTAAAGTCGGCCATCTGGCTTGAACTTGAAGTGAACTCGCCGTGAACTCGACAAACCTCGACCACCAACAGCCATGAGGTCCACCGCCGTCCTTGCCCTGCTGCTGGGCATCTTCGCGGCCTTTGCTGCTGCCTGGTCAAAAGAAGGTACGCTTGCATTCTCGGTGCCATCTCTGTCCGATTGGTGTCCTCTTCATGCATCCTGCGCTCGACGGCTTCCCCACACGCATACCTGCGTCTGACTAACATCTCACTGCATAGACCATGAAATCTTCCGTCTGCGCGACGAGGTCATCAAATCCGAAGGCGCCAATGTCACCTTCTACGATATGCTCGGCGTCAAGCCCAGCGCCAACCAAGACGAATTGAACAAGGCCTACCGTACAAAGGGCCGCGAGCTGCACCCCGACAAGGCCCGCAAGATCTTCCTCGCAAACTACGCAAAGAAGGCTGCCAAGGCCGGCAAGACGCCTGGCGTCAAGTCCACAAAGGGCCCCTCGAAGAAGGAGATCGATGCGCACATGAAGAAGGTCACGGCCCGCTACCAGAAGCTGTCTGTCGTTGCCAACATCCTCAAAGGCCCCGAGCGTCAGCGCTACGACCACTTCCTGAGGAATGGCTTCCCTGCCTGGAAGGGCTCTGGCTACTACTACAACCGTTTCCGTCCCGGCCTCGGCTCTGTCCTCATCGGCGTCTTGATCGTCATGGGAGGTGGCATGCACTACTTCGCCCTGCTCATGGGCTGGAAGCGCCGCAAGGAGTTTGTTGAACGCTACATCCGACACGCGCGCAAGACGGCCTGGGGCGATGAGACGGCCATCCAAGGCATCCCCGGCGCTGATGGTGCCCCTGCCTCGGTCCCTGTCAACAGCCAGCAGTTCGACAACGAAGAGGAGGAGGAGGAGAAGGAGCCTGAATTCGTCCCAAGGAACCGTCGCGAGGCCCGCGCTTGGGAGAAGGACCAGCGCAAGAACAGCAAGAAGCCGGCCGTCGCCAAGAAGGTCCGCGCCGCTGGCATCAGCGCGCCCGTCGAGACTGAGCTCGTTTCCGGCCCTCAGGGCGCCAAGAAGCGCATCGTGGCAGAGAACGGCAAGGTCTTGATTGTCGACTCGGTTGGCAACGTCTTCCTGGAAGAGGAGACGGCAGACGGCATCAAGGGCGAGTTTTTGCTCGACGTAAGTGGGCCCAACTTTTCGCTCCTCTACACCACATACTAACGAACAACAGCCTGATGAAGAGCCTGCGCCTACCATCTTCGACACGCTCCTGTTCAAGCTTCCCAAGTTCATCTACAACCAGTCTGCTGGCCGCGTCCTTGGCAAGAAGGAGCTGATTGACGAGCCCCTGCTCGAGACCTCTGAGCTTCCCGAGGACGAGGCAGCCATCCAGTCTGCTACCGCTCAGAACATCAATGGCGAGACAAGAAAGCGCAAGTCCAAGGCTCAGAGCCGCGCCAGGTAGTGCACGGTGCTGGAAAGATGGGATCTGGAGGCGGAGGGTGGGAATGGCCACCAAAAGGCGTGTAAGAGTAGATACCTCAAAAGCGAATGTTGATTCTGACCGTACGAATGACCCTGAATTGGGCGCATGTGAAATGAAGCCACAGTGGCTGAACTCCACGTTTGGACGGCTACGTCATAGGGCGGACGCGACACCACCTTGCCTTTGAGCTCTCTCTTTGCTTACCTACACCTACACTAAATACCTCGCACACGCTCTCAACCTACCCATCACACCGCCCACCATGGGTACGCGCACCACCTCCCCCTTCCACACGCCTCCACTAACTCCCCCGCAGCAACACAAGACTACTACAAAGTCCTCGAAGTCGACGCCAAAGCCAGCCAACAGCAGATCCGCGACGCGTACAAAAAAGCCGCGCTGAAGCACCACCCAGACCGCGTCCCCGCCAACTCTCCGGAGCGCAACACCCGCACCAAGCGCTTCCAAGCCATCAACGACGCCTACTACACGCTCTCGGACCCAACGCGCCGCCGCGAGTACGACGCCGCCCGCTCCTACAACAACTGGACCGGCAGCACCGCGACGCCGGACGAGCCCTGGGACGACGACGTTCCCCACGCTGATGCCGGTGCAGGAGCAGGAGCCCAGTCCGGCGGGGGATTCGGCGGCTTCGGCGGCTTCCCCTGGAGCGCGTTTGGGTTTGGTGGTGGCGAGAAGCCGGCTGGGAATACAGAGGAGTCGCACAACAAGTTCAGCGAGGAGCAGTTTGGAGGGATTTTCGAGGACATGTTGCGCGAGGAGGGCATGGCTGACCAGGACGCCGGGCCGACGGGTAAGTTTTGGAGCGTCGTTGGTGGGTTGAGCGGTGGGGCTATGGGGTTTATTGTTGCGAATTTTCCGGGTATGGTTGCTGGTGCTGTTGCGGGGAATAGGCTGGGGAGTGTCAGGGATGCCAAGGGGAAGAGTGTTTATGCTGTTTTCCAGGAGATGCCGCAGGCGGACAAGGCGAGGTTGTTGAGTAGTCTTGCTGCCAAGGTGTTGAGCTCGGCGGTGAGTGGGTAGGGATTGACTTGGCTGATGGGTGTGGTGGTGGAGTCTTTTGAGTCTCTTTGTGGAATTCTCTTTAGTACAGTACGATATCCTACGATGAACGAACAAATCAACATACAACAAGAAGGTTTTCAGAGTCAGTACACCGCGCAAGTAACTAGACAATCAAACAATGGCAACGAAACCAAAACACAAGTCTCAATTTCCAAAACTCCAAAAAACACCAGGGATATCTTAACTAAATGTGCCCAACCCTATCCACACCATCTGAGCAACGTGGTGGAAACCAAAAAAAAAAAAAAAATCATAACCCATAACCCATCGTCACCTCCCTCTCTCCCTCTCCTGCAAGATTCCCGTCTCACATAAACTTACTAGCCATCTGCGCCAACGACGCCAAATTCCCAATCCCACCCGCCACACTCTGAACATCCAGCCCACCAAACACGCCACCTTGACCCGCGGCGCCTCCTCCCCTCGAAGCCCCCGCCCCATACCCTTCACTCCCATAGTACCCGCCGCCACTATTGTAATTCTGATGTCCACCACCACTAAACCCGCCCCTCGCCCCCTGGCCCCCCATCTCCGGCAAATTGACCCCAAACTGGCGCGCAAGTTTATGCAGCACCCCGCCGCTGACTAGTGGCATGACGACGGCGAAGAATACTTTATACGGGTGCCGGCGCGCGTAGTGTAGTAGGTCGCGCCAGAGTTGGCGCAGCTTGCGGTACAGGGATTGGAGGTAGCCGTCGCGTGGTTGGCGGCCGTAGCGCGAGGTCGAGGCCCGGTGGGAGGAGCTGTAGCTGCTGCCTGCTGAGCTGCGGGCGTAGTTGCTGCGCGGGCGGGAGGAGTAGGCGCTGCGGGTGGGAGAGGTGGAGAAGGGGTTCCAGACCATGGTTGCGGGGTGGGTGTGTTGGAGAGGGTGGGTGGTTGGTTGGTGGTGGTTGGTTGTTGGTGGTTGGTTGGTAGGTAGGTAGGTAGATACAATTTTGTTGCACGAGTTAACAGGCGAGGGGAGGTTGTTGCAGCGATTGCAGTGGCGTGAGCCCCTGGATATTTCCAGCAGCGACGTAAGTACGCGCTGAGCTGGCTTCGAGGTTGTCAACGTCGACGTCGATGCGATGCGATGCGATGCGATGCGATGCGCTGTCGCAATGACTCTTCCAGCAGCGCTGCAGCTCTACAAATCCAGAGCCAGGGCCAGAAGGTCGTCCGGTGAGAAGTGGGTCGAATTGGGCCTCAACAGCGTCTTGCTCTAATTTCTTCCCTGTCTTAACGGCGTCTTGTCGCCCTTGCGCTCTCCCAACGTTCAACAAGCCGTAGTGTCTCCCACCCTGCGATATCTGCTGTGCTGCGAATCGGACGTCGGGAACTGCGCGCGTAGTCTAAAATGTCAATGACTGTCAGTCTCAGGACGGGAGAGCACGGTTGGGGCCGCAGAGGGGTTTTGAGGAGGAATCGGATCGGTGCGCGAACGTGTGGAGCTGCGAGCTTGGATGATCGTCGTTGGGTGCGTCGTAGGGAGACGAGCTAATTCACCGCTTCTTGCTGAGAGGCCGGTATCCCTGCAGCTGCAAGCCGCGTCAAGCTGCCCGATGCCGAGAGACCATGCACGTGTGCCATGTTCTGCGTGAACCGTCGACGGCAGAATTGATTGGGTTGCAGGCTTCAAAATAAAAGTTTGCGAGCTGCTTCTACACAAACACGACAGCAGCACACCACGTCTTCTGGTGACTCAAGAAAAGTGTTGAATTAAAGCGTTACACTACTCGATTCGCAGGCTAAAGTGCATTTCATCTACCTATCATTCTTCATGTTGCCAACAGATACACAATGCTCGCTACGATACAACACTCATCACCTCCTGAAGCTTGAGCTTAGCGATCCAAACGCATCAGGCGAGTGCCGTCCGCCCATCAATCCCGTAAAGTCCACGCTCTCATTGCTCACATGCCGGATGCCCTGTGTCTGAGAGATGGCAGATAGGGGTTTGGCTTGTGGGGCAGCTTGCGTAGGTGCTGCACTGGTGAAGGGGTTCGAATGGCCAGAGAACGACAAAGCATCGGTTGCTGCGGGCGCGACTTGTGCAGCCGGTGCCTGTGCTCCTGGCCCAGCTTGGCCTATCAGCAGGTTTGGCATTGTCGCCGAACGCTGCGGTGCTGATTGCTGCTGGCTGTACTGTGAGAATGCCGCATACTTGTCGAACGGCGTGTTGTTTTGTGGGTAGCTTGGCTGTTGAGCAGGCTGTTGCTGATATTGCCAGGGGTTCGGCGCTTGGTTCGTGGCTGTTTGCGTTTGTTGGTAGTTCGACCCTGTGTTGTTGAACGGATTCGGAGCTTGTGTGGTCGGTGTTTGTGTCTGCTGCTGAGTGGTCCACGGGTTGAACGCTTGCTGTTGTGAAGTCTGCTGTTGCTGGAATTGCTGTGGCTGTTGTTGGGCGAGACTCGGGCCAAAAGGATTGGCGTTTGCTGAAGATGTGAATATCTGACTTTTGGAAGACTTCAGGAAGGGGTTTCCTGGGCTTGCTGGCTGAGACATGGAATTGTACTGTGGTTGAGGTGGGTAAAATGAGCTGTATTGCTCGGGTATCTGTGGCATGGGTGGTGGTGTGAAAGATTGCTGGAATGGATTCGTTTGCGCGAACGGGGGGTTGGGCTGGGCGAGTCCTCCTGTTCGATTTGGAAACAATGGCTGTGCAGGTTGCTGTGGCTGTTGAAACTGCTGAGGCTGTTGTTGAGACAATTGCATGCCCTGGAAGGACTGCTCCAGACTCTGCTGCGGTTGTTGCTGCTGCTGCTGCTGCTGCTGCTGCTGCTGTTGCTGAGACTGAGGCTGTTGCCCAAATGGGTTGTACGACTGCGCATAGCTCTGCTGTTGCTGTGGCTGTTGCTGCTGAAATTGCCCTTGCTGGCTGTAGTTCTGCTGTCCCTGCTGTTGGTATTGACCCTGAGACAGGAACGGGTTGTAGGAGTTTGCCTGTTGATTGGCCTGCTGCTGTCCGCCGTAGTTGAAGTGCTGGTTCTGAGGCTGCTGAACCAGAGGCGCCGCATCCAGCGCGTCGAACGGGTTCGTCGAAGCAGTGGCGCTCGGCGGGGCATTGTCAAACGACAGGCCATTCGCGGCATTCTTCGCTGGTGCGGTTGGCGTCGTCCGCCCAGACTTCCCAGAACTCTGCTCTCCCAGCCGGATCAACGCCTCCACGGTCCTGTCTAGATTGCCATTCAGACCCTTCAAGACTGTCGAGTTGCGCTTGTCGTCTGGGAAACCCATGTCTCGCAGCGTCGCCAGTTTCGAGTCCAGCCCATCGCCGGATGTGTGGATGTTGGACCCGAATACTCGAGACGGCTTGTTGACCCGTGGCGGCGATGCTTCCTGCCCATACCCTAAGCCTGGAGATGTCGGAGGCGACAGGTTCTTAGAGGTCGACGTCTTCCTCAACCCGAAGCCAAAGCGTCCTGTAGGCTTCGGCGGCAGCGGAGGCGGTCTGTCTTCGGAGCTCGTGCTGCCTGTGTTGTGTCGCGTGCCCGGCTGTGATGCATTCATGTATATGCGCTGCTCGTACTTTTGCCGTATGTAGCGCTCCATGGCGCCGTCTACCTCGTCGACATCGATTGGTATCTGCGCCTTCGCGTTGCGTGGGTTGTACGTCTTGTTCGACTCGGCGTTGCCGATGCGCTTCATGTTCTGCTGCCGTCAGTGCTGTCTCAGACCAGCGTGGACATGTCTCCGCTCACATCAACCTGCGCATTGTCCCACTTGTCCATGCTCAGCGATTTGACCTTGGAAATGTGCGTGCCCAGCTTCCGGTGCAGGGCTGCGCAGCGCATGCATAGAAAGATGCCCAACTGCAGTCGTCAGTTATACTGGATTCGGTGTCGAGAGACGGTAGGGAATTCGCTACGAGGAAGACGTACACTCCAACTTGCCCATCCTGCGTCCTTGTCAGCCTGGTCCTCCGAGTATGCACGCTCTCCTTACCTGGATTCTTCGCACCGCAGTCGGCGCATGTCCCGTTTCCAGGGACCGTCTTGATCAGCTCCTGTAGCTGACGCTCGTTACGCGCCTGCTGGCGTTTGTTCAGAGCAGAAGCCATGTCGTCGCGCCGTGAGCGTTACGCAGAGAGCGGAGCTTAGTCTCGCAGGAGCGGTAGAACGTGCGTACGCGGCGGGGGCTCGAGGACGGGACGGCGAACACGTAGCACAGCACAGCACAGCGATCAATCTGCACGCAGGCACATTTCCACCGTGAGCCGGACACGAGAGCAGAGAAGAAAGGGGACCGCAAAGAGTTGCTTAGTTCGCACGCGATGACGAGTAATGCAGCCCCGTTCCGCTTCAACACATGGCGTCGCTCCATGCAGAACCCCGGGCCTAGCGCTGGCTACGTTCAGCCTTGCCCCTAGTCGTCTTGACAGTCGGTGGCTGACAGCAGCTGAGCAATTCCCTCTCCATGGCGTTTGCGTGACAACTAGAGGGCAGCGAGCGCTTCAGCGTCTCTTGATATCCCCCATCAACACTTCCCATCCAGAAGTTAGAAGCCAAGTAAGATCGTCCAGATCAACCCAATCGACCCATCAAACTTCCGAGCCCAAGACACCGAGCCCAAGACACCTCGCCCAAGACTCGCCCAAGCCTCCTCACCTAAACTCCTCACCAACACCGCACGCAGCAACAAAGTATGTAGGGTCACGCAGGTGGCTCCAAGCGCTATCGAACTCCCTCCGAAGAAGAAGCGTAACCAGCCCGAAGCCTAAAAGTGCCGTCTCACTCTAGAACGCAAATATGACAACCACGCGGTAGATATGCCCGTCGTGGCCGTTGATTAATCGTCCATGATGTATTTTGTGTGTGTGTGAGGAGCGAAACAGGCCGGTCGCCCACGGCAGATTTTGATGCTGCACGACGCGCCAAGCAGTCGCGGGCCGACAATTGACCGCCGAACGCCCATGTCTTTGAGTTTTTTTTCCTCTCCGCTCATCACAACCCTCAACCATCAACCAACACTGTGTGTGCAGGCGCTGCTCCCAGACGATTCATTTGTCGTCTCCAGCTGCTGCTGCTCGCCAGTGCGTTGTGTCATAGACAGTCTGAACGACTACATACATACGTACCCCACGATTGCCTGCTTTCTGGATCTTCGCCCGATGGCCAGAGAGCAACATATCCTTCTAGTGGGAGAGGAAAATAGGTTTTTAGCAGGACCGTGTCTACTCCACCCTACGCATTGCCGTCTTTTTAGATGCGTAGGACTATTTTTATGACAAACATCTTTTCGTGAGACGTGATTTTTTCATCTGCGCCACACTATGTAGCTCTCACGAGGTGCATGGGATGTTGCAGTGCATGCTGTGACTATACCGCCGTACCAAACGAGCAGCAGTTTTGAACAGTTCTTCGAAGCTGGGGAATAGCTTGGATTCACCCTCTCGCAACGAGCAAGCCATGCACCCACCGTAAACAGCCGCTGCACAACCAAGAAAACAGAACGAGAATCAAGAATCAAGACACCACACCACACCAAACTAGCACAACACACCGGCACCAGCCAACCAATGAACACACGTCCAACCCTGCCCTGCCATCGCGAACCTGCTCAATAGCTCCACGACATGAGAATCCCAATAACCCACATTCATTCATTGCTGAGTCTCCCCATCCACCTACCCTGGATTTTTCTCGTCGGAGGGAGTACGAGTTCGAGTGCGAACGCGCACATCGCACGTATACAACGAAACACTTGATAAAACTGGCTGGCTACACGTGTACGTACCCGCGTCCGCAAGCACGGGGGACGAGCTTTGGTATCTGTGCAGTGCAGAGTACGACAGCTCCATAACATGGCATCGCACCGCGCCATACAACCCGAGACGAGACGAGACGAGACGAGGCGAGACGAGAGTAGAATGCAAACGAGGGGGGAAAAAAAAGAAAGACAAAATCTGGATGTAGACGGTAGAATTACTAACTACTGAGCATGATCATCTCCTTCCCTTTGGCGTTATTACTAATACTAGCTATCTCAAGGTATCTATAGACAAGAACTGAACTGAACTGAACTAAGCTGAACTGAACTGAATTGAGCAATGCCAAACCAAACGCACGACAAGATGCTGTAGCAAACTCCCATCCCCATGAAGAGGAAGGGGAAAAAAAAAAAGACGCCAATACTCGTAAAGATGGTGGACGAGCAATGTGACACGGCCTCATTTCGCAAACGTGGTACAACGCCAGAATCAACGAGGTACGGTGCATACCCGCGCATGCAGCACGACCTCAACACAACACGAGGATACCTAGCACCGAGATCCTGGTAGTGCTGTGTTGGAATCATAATAGAGGCGCTGATCTTGGTCTCCCGTGCTGGTCCCTCCTCTGCTGCCACATGTATGCAGACTTGGATCTCTCCAACGCCATCTCAATATCCCACACCCTTTCTCGACCCGCCGCGTATATAGAGCGGTACATGTCAGCCGTACGGTCAATCAAAGATTGCGACCTCAGCATCCTTTGCGTGACGGGCTGCTGCTGCTCAAGATCACTCTAGAACCTCTCTTGCGAGTGCGAGCCGCCGTGGTTTTCAAACAAGTCTTCAAGATACGCACTCGGCGCCCGGCCACCAGCCTCTGTAGTCCCGCCAGGCACGTTCAAAGACAGGTTGCTCACGGTGCCATTGCCGTTGCCATGGCCGTATACACCGCTTCTTGTGTTGCCTGGTGTGTTGGGGTTGGCGACGCTATTGCGGTTGTAGTTGGAGAAGCCATCCCTCGACGGCGGAGCACGATCGTAGCCACGCGAGGGCGGGAGAGATGGTGACCCTGGCGGCGAGGTACCGGATGCTCGACTGAAGCGGTTGCCAGGAAGTGCCAGCGAGTTGGTTGATAGGTGACCGGGGTTCCCGCCCACATATGCCATGGGAGATCCACCAGCAGGTGCTGCGTTGCCACTGGCATAGTAACCGGCAGGCAGGTAGTTTGACGAGCGGTTGCCCTGTGCCGCGAGACCAGCTGCACCGCCTGCAGTAGGAGAGAAGAACAAAGATGATGTCGATCGGGGAGGTGTGCCGCCGGGCGCCTGAGCGAATGGCTTTTGAGGCTTTGAATGGCCCGTCGGTGCCGCAGCCAGGCGGTCCAGAGACATGGTCGAGCTGCCACCAACGTGGGTGTACATTCCGCGCTTCTTACCAGGTACTGCTGACATGGCCTTCATATCAGCCAGGTTCTGTGCCAGAGCAGCGCGTTTGACGGATCGATGCAGCGACCACGCAACCAGACCACGCCACAGAAGCACGCAAGCGCCAAGGAAACCCAGAATCGCACCGACGCAGATGAAGACGGTTCCGTCTGGGAGATCCGACTTCTGCATGAAGAGCGCACCAGATGTGTCTGGGACTTGTTGGTTGGGTATACCAACACCAGCAAGCGTAGGCAAGCCGGACAGTTGGACGCCTTGTGTGACGGTTGGGAAGCTGCCGCCGTTGTCAGCGGTCGCAGCTGTTGTTCCCGATGGTGCTGCGCTCGATTGGGCTTCAGATGTTGCTTGGGCCGACGACGCTTGGGCTGACGAGGGTGCCGCCGACGACGCTGCTGCGCTGGAGGACGCTCCCTGTCCGTCTGGCTGTTGTATTGTTGACAATTGGGGCAAGTTGTTGTCGCCCTGCGCAAGAGCAACAGGCGCAGCGACGAGCAGCAGGCCCAAGAAGCCTACCGAGGGGCGCATCTCGAAGTGTGTATGACGTTCGACGTGGGTTGTGGTGTGGTCTGGGGTATCGAGGGGGGCTCCGCTTAGGGAAACGACGTGTTGAAGGGTGACGGCGACTGGTTGTGTCTCAGGGGTTCAGGCTGTCCGTGGACAAGTGAGGAGCGTCGCTCGTAGGTCGAATGCAGTAGAGTCTGGGTAGAACGAGCGACCGGACAGCGAGAGGTGGAGACGAGCCTGTGTGCTAGGCTGTTGGCGGAGAGAGAACGGGGCTGCAGGGGCGGAGTTGAGGATCGAGCGCCCAGTTCGCTTGGTGTTTGGCACGGGCTAGCGATCGGAATGGGGCGGCGCAACGAGCGAGAGACAATGCCAGACTTGCCAAAGACAATCAGGATGAATGGCGGGAGGCAAGAAAATAATTTACTGCGCGCTACGACTGCTGCAACCGCTCATACCGTGTTGTGGAATCGGGGAGGGCGATCAAAACTTGCATCGTGAACCCTTTGTCTGCTAGACTCGTCCCTGCGTGATGCACCTGCTGTTGCTATTTTAGACCCGCTATTGCCTCTGCCTTGTCGTTAGCCTGACATCGGTCCTTGCAGCCGCCGACATTTTTCGAACTCTTGGCATCAGCTCCACCAAAAAGTATCAGCGCCTTGTCGACATTCGCAGCACGAACGCACCAGCACTACCTCGCAGCCATGGGTGTCCAGAAGAAGACGCGCAAGTTTGCGCAGATGAAGAGAGTCATTGGTGAGCTCCAGAAATACGCTTCCAACATGTGCAGCGCTGACCATCCACAGGCCAGAAAGATGGAAGACTGTATGCGCCTTGCGCCTCGCCACGCTTCTACCCAGCATGCTGACATGCTCCCGCAGAAAGAAGAACCAAGAAGACGGCGAACTCGAAGCGAAAAAGAAAGCCGCAGCCGAAGTAGCCAAGCGCGAAATCCCCCAAGTCTCATCCGCCCTCTTCTTCCAAGCCAACACAGCCCTGGGCCCGCCCTACTCGGTCCTCGTCGACACAAACTTCCTCTCGCACACGGTGCACGCCAAGCTCGAGCTCGACAAGGCCCTTATGGATTTGCTGTACGCGAAAGCCACGCCCATCATCACCACCTGCGTCATGGCCGAGCTGGAAAAACTCGGCCCCAAGTACAGAATTGCGCTGCGCATTGCGAGGGACGAGCGCTGGGAGCGCCTCAAGTGCGACCACAAGGGCACATACGCTGATGACTGTATTGTGGAGAGGGTCATGAAGCACAGAATCTATCTTGTGGCGACCAACGATAGGGATCTGAAGAGGCGCATTAGAAAGATTCCCGGTGTGCCGATTGTGAGTGTCGCCAAGGGCAAGTACGTTATTGAGAGGCTGCCAGATGTGGCTGATAGTCGGTAAACCATGTGTGGAGGGACGAAAGGAAAGGAAAAGATCTGGTTCATGCATAGCGCGGCGTTTGGGATATTGATGCATATCGCAAGATACGGTAGCACGGACGGCCTGTTGAATACTCACTAAACAACTCACGACTGTATTCTCGACATATAACGTGGTGTTTGACTGACACAAATCATGATCAGCGTACATCCACCTCATCATTCCCTATCCCAACAACAGACAAAAACCCTCGTCATTCCACACCTCACAACCCACCCAATCCATCCAACAACGCTGTCAACCCTCCAATACCCATCAGCGTCCCCACCGCCGCGCTCTTCCCATACTTCTTCCTCCTCCCTTCCCCCTCCTTATCATACCTTCTCCTCGACTTGGACCTGCGTCTCCTCCGCTCTCCACTCCCAGAGTCCGACGTCATGGAGTCGTCGTCATACCTATCCATTGGCCTGGGAACAAGATACGACTGACGCAATGGTGACTGCGGATTCAGCGGGTTGCTGTAGGTTTGCATGTGCGGCGGGTAGGCATAGTTGTTGTACGGCGCACCAGGCGGTGGATAAGGGTACTGTTGTGCGGTTGGCGGTGGAGGTGGCATCTGTGGAGGATAGGGACTTTGCGGTGGTAGTGACGAGTATTGACCGTTGGGCATCGGTATTGTGCCTGGTGTGGGCATGGTCAGGGGTGCGTTGGATGCCCGCGAGTTGACGCTCGGTGGGTATGGTGGTGGGGCGAACATGCCTGGCCCTGGCATGGACATTGAGCGGTCCAGTGGTGGTGGTGGCGGAGGGTATGCCAGCGTACTTGATGAACGCTCCAGTGGCATGTGAGGCCGACTTGCAGTGGGTGTTCGATCACGGTCTTGGGCAGCCATCTGAGCCATGTAGCTTGGAGGCGGGCCGAGAGGTGGTCGATCGAAAGAAGTACGCCTGATGCGTGGCGGTGCGGGCGGGGGCGGAGTTGCTGGTACGTTCTTTCGATACATTTCGACAGTCCGCTCGACCAGGTGTTTGACTTGATCAAACTTCAGCGGCTGCTCGATGCAGAAGCACGTGTCGAACCTCGTTCTTCGCCCGTCCTTTCTCTCCTTCTGCACCTGCGTGACCTTGTAGCCAGCTTCCTGGATAGCCTCCTTGCAGACCCAACTCGCCATGACTTCAGTCCAGTTCCGACGCTCTGCATGTGCAGTTGAAGGTGGCAAGTCGGTATTCGAGCCGACGACTTTACCATCGATATACTTCCATTCATATTTCGAAGTACGGAGAGTCCACGGTATCTCCAGGTCCAGGCCTTCGTCTTCCTCTTTGGCTTCGACTGCTGCTGCCGCTTCTACAGGCAAGCTACCTATGCTGGTCCGAGGTGACGCTGTTGTTTCGAATGTTGTACGGGAAGCTCTGGGTGAAGCTGCTGGCGACATGGGAGCTGATGGCCCGAACTTCGAGGCAGGCACAGGGATGGGCAGAGTAGTCATATCCATGAACAGTGGCTGCACGCTGCCAGACCGCTGATGTGGTGGCGGGGCGACACCTGGACCGTTGGGACCGTACCTTGATCGCTCGTCCTCTTCACTATCAGACTCGACGGTCGCTTGCTGGTTTTCATGCTTTTGGGCACGGGCTTTACGTTCCGCATCGCGGAGGCGGTGATCAAAGTCTGGTAGACTGGTCCACCTCTCCAATAATTGTTCAGTTCGCGGACCAGCGATGCTACACACCATCGGTAGCCACCCGTCCTCTGCGGACCCAGATGTATCAAGACTCCCAAGGTACTTGTCTTGGTACTGAAAGAGGTGGCTTGGATTGGGCGATGTGTTTTCGGATCCTGTTGTGACAAGACTCTGGGAGCTGTCCGCTTCCATCAAAAATCGGGCATCATGACGAGGGGTTTGCTCATGGAGCACCAATGCGGAGAGTATCGACATTTGCTGCTCAATTATGAGTGTTTGCAGCTGAACCTTCTCGTTTGCCACTGCTTTTGCCGCTTGCTTTGGCGATACTGTGGGGCGAAGCCTGTGGGGAATTGTCAGCAAAACTGTATGAAGGTTTCGATGATGGCTTGTTTGACTTTGTACAGGCGTAAAAGAGAATGGGTATCTACTTACTTCGACCACATGATGCTCTGTGCAGCATACAAAGTCTGCAAGAGAACGGCGAGTGTCAATCTCAAGCATTCGAGATGTGCGGCAAGATAGGCCAGCCTTGTCACACTGAGCGACCCGCTTCGCGAACCGTTCTTAGACGATGAATCTCCATTCCTTTGGTCGCTGTGTTCGTTTCTGCTAAGCTCAGTCACGTTTTCGATTTGTTTTAAAACGTTCTGTGACTGTGCGGTAACATCCTCCAGAACATCGAGGGCCTGTCTACGGTGTCAGCCTAAAAGTGCACAGTTGACCACATAATCGCAAACACGCCAGCTTTCTCCCGAAGTCTGTCTCTGCCAAAAATGTCGGTTGAATATCGGCTTTCTCATAAATGTGTCCTCATCCAGTCTCCCTTCAACCAGACACATACGAATCGTGAGGTGGGCGGTGACGTAGCAGGGGTGCAAAAGGGACGTACCTCGTAAGAAGGCAGACGATCGTCTTCTTTGATGATGGTTCCAACCTGCTTCAGGATTGAGGCGAAACTGTTGATCGCCTTTGCAACCTTCACAAAGTCTTTTGCCTCTCCAGGTGCTGAAGCGGCGAATTGATACAGCTCAAGCGCAAGGCAAGAGCTGCGCGAGACGACTGGCAATATCGCGGCGAGTACCGCCATGTTTGGTCAGTATCAAAGCATCCAAAGTCCGGGTGAAAAAGTATATGTGGAGATGTCAAAAATTGCCGAACGGTTCATGAAGTTGTGATCCTCGTGTTCTGAGGTCATGGCACGTTTAAGATATGCAGGGCATCGCTGCTGACCGGAGTGCAGAAGCGGAGATCAGAGCATCGGTGATTGGCTGACGACCGAGGAGGCAATGAACTTGCATACGCAAAGGGAACTGCTGAACAACTGGGGACCGAACTGCATGCTCGGCGAAGATCGTGGCGTTGCCTGGCAAGCCGTGTTTGCAGTTTAGACCGGGTTCATGCTGCAGTACGAAGTATGACAGACAATAAGCTGCGCTAGGGCATTGCACACATGACGCCGCAGGCTCAACGACGATTGGCCACGCATGAGGGGTGAGGCTCTGTTGGAGACATTTGGAAGTGATCTGGTGTCGACAAGGGATCCTGTACAAAGCGTCCGGTGAGAAGGCATGTTCGAACACGGTTGGGGTGTAAGACTGCGAATCGTGATGTTCAAGGCCCAGGCTGAAGTTCTCGATGCCCAACTTCGCAGCACCCAAGTAAGGATGCCAAGTGCGACTACAAGCCATGCAGCGGACGTGTCGCACAGTCAAGGCAAGGTTGCAAAGAAGTGCGCAGATGTTGAGGCAGAGAAACAGCGACGATAGGAACTGTACGATCGTAGCGCAACCTGTGCAGGAACGTGTTAGTTAACCGTTACGAGCAGTACACATCCCACATGACGGATGGTCTCAAGCTTCTCGCATCGCAGATCTGGTTGAAATGACGCAGTTTGGTAGAGGGACAAGCCCGTCATAGGCGTGACCAGCCACCTCGTTGGATTAGCCAGCAGCCTTGCAACGGCAAAAACAACAAAAACACAAGGAGGTGATGTGAGCGTGACACCGGGTTAAATGAACAACGAAGAAGATCGGATTTTGTTAGCAGCAATCAACTGTTGCTCATAGCAATGGAAATCAAGCAAGCGATGCGTTGGCGAACCGTGATGGATGCTGCCGGCGAGTGCGAACAGAGGACAAGGGCACCAAGTCGAATGAAGAATGCCAAGCCGTTCGAGCCGTGTTTCCCACGACGGCACCCGCGTGCTTTGTTGCTCTTGATGATGCTCGGTAGGGCAGCAAGCTCATCGTTTTGTCACTGTATGTGCACCGCTAAGACTAAGACACACGCCTACAGTCTGTCAGCTGTCAAGTGTCAGCTCTAGCAGGAACTCCAGTTCTGTGCCTGAACAATGCCAGGGTATGCAGGGACCGGGAAGCACCGAAGCAGCCCCATCCTACGCAGCCTCGGATGAGAAATTTGGATGACGAGCGCCAACACGCCAAAAGCGCCGTCGCTTCCACCCTCCCACCTTCTTCTAGACTTGTATCGGCACTCTGTCGCCCATAGCACCGTCGCTCTCGGTCTCTCCTCTTGCACATAATCTCGTAATTCTCTGCGCTCAGCGTCTGTCCACTCCGCTCTCGGCCACCATCCACGCCGCGCACTCGACTCCACTCATTCGCGGAGAGAACGGCGCACCAGGCCCTTAGCCCAGAGTCCCCCATTCACTCCTTGACAGCAAGCCACCCAGCCAGAAAGCCTCTTTGCGCGCACATGCAAAGGTCAGCCAGCCGTCTCGTCACGCAGTCAATTCATACACCTTCCTGATCTGGGCCCGTTATCGATTGATTGGACCCCTCAACCACGGCCGCCCTCGCCACGCCTCCACCAGCCCCGCGCGCCTGTACATATCAATTCACCACCCCTCATGCCGCGCTCCATGTCTTCCACGGGCGTGAGCACCGCCGTCATGACTTCGCAAGAAGAGCCCATCCAGCGTTTGCGCCGCCCCGCCTATGGCACTTTTGAGGAGCAACGCCAGCGACGTCACTCATGGCACACCAAATCTTGCGTCCAGGAAGCGGAAAATGTCCACCTCATGGTACGCATATCATTCCGCGACGGCTGCCACTACGACTGACTCTGTGACCAGCTTCGCAACTTCCTGACCGACCTCAATTGCCGCATGGACTTTCTCGAGGACTATGGCCACCTCAAATACGATGCAGGCGTCGAATATGCATACACCACCCTCCTTGCCGTGCGCGAATCATGCTCCAAGATCTCGGACGGCGCACTCGAAGCTGGACGCCGGCAAGCCTCCGTCTTCGTCGAGACACTTGAGGAACGATACAAAGAAGCGCTGGAGTCACAAGAGACATTGGGCGAGAAGGTCATGGAAGGCATTCAGCTGATGGACTCGTACTTGACCGAGTTTGAGACGCGCGCATATGCTTTGAGGGATGGCACCATTGGCTCGTACGCCCACGACATGTACGAAAGCGGACGGAGAAAGATGGACGAAGGAATCGAAGCTGCCAAAGGCGTCGTCGACAGCGGTCTTGACAAAGCTCGCCGAGCCCGTGAAACTGTCGAAATCACAATCGAACACGGCGTGCAACGCGCGCTGGCTCGCGCAAAGGAGCATGGCCTGATTCACTACGACGACCTGCCTGAGCCCTGGAGAATCAACCCTCACATCCTGAAGGGCTACCGCTTCTCCGAAGGCAAATGGGCTTGCGTGCGTTCCGTGTTCGGTTTCCACAACGAGCTCGTCAACATCTGGTCCCATCTCCTTGGTTTCATCATGGTTCTCGCATTGGCCTTCTACTTCTATCCCTCCAGCGTCAACTGGAGCCAGTCAAGCAAGGCCGACATCTTCATCGCCGGTGTCTTCTTCTTCGCAGCATGCAAGTGCCTTGCTTGCTCGACCATCTGGCACACCATGAGCAGTATCTCGGAACAGACACTGCTCGAGCGCTTCGCCTGCGTCGACTACACGGGCATTTCTCTTCTCGTTGCCGCCTCGATCCTCACCACTGAGTACGCCGCTTTCTACTGTGAGCCTGTCTCTCGCTGGTCGTACATGGTCCTCACTGGTGCTCTTGGTATCGGTGGCGTCATTCTTCCCTGGCAGCCAACCTTCAACCGCGCCGACATGGCCTGGCTGCGTGTTGCTTTCTACTGCTCCCTCGCATTGACAGGATTTATTCCCTTCTTCCAGCTGTCTTGGACCCGTGGTCCCCAATGGGCCCTATACTTCTATGCACCCATCACCAAGAGCCTGATTGTCTACATCACCGGCGCGGTCTTGTATGCAAGCAAGTGCCCCGAACGCTGGTTCCCCGGCTTCTTCGACTATGTCGGCTGCAGCCACAACATCTGGCACGTTGCCGTATTGGGAGGTATCATCTTCCATTACATGGCCATGCAAGCCATGTTCACGTCAGCCATGACCCGAGCGCAGGTTAGCTGCTCAGTCTACTAACCTTCCTTACTTTCTTTCATATTTTTTCTTCCTTGTGTGGTTGGTTTGCAGCATTTGAGCGATTGAGCATTTGATGCGAGCGGGTACATGTAGACATTCGTTTTGGTCTAGAGAAGCACATTACGCTTTTGCATTTGCCCACCGGGTTCGGAGTACGATGATGATCTATTGTTTTCCATCTCTTCACATTGTTATCATACAATTGAACGATCACTACAACTTCCTCCTCATGTTGCATTTGATCGCTCGCCTCGTGATATCTACCTGCTCTAAGAAGCCCAGGCTACTTACTGACTGTATACCATTCAGTGCGCAGTGACCTATTCCTCCGCACCACACGCTTTTGCAACATAGCGAATGTTATAACTCTGTAGTCCTCTGCAGCTTTGTAGTATTCCTCAAAGACCACAATTTCGCGCTAAAGGCATCTTAAAATCAAGAGCGTCCGCCCTTGTATCTCCCCTATCTCAGCTCCGCAAGAGCTCGTTCACCGGCTCATGACTATCCGAGATATTAGCACACATGACCTTCCAGGGTCGTCAATAGTATCACTATGCGAATTGAAAACATAACTTGAACCCGAGTCTGCTTGAACATGATGACGCTTCATCACGTAACTGAGTATCGCCTACTGTTGATTAATCTCACATCCATGCCGCACAAGCGAAAAGAGCACAGTCACAGTTCGATTAGGTAGCTAGCAATAATCACAGATAGGAATAGAGTCAAGGGTGTAGGACCAGTGTGGAAAGACGAGAACCCCAACCAACAGCGCCACAGGACAAACAAGCACGCACCGAGCTCCACAACCGAAAGCACATCAGCTCACCGTCCGGAAAAATAGTTGCCCTGCGGCCCGCTCGGCATAACGTTAGAATGCGAGCTCTGCTCCGTCGCTTTCTTAACTGGCTTCTCCTTCCTGACAAAGCACTCGCCCACGGGATGTCCGTCTTCGCCAGAACAAACCCACTTGCCGATACCCATGTCTTCGGGCGCCTTTCTCACGCCTCGGCCTCCGCCGCCAACGATCAGGTTGCCGGGTCGATATGCTGGGTTTGCGAGCATGCGTTTGATGACGCTGGAGTGGATCATGGCGTTGGCTGGGATGTCGCGTGTCTCGCCTTTGGGTAGCGGCCATCTGATCGCTTTCCAGGACCCGTCTTCGCAGAGATCCATGCGGCGGAAGGGTAGGTATTCCATGATGTTCCAGGATACTACACCCATTGTGCCAGCGCCGTTGTCAAACTGGAGGACGTCGTGCATGCGGCCTTGTGTCGCGGCGTAGTGGAGCTTTCTGTGGAAACTAGTGTCTGGGTGGGTGTGATGATGGGTCAGAGTATGCTTGTCGTCAATAAAGACGTCGGCTGCTCCGTTTCTATCAACTTGATCGTCTTCGACATCAGGCGAACCGGGGTCGACGGCGATGGCTGGAACTATGGTCTGACGACGTGGGCCACCAAATGTGCGATCTTCGTGGCAGCAGTTCAGAGTTTCCAGTTTCTCGTCGTCAAACTCCAACCCAGCTTTCTGTGCTTCGCGAACCATCCATACTAGAGGGACGTGGCTCAAAGCTGCTTCGTGACCTGAGTCGAGGGGCCAGCCTCCACCGATGTCCTAGGAGAGGTCAGATCGCGCGCTTTTGAAGTTGTGTAATAGACTTACAGCATGACAGCCTGGAAACCAGACCTCCTGGATGTCTTGTTCGCCCTCATCCTCATCCCACGAGTCTTGTGTGTGAATTGGATCCGTCGATTGTATCGATACGCCACTACACGAAAAATTTGGGCTCAAATTGCGCACTCCCGATGTCTCATGTGGGTCTCGGTAGTTTTGAGGCGGAGCGAGGGTATCGCGACGCCCTCTAGGCTGTTCGATATCCTTCTCGTTCTGGCACGTCTCGTCGTCGTCGTTCGTCTCGTCGCTGTTAAGGAACTCTTTCAGGTGATGACGCCTGTGGTGACGTTTGTAGAGCATTGCATGGTCCGGTTTTGCTTGCGAGATGAGGTCCTGTCGGAACTTCGCGCGTCGCTCATCAATTGACACTGCGTGCCGTATGACACGGGCCGAACTTCTTGCGGTGTAGGGAAATCTGCTGCGCTGCATCCATGCATTCTCGAAATGTGGCACACTGTTGACCGTGTCGAAAAGACCGAGGAAGCGGATCGCACGCACCGGGCGACTGAATGTTTCTCTAAATGCGCACATGAACTCGAGGAGCTTCTTCTTCTCCTTTTTTTCGTCATCATTGCCTTCCAACCGGCACTGCCACTTCTGGAATGTTCTGTATTGCTTGTCAGCTTGGCAAGTTATAGCAGTATAGAGTACTTACTTCCAGGCAAAGTGGCACATCTCCTCGTTACCAGCCTATATATATAAGTAATACGTGGCTCCCGTTATGCTCACAACTTACTGATAGCAGACCAACATGGTCAAGCATCTCCGCCAAGAAGCGAGCGGTATAAGCACCCCTTGAGAAGCCGAAGAAATATATGTCATCTCCTGGCGTGTAGTATCTCATCAAGAACTGGCACACGCGTCAGTTGAAGACATCTCATACTCTGGTTCAGAGCGGCTCAGCAGTCAACTTACTCTGTAGCCAGCCATTACGTGGAGATCGAACGACGTGCCTAACTTTATCAGCGAACATCTCCTAAGCACCGATTAAAAACCTCAGAAGACCTACCAACAGCGCTGTCTTTCGCTTTTGCATACCAATGTTTGAACCTGTCGATTCGCCCTTTTCTAGACATAGAGCTGTTGGCCTGCGCAACATAGGTTCCGATGCCAGGCTGGTAATAATGGAATTGATCATCGCCATTGCGATCAAGCATGCGATAGATCTTGAGAATGTTGGAATCTGCATCTGTACCGCTGAACTTGTTACCAGTGCCATCGAAGCACAGGACGAACTGCTTTCGTATGCGACTTCGAAGTTGCAGAGGGGCGGCAGACTCCATTCTGTCTTGTTGTGAGCGCGAAACAGCACGCGATGGAACTTGTTGTTCCGCCATTCTGCAAGGTTGGCAAGCACGACAAGAATGAGAGCAATTGACAAGGGAACAATGACCCATGCACTACACGACGATCCCAACTGCACTTGTGATTCCGCTAACTCCATGCCCGGCGATTGCTTGATCAGCCACCATGCATGTGCTGGCCGATCACTTTCGCGTAGGGTGGCCATGAGCTTACTGTTCCTTCGGCCTTGCGGAATTTCACATGTTACATGTGCTTCGTCTGAGAGCTCTTGGTATGCTACGTATGTTACACAGCATTCAGTGTCTTCTCTCGTAGCACTCTTGTTCGAAAGCAGAGCCATGGTCGTATTCAACGATGGCAGGGTGTGCCAATGGGATCTTCCAACCATACCGAGCAGATATTGAAAGTGGAGAACTGCTGCACACGGAGTTCACGACGTGACTCGAGCAGACTACTGCAGAGTATACAACGCGCGTCGTCATAATCGCTCGCTTAGTGATTGGCCTGAGATGGGAGCTCGCGTCTGCAGTGCTGTTGATCGATGATGCAAATCTTGAGTGAATCGTCAAGTTCGGCGACGTCGAAAAGAGGTGGTTCCCTAATTGGGAAGCCCCACTTCAGGAAGCGGCCCGCATCGATCGTCCTTTTTTCCGCAAATCTGTCCCAACTTTTCCAGCTCCAAACCATGTGTCGGCACAGACCGATCGCATCTATTTTCGCCGGGAATTTATGCAAATCCTGGTTTTTTGTGTATGAACGCCCAGAGTCTCGTGCAGGGGGGCTCACACTAGCCAGATGGATGGTCTGCAGCAGCGTGTGCGGTGCGACTTCGCACACAGACTTTCCGCATACCATCGCCTACGTTACACACACTTCGCTCTGCACACTCAAGTCGTGTTGTAGATTTGTGCCCTCTGTTAACCACGGATTCAGCATGCTGGTCTTTGCATGGATTCCTAGGGAACCCAGGACTGCTAACATCAAGCACCTGTCGGACTGCCATCCGCAAAGACCAGTGCCTTCGTCATAGCCCATATACCCGCTGTCTGCCAGTGAGCTCCTGGGATCGACCGTCCGCATGCATAGCCACTACGTCTGCTTCGTAGACATCCCATACCCAAATGTAACCTACCACCCTTGCGTTCGCTGCACGCAACATGTCGTGCGTTCATTGCCAGTCACAGGCAATTAGCGAAGGATCACCGCTTACAACAGTGGAGCTCTCAGCTAGAAAGAGACACCGTTCACTGATTAGTCTTGGTGTACGTCCCAATGGAGCTTTTGCTAGCGAATGCTAGCACAAGGTGCAATCCACACAGCCAGCCACCGCCAATGAGCATCGCTTCATTGGAGCTGTCAAAGCTTTGGCATTGGGCATCCCACCAACACTTTCATGATGCCGACACGGGCGCGATACCAGGTGCACTGGATGGATGCAAGGTATTCGCCGACCAGCGCACTGCATGATCGTCCCTGCCAGCGATACCGAGTCAGTGCTGCTCTTACCCTGGGAACACTGTTCGGATTACGCTGCAATCTCCTCAAAGATGCTCCTGGCCTCCAGCATCTCCCTTTGAACTATTCAACTCCACTCCCACGTTACTCCTACACGTTCCTATCCTTCCCTGTTGTATCGTTTATTGTTTCCGCTCACACGTGGTGACGGGCGTCATCTTTCACAATGCCTAGCCAACTACGTTCGTTGCTGGGCACCATCAGGAAGAAGCCAACCAAAGCCAGCGATGGCCGGTCGGCTGAAGCCTCGAGCGGTATGAAGAGTGATGAGAAGACAACTATAAGCCATGATCTCAAGAACCTTGGCGTCAAGAACGCCAAATTCGCACTCGAAGCAATTACTACACTGGCTTCTGGCGATCCTCTGGATGATAAAGATCTTTTGCTTGAGCATGGCGTCGAAATGCTACAGGGATTGCCACCCAATAGCGGACTCAGCGAAAAGGTTTCGGACGGCTTCATCACGATGTTATGGCACGATCTTCCACACCCTACGCCCACTATGGCTGGGCCTACGGCACGGTATCGTCGGCATGATGGTAGTGGAAACAACCCTTGGAACCCAGAGATGGGTAAGGCCGGATCGCCTTACGCGCGTAATGTGCCGCCATCTAAGCCAAAAGGTATGTGTCAAAGTGTTTGCTGAGTATTGCAGAATTGACGAAATCTTGAAGGGCCAAATCTCCCTGACGTCGAAGACGTCTACGAAGCTTTACTGAAGCGTGATGGTCCGTTTCGCCCACACCCTTCAGGCTTGAACCGGCTCTTCTTCTCGTTCGCAACAATCGTCATCCATGAGTGCTTTCAGACGTCCAGAGAGAATCCTTGGATAAACGAGACCTCGAGTTACGTGGATCTGAGCACACTATACGGCAACACAGAGGAGCATCAAGAGCGCGTCCGAACATATAAGAACGGATTGATCTACCCAGATTCAATCGCATCAGAGAGAATCATGATGATGCCGCCAGGTGTCGTTGCAGTGCTTCTGATGTTCTCAAGGAATCATAACCATGTTGCCGAGTCACTGTACTCAGTTAACGAAGACGGCAAGTACAAACCCTGGGATCAGCTGAATGAAGAGGAAAGAAACTGGTAAGTATCATGATACTCAATCTCCCTTCATGATACTCACCTGTGCGTCAGGCAAGATGAAGACATCTTTCAGATCACACGCAATATCAACGTTGGTTTCTTTGCGTCGGTGGTCCTAAAAGACTATGTCGCAGCCATCTTGAACACTCCTCGAGCCAATTCGGAGTGGTCATTGGATCTTGGAAAAGAGATCAAACAGGGTGGCACTCGTGTGGAACGAGGCACCGGTAGTGCGGTGTCTGTTGAGTTTGCCGTTCTCTATCACTGGCATGCTGCTCTTAGTGCTGCTGACGACCACTGGATGGAGGAAATCCTACGCTCAGTGCATCCCGAATTGGGCAGTATCGACGACGTGACTGTCGAGATGTTCCAAGAGGTCATGAAGGTTTACGGCCACAAGCTCTTTGCTCCTGGTACAAAGGCAAGGGATTGGACCTTCGGAGGCCTGCAAAGGGGACCGGACGGAAGGTTCAAAGACAGCGAGCTTGCCGAACTGATGAAGAGCTGCATCGAAGAGCCTGCACATGCATTCGGCGCACATGGTACTCCAGCCAGTCTGAAGGTTGTTGACTTGATGGGTCAGCTACAGGCGCGTGATATGTTCAATGTCTGTACGCTCAACGAGTTTCGAAGATACCTAAACCTGAAGCCGTACGAAACATTCGAAGACTGGAATGCGGACAAGGAGACAGCGCGTGCTGCGGAGCTGCTCTATGGGCACATCGAAAACATGGAACTGTACCCCGGCTTGATGGCCGAATGCACCAAGCCCGCTATGCCAGGAAGCGGAGTGTGCCCAGGTCAAACTACAGGACGAGGTATCTTGGACGACGCTGTTGCGCTTGTGCGTGGCGATCGGTTCCTGAGCTACGACTTCAACGCCAACACCCTGACTAATTGGGGTGCTGCTCTGTTGCAGCAAACTACACCCGGCACTTACGGTGGAGTATTCCCAAGGCTTATATTCCAAGGCCTCCCGGGCGGATTTACCGGTACATCGACCTATGCGCTCCTACCTTTCTACACACCAGAAGCTGCGAAGGGTATTGTACAAGGTAACAAAGCCCTGGAGAAGTACGATCTCAAGAGACCGTCCAGCGACTACGACATTGTCAGCGTTCAGACACAAGAAGGATGCAAGAAGATCTTCGAGGATCGCGATAGCTTTGCCGTCATGTATCAGGCTGCGATTCGCAATTGTACTGCCGGACACGATTTCATGATCGGTTGGGACGAGGCCAAGAAGCACGATGATCGTTCTAACATACTCCACAAGATTTTCTTTGAGGAGGGGTTCGAGAAGAACATCAACGACTTCTTCAGTGTAAACGTCCGGAAGCAGATCTTGAAGAACTCCGTCAAAGGACCCAAAGGAAGGCTCTCTATCAACGTCGTCCGAGATGTGACTAATATCGTACCCATCCTTTGGCTTGCAGAACGCTTTGCACTGCCTTTGAAAACGCAAGAGCAACCAAAGGGTCTGTTGTCCCTCCACGAAGCGTTCACTGCATATCTTGTGCTCTTCATGTACCAGAGCTTCAACATCATGCCAGCCAATGAATGGAAGCTGAAGGAGGGCGCCATGAAAGCTGCTGCTCCGCTGCGGGCAATCTTCGAGACCCACCTCAAGACTCAGACTGGTCGAATGGAGGGTTTTGTTGATTGGATGGCGAAGGGAAGCGCCTTTGAGGTCGGTCCTCATGCTGATCGCATCTACAAGGCACTCGCCAATACAAAGCTTCCCATCGGAGATCAGGTTGGTGATTGTATTGGTATGGGTGCGCCTGTTGCCGGCAACATTACGCAACAGGCTTCCCTGTTGATCGACCTGTATCTCAGCCCCGGCTACGAGAAATACAAGGAGCGCATCATTCAGCTTTCACACATGGACCCCGCAGTTTCCGACCGCGAACTGCAAGGGTTCGTATATGAAGGTATGCGCCATAGGGGAGTTGTACCAGGCCTGCCTCGCGTTGCGACAAGAGATGTCACGGTTATGGATGGCTCTCGCGGACCTGTGCACATCAAGAAGGGCCACACAGTACTAATTGCTACATCGAAAGCGGCCATGGATCCTGTTGCGTTTCCGAACCCGGAGATCCTCGACCCGCACCGGTCTTTCAAGGAGTACACCCTCCTTGGTCACGGCCTCCACTTCTGCTTCGGCGCCAGGCTCGTCGGCCCTTCGATTGCGGCGACTTTGCGCGAAGTTTTCAAGCTGAAGAACGTCCGTCGCGCGCCTGGCAAACAAGGTCGGTTTACAACGACTGAGCACAAGCTCGCTGGCATTACGATGCGGCACTATCTCGACGCCAGCTCAAACGAGAGCCCAATACCCACTAGTCTTACGCTGCATTACGACGATGAGACGGTGGTTAGCAAAATCAACGAGGTCAATGGACACTCCAATGGGCATGCGATCAACGGGTACTCCAACGGCTACGTGAATGGTGATGCGGTGAACGGGCTGACCACGAACGGTATCGCGCACTAGGCAAGCGCTTCCGAACCGAGCTCTATGTCGAGCTATGGAACGGCACAGACTGACCTGAGTTGTGTCGTGCCCAGCAAGGCTGTAGCGAGGGCTGCCGAAGAGAGAATTGCGCAGAACTGGCTCACGAAATACATGTAACTTTGATAGCGGTGAAACGGACAGGGGTTCTCGCTCGTCTCTTTATATACCCTAGTATTCAGAATGCCATAAATTTGAACTAGGATGAGGATGATTGATGATATGCTAGGTGCTGCATGGGTACGGAGTGACATGCACGAGCCTGTTCGCTTTGGCCCGCTCACGTGAGCGGGCCAAAGCGAACAGGCGTTGACCAGTAATTGCCGCCGGATCATCTGCTCCGTCATTCTGATAAGTTCAATCGGACATTGGCAAGAGAACGACAACAGCCGAATGCGCCAACTGACGAACCAAGCCATCACGAAGCCTGCATTTGTTGAATCAGGCTAGGCACCCGAGCGTCAGGACAGTCCGCATGAATCAATCAGTTCGAATGTTGTTCGCCAAACACCATGCCAAATGTTGGAAGACCATCGAAAGGATGTAAGCACTGCAGAGATAGGAAGGTCAAGGTACGTTTATCGAAGTGCCGCTCTCAAACCCAATAGATTGACATGATCCAGTGCGATCAAAAGCGGCCTTCCTGTTCGCAATGTATACGATCCGGCAAGGAGTGTTACGGCTACCGCGATGCCTTGAGTATGATGTTCAAAGACGAGACTGCTGTCGTTGCTAAGAAAGCAGAGAAAAGGTACGAAGCATTGGCCTTGCAGACACCCCAACAAAGCTGGGAGTCCAGAGGAAAGCAGACTTCGGATGAAAGCAGGTCAGGGCATTCTCCTATCATCTGGGTGGACGCAAGTTTCCACAGCTCAAGACCACACTCAGCATCGGAGACGAGGTACCCGACGCCTGAGAGCATGACGCGGGAGATTGTGCCGTCCATCGAAGACCAGGCAATGGGGTTCTTCATCTCAAACCACGTGTCGAAACCAACACTTGTACCCAGAGGGCAGTACGAATGGATCCTTGAAGCTCTGAAACAGCCAGGTTGCGAAGAAGTCCTTCGGAGCAGTGTCAATGCTGCAAGCCTGGCCGGACTCGCAAACTCTACCAAGAATCCTATGATCATGGCGAAAGCGCGTGCGGCCTACGGTTCCGCTCTGCGCATGACGAACAACGCTCTACGCGTCAGAGAAACTGCAGTTAAAGACAGCACGCTTATCTCTGTCATCCTGTTGGGCTTGTATGAGAACTTTGTTTTCCAAGACAAGCGGTCGGTTCAAGCCTGGGCGAAACACGTGCAAGGAGCGAGTGCGCTCTTGAACCTTCGGGGAAAAGAGCAGTTCGAGCATGACACGGCAAGGCGCATCTTTCATCAGCTATACGGGATCATCATGCTGGTCTCGCTCGAAGCAGGCCAAGCGATTCCCGACGGTATCAAAGAGCTATACGACTACGGTAATCCGTCCTCAGACTACGCCGTGCATGGTCGCCAATGGACAACAAGGCTCACGCACTTCATGCACGACTCGATCAACCTGAACAAAGATAAAGAAAGCGACCCACTTACTCTGATCACCAAAGCCACCAATCTCGATCGCGAACTCGACAGCATCAAAGCGCTGATGAACAGGATCTGGCAGTACGAGACGGTCCAGCTCAAACAGCCATCCGAGTACGCATACGGCACATTCTACCACATCTACACAGACTCGTGGATTGCACAGATGTGGAACAACCTCCGCTCGTGCCGAATGTACCTATACCGCACGATGCGCGAGCAGCTCTGGAAAGGCTACACATGCAACCCATCACTATTTCCACGTGACGAAGTCGCGCCTCAAATCGCCGCAGCCGAAAAGGTAATACGCACCACCACGGCCGCCATCTGCGCATCTGCACCCCAACTCACGGGCATGATTGCCTTTCCGCACTGGCCCGCCCCCACTCCAGACGCCTCGTTCGCGGACTCGCAGCCTGAGGTCCCTGGGCTCGATGATCCGCAGTTCTCGCCCCACCCGCCCGGCACGTTCCTCGATCCTGCGAGACCAACGGGCATGCACCACCTCATTTGGCCGCTGTACGCGGCTGGTATGTCTGACTTGTCGAGCAACGAGATGCGGGGGTGGGTGATTGAAATGCTGCATTTTGTTGCTCTGCGCATCGGTACGAGACAGGCTGTTGTGCTGGCTGATGGCGTGAAGGAGATGCTGGAGTCGAGTTCGGCGGATGCAGGGTTTGGGGTGGCTGGTGTTGGAGATGTATCTGCGGCGGGAGTGTCGAGTTTTGGTGAGTGAATGATTGGGATGTTGTCGCCGTCTAGGAGAAAAAAAAAGTAAACGAAGTGCTTCGGGCCTACGCAATCTGTGGAGATGTGGATAGATGCGTACTCGCACGCTATGAACTCACCAAAACAAAACAAGGAAAATTGAAATGAAATGAAACGAAACAAAACAACAGATATAGAAGCGAAGTATTGGGTATTTCCAACTCTAACCTAACCTAACCTAACCAACCAACCAACCAAGCAATCCACCTCACACCTCCCACCTCTCTACGCTTCTTCGCCCTCCCCTTCAACCTCCTTATCCTGCCGCAAGGTACTCGTAGGCACCAGACTCTGCAATCCGCGCGCAGACCCTGGTTTCTTGAAGACGGCCTGCATCCAACAGCGGTACATTTTCAGGCGGCGCTGGCGGTTGACGAGCATGCGTCTGTCGACGCCGAAGTGGGCGATGTCGAAGGTCGGGCGCGGGGTGGGTGGGAGTGTGGAATCGGTGGTGGGAGATTGGTGGTTTTCTGTTGTTGATGGTGGTGGTTTTGTGGATGTGGTAGTAGGAGCTGTTGTTGTGGAGGTGGTCGAGGTTGTGGGAGTAGCTGTCGATGTCGATGTCGATGTGGTGGATGATTCCCCGCCCCAAATATGCTCCAATTCCTCCTGCTCGAAGAAGTAAACCCTCGTGCCGTCTCCGCGAACGTAGAAATTCTCTTCCATCCACCGCCCCTTCTTGAACCGCACCTGTGCCAGATCGCCGCGCCCGTAGTCGCGGAACAGCACTTGGCCGCCCGGCTTCAGCACGCGCCACACGTTTCGCACAGCTTGGTCCCACTGTCGTGGGTTGAGCGCCGAGAAGATGAAGATCATCAGTACCACGTCAACGGTTCCCTCGCCCAGGCCTGGGGGCAGGCCGCCGTTTTCGCTCGAGGGGGATGCGGCGACGTCCCAGACGTCGGCTTGGATTTTGGTGGTGTCGTAGAGTTCGTGCTCGCGGATCAGCTCGACTGCTTTTTTGGAGAAGTCGCAGGCGTGGATCTTGAGGCGCGGGTTTGCGCTGTTCTGCAAGATGGGGAAGGCGCTGTTCCCTGCGCCTGCGCCAACTTCGAGCACTGTCGCTGCGGGGGCGTCGGCGTGGCCGATCTCGCTCAGCACGGGGAACTCCTGGGCGAGCCACTTGCGGTTCTTGAAAAAGTTTGTTTTGTTGTTCTTGTAGAATGTGTTCCACCACTTCTCTGGGTTGTCGTTGAAGCGCTTGCGGTCAAAGTCGGACACGGGGTCTGCGCGCTGCTTCGAGAACTGCTCCTCGGAGAACTGCTTGTATGTGTCGTCGACGGACACATTGTCCCACGCGTTGAACTCGAAGATGTTGTCGCCTTCCTCGAGGGTGCGCGAGCCGAAGGAGAAAGGGTCGGAGCGCTTCTGGTTGTTGGACGGGTCGTGGGAGCGCGAGGCGGGGTTGCGGAGGGGCTGGATGGCGGCAGGGACACCGTATGCGTCGTTTTCGGCGGGCGGCGAGGTATCTCCTGTATTTTCTGTATTTTCTGTAGTCCCTGTAGCTCCTGTAGTTCCTGTCGCTTCTCTAGGCTCTGTCGGGGTTGATGTGACAGGGTCAACAGTCACTGCGAAGCGCATGTGCTCCATGGCCTTGGAGAGTTGCTGTTTGGGGTGTTGCTTGGCAGACACGCTGTTGTCTGTCTGGAACCGCGATTCCTCAGCATCCGCCGCCATGTTGTCTGGAGTGGCAGCCATGTGGTCTGAAGTGGCAGCCATTTGCGTCTCGTTTGCGGGTTGAGGGCGCGGGGGAGTTGGTGGGGGTTGCTGGAGAGCGAGAAAAGTTAATCGATAAGATGGCGCGCTAGCATCTAGCCGAGGACGGGCCCTGACATGCGAGATGCGGCAAGGGTCCATGCGCGTCATGTCCATGACGATCTCACGGCGTCTTGTACACAACCCCCATCATGATATCGTGACACTCTCCGCAAACAGCTCTGCGTAGTAACCCCTCCTCCGCCATGGCGACCCTCAAGTCTCTCCTCCGCCCCGCCCTCCAAGCGCCCCGCCTCGCATCCAACACACGGCATTTCCTACCCAACATCTTCTCGCCCGCCGCATCGACCGCCGAAATCCAGACCCTCCGCGCCTCGCGCACCCTGCCCTACCCCAGCGCCCCCATTTACTCCATCATCGCCGACGTGCCCTCGTACGCCTCCTTCCTGCCCTACTGCCAGCGCTCCACCATAACCCACTGGTCCGCCCCGGATGCCGTCACCGCGCGCCGCTGGCCAAGCATCGGCATCCTGACGAGCGGCTTCGGGAACCTGACCGAGAGCTTCACCTCGCGCATCTACTGCGTGCCGGGCCAGATTGTGGAGAGCGTGGGCGGCGCCACGTCGACGTCGCTGTCGCGTGACCAGATCGCCCATCATCTCGACGACGCGGGCCGCGCCGCCGAAGCCCGCATCAGGACCGAGGGCAGCGAGGGTCTGCTGACCCATCTGAGGAGTACGTGGACCGTGCAGGCGCTGGGCGGGAGCGAGACGCGCATCGAGTTGGCGCTGGAGTTTGCGTTTGCGAATCCCCTGTATGCGGCGCTGAGTGGAGGTGCGGCGCCCAAGGTGGCTGAGGCCATGGTCAAGGCGTTTGAGGAGAGGGTGAGGACGCTGTTGAGGGAGAATCCAGGCATGGCTACGGCAAAACTGGAGGACCTGGATGGGAGTCGATTGAAGCAATGAGAGTGACGTCCGTGTAGGATATTGTACAGAAGCACGGCATTTGCATACATGTGGCATGATAGACATGGTATAGACGTCGCACGTTCAAGCGTAGAGTCTCTTGTATAAACCACGGCAGAAATCATAAGAAGAAAGGGATTCGGCTTGGTATCCAAGATAGACGAACAATCTGCGTACACTAGCTTACAGACAAGAGTAGATCTAGAGAAACGAAAGAATCAAACAACCCCCAAGCGCCAATGCAGGAAGAAAAAAAGAACAGACCATGGCGTCATCAAGTCGTGAGTCGTCAAGTCATGCCAAATGCCAAACGATACGAACGTACATCAAGACTCCAACAACAACAGTCTAGCCACCAGCCTGTCGAAGAAGAACCCCATGTCCTCCTCATCCACCCTCTTCTCACGAACCTTGCTCTCCAGATAGTCGCCCGCGCTAGCTTTCCCAACAGCCTCGCGCACGCTCTTGACGAACTGGTCAGCCGGCGAACTGGATCCCGTGGCTGTATTGAGTTCGCCCTCCCAATCTGGCCGGAGTCGGGTGTGACACGCGGAGAAGCAGGCTTTGTAGAACGCTAGTATGGTGTCTACAGCACTGTTGTCGGCGTCGAGACCGTCAGTGGAGTGGAGTGCGCGATCAACGTCGTGCGCGTCGTGGTAGGGCAGTTTGGCTGCGTGGTAGTGGATCGATTCGACTGTCATTAGCACGATGAGGAGCGTGGCGAGGGCCAGAGGCCAGTGGTCGCCGTTGCGGCTGAGTAGGAGTCGTTCCAAGGAGGAGAGGACTCGTTCCATCAACCTACTGGCAAGCGTGGGCATCACGGCGCCGAACTGCGCTCGGATGAAGCAAGGCGAGGGCTGCTTGTCCCGAGACACGTTCATGGTGCTGCGCACAAGTCGTGCTAAAGGGGGACTCTCGAACTGCTTGGGTAGCGTGATGTCGCCCCCGACATGCACAAGTACGAGGAGCTTGAGAGCGTCGAGGAGAAGACGCCACGGTGCCGAATCTGGCTGCAGCGAGCGGAAGAAGATGTACACTCTGTGGAGCGTCCGAAGTGGTGAGCAATACAATGGAAAAGCCTGGAATTCCGACATGACAAGAAGAGCGAGGTGAGCATCGAGTGCACTCTCAAGCCCAGCCACAGTCTCATCCGTCAGAACAGCGGGGAGAACGGCTTGGGTGTGGGTAGAAGAAGTTGACGATTGGGGTGGCCACGAGTAGACGAGGTGTTTATGTACCAATGGCTGTGGATTGTCTATCTCGACTGGGTGAACGCTGACCTTGATGGGCTGTCCAAAACCAAAGTAGAGTTCAATCTTGTGGGTGACATCAGTTGAGACGTTGAATGCATCGGGGGTGATGCACGACTCGAGCGACCGAGCTGTAGGATGCCATGCGTGGCGATCAGACAGAAACGCCTTGGTGAGGTTGGCCAGCAAATGATTCCGACAAGGGTTCTTGACCAAGTCGCCCTTGTAGTGCTTGAGGCAGGACTTGCAAGGTGTGCCAGGATCGCATTTTTCCTTACGCTTCTTGCAGTTTGAACACGAGCCAATAATTCGCATCAAAGCTGCTTCGCTTCGTTGCCTGGGATCAAGTCCCTTCTTACGTCCTTTTGGCACTCGCCCTGGAGTACTCTCGGAAGACGTGGCTGCCATGCGTCCGGACTGGTTGTTCATCTGCATGGAGATCCAGCCCAGGGAGTGCGCAGATGTTGGGGACGGGGATGCTCGGTTCTTGCGTTGTTCAGCACGTGAGCTGCTTCTCGACAGAGTGGTACTGCGGGGTCGCCGTTGAGATACAGGGGACATGGAGAGCATTGGCGGTGCTTTCAAAGCCCACTGCGGGTGTGGCACCCTAGCACTATGGCTTGTAGGCCCACCACCTGGCTGTGGGATAGTGATGGCTCTCGTCCGCTGATCGTAGATTCGGTGCTCGTAAGAGTCGAAAGAGCTGTTCAAGCTCTGACTCTGTGCTCGTATGATCGGTATCGGTGATGTTGACGCTCTATCTTCACCACATTCTACGATAGGCTCACTGATTGAGCCCTGATCGGTCCAACCACCTGTGCTCGCGAGGATCTGAGATGCCACGACATCTTGCCTGCTGAAAGCTTGGAACGATCCTGCCACGTGTGGGTTGAGAAACGTGCCTGCGGTTGTTGCTAGAGAGCCGGTTGAATCGACAATCCGCTCGCGAGTGGTATCTAAGAGAGGCGATTCTGTAGCCTCTCGAACAGGCGGGAGAAGGTAGTCACAAGCCCCGAAAGAGCCAAAGTATCGACCATCGTCTCGGCCCACGAGTGGGGACGTTGCAGTGGATGAGAATGTTGGCGAAGTGCCGTAGAAATGGCCGTAGGAGGACGATTCATCAATGATCGATGGCGGTGCAGAGACAACATAGTCGAACGACGAGGGTCCATCGTAGTTCGAGGGAGGTGCCGACGTCACGTACGGTGACTCGATGCCAGAGGTGCCAACCCCCAAATAGCCATGACGGTCGTTGCCCCGGGTGACTGTGGGGTTGTTGTAGTAGTCCTCGTCCCAAAGGACAAAGTCCTGCCACTCCTCGATAGGAGTCTCCGTGTACGTTTGGTAGGACATATCAAGAATGGCGCAAATGCTCCGTCAAACAGATGAAAGAATGTCTTCTGGTGAGTCTTGTCACGGCTTACCCTCGGGAAGAGGGATCATACAGACGCCAATTGACTGGAGGGGAGGGTCGAAAGGGCAAAGGTGAGGGGAAGGTGTTGTCAGGCTGCAATGGCGGCCCATACGTGCGACAGGCTGTGTTGTTATAGCTACCCTCCGTGTAGCCATCTGCACGCTGTGGGCCATGCGGCTGACAAGGACCTTTCTGCCTCACAACTAGGGCCGCCGGCCATGAACGAGTAGGCTCGCGAGGCCTTATCACGTTGCTGGCCGTTATTCGTCAATTAGTGTATTTCCCGTGTCAGAAATGTTCGGCTGGGAAGCGTTTGCATCGAAGCCACAAGAGCAAGGGCGTTTAGGTGGTCACGCAGCACAGTTGCTGCGCCCGGTGAACCTAAACGGTCGAGCTAGCGTTCACCTTTGCAGCGGATACAGTTCCCCGCCTAATGTCAGTGTCAAATCAGAGCCGAAGGCGTGCAGATGATGTGCGACAGGTGCCGAGATGTGGATTCGATGAGTTGCGGGAATATGGCGCGAGTGAGAATGAGGAAGGCTTCTGGAAGAACTGCGCCTTGCGGGATATTGTGGCACTGCGCTGGAAACCCACCTGCGACCTGCCCCTGCACGTACAGTATGTCGTACGAACGCAAGTTGCCGCTTTTGCGTTGATCTGCGATAATCAAAGTCGCGATGAGATGCTGGGGTTAGTTGAGCAGACATCATGTAATCGTGGGGGAGAAGGGCAACTGTCGCGGCAGCCTCCAGGAACCTTTCAACTGAACCTTCGATTTCCGATAGCCGTTTAGACGCCATGACTCCAATCCCCAAAGCCGATTTGCACGCCCACCACAGGTGGCTCGTCCTCCAAGGCACACGTGTGATTGTTCTGCCTCAACTCAACCATCGGTGGAAGTATACTACCTCGGCCACTTGCATCCCCAGTTCGTTCAATTGCCCCCAGTGACCTTGCCCTCGCCCCGCGACCCAGCTTGATGTAATCGCACAGAAGAAAGACACAGCTGCTCTCACACGTGTGAACGGTGTCTACAGTTTTATTGGTTGATGACTTCCCGCTGCATCAAGATATCCCCGGCGCCCTTGGCTTGGGTTCAGTCACAGGGCTGAGCACCCAGCACACTAACCCGACTCGACAACCTTCGCGAAGCCGCCTTGTGGAGTGCCTCACAGCGGAACAACGATGCCGGTACCGAAAAGTACCTCATGCAGGCCAACGTCAAGTCGTCGCTAAACCTTGACGTAGCATCCTGCGTCGCTGCAGCTAGTGAGCCTCACTGAGGGCGTTTTGTACACATGCGGCTCTGCGTCTGGCAGGGCAAAGGAAACGAGTATTGCGCGAATTTAATCACTACATTCTCCAAGCTCCACATTCAATCCGTCTACTCCAGCACAAGACAGTCCCCGTTCTTTACATCAATGACTTTCACCTCTTTCCTCACTTCGCCTTTTTCGCCCTTCTTCTCCTGCCCTAGTCCCCACTCGATTGTCCTGAAGATGTCATTGGCAAGATACCACACCAGGCCCCCGTATCCCAGTTTGTCGTTATGCGTGTTGATCCAGTACTTTGCATTCGTCTCCCTCTGCAGCTCCAGACCCGTAGTCACTCCGAACGTCGTTTGCCAGTTGAACGTCCAGCTCTCCTTCAGCCCGTGGAGAAGCGCTAGGGTCTTGAACCCCGGAGCAGAGTGATGGAGAATTGTTTGCAGCGCGGGCGTCGAGGTGTACAGACCGTGCGGAGAGTACAGGACTGCTTCGTGGTTGTTTGGCGAGGGACTCTAGATAAATGCGCTGAGGAAGTTGAGTTCGTGGTGGCCGCGGATGCGGAATAGTGTTAGGTAAGGAGGGAGGAGGGGGTCAGGATGCAGAGTGGTCCAATCTCCATTGAACGTTTCTGTGTCCAGGTCCTTGTAAGTAATGACTCGATCAAAGTGGTTCAATTTCTTGATGATGGCTGCGCCTTCCAGCGTCGCGAAGACGGGGATGGTTGGGTTGAGCGTGAGTAGGGTGGGTACGTGGAGGTGGTCACCGTAGTGGAAATTCATAAAGATGGCATCGATCGGTGAGTTAGTTTCTGGTGTTGTCGCTTGAGGAGAGATGATGTCTGCGTCTGCCGCTGCCTGCTCAATCTCCTGGACGATACTCTCAACGCCTGCCCCATTGCTGACGGCTGGCTGCGACGAAAGACTGAGGTAGATCAGCCAGGATGCGTACTGTACTTCAGGACCGTTGAGCCAAGGGCCGTGCACCACATGGAAGTACGCTTTGCCTGTACTCTTACGCTCTGCGATAGGCCGAGGGAAGGACAAGAGCCACGAGTTGTCGCCATTCAAAGATGTGAATATAGGACGTAGTTCTTGCCTCGAGTCACCCAAATGCGCTTTGTGTTTGGCAGCGCGGTCCGTGGCCATGTTGATGTTCCGATTGGAAGGACGCTGTGGGAGTTTCGGTCTTGATTATGAAGCTGCCGGAGCTGAAGAAGCGGAGTGATTATAAGCACTATAAAGTAAGTTTAGCCGCCTAATCAAGAACCCTTGCAAGCGTCATGATCAACCCCCAGGAAACTCATAACGGAGCAGAAAGACGAATCACTGCGCTTTCATGTGGAACTTCTGAGCACTCAAGTCATCAACATTCGCTATCATACGTGTGCGGGCCCAGCCCAAGGAGCATTAGGGGCATGAAGACTGGCCATAAGAAACCAGCTCCCAAACGCAAGACATCTCAGGCCGTTGGTATGATGGATACGATATGCGGCCGTAACAAAGAACACGTCGATAGATAACCATGCAGATACCAGTGTGCGACGAGAGAGGAGAGGAGAGGAAATCTAACGCCAAGAGAGATGTACACATGCACCAAGCCACCCAGACCAGTGTTGACGAGTGTCGGGTATCTACCAGAAAGAAGTAAGGAAATTGGCAAGAGGTTGGTCTGTTCAGACACCCGCTACCATAACGTATTCGTCGGTGTCATGCGACTCCTGACTCGGCGACGGCTCTGAGCAGCTGCAGTCCCGCATCTGCTTGACGAAGTCGAGATCCAGGTCTAGTCAGGACGATTCGGGAGCGAAGAAGAGGACAATCTCGCCTCGGTCGTTCTTCTTGAGACGGATGTCTTTCCAGAGCTCCTTCTCGTCGTCTGCTTTGTGCAAATCATCTTCCCGTCGCTCGTGACGTTCGCGGTGATACCTCTTCAAAGCTTTGTTGACGCTCACGCCTCGCTCGGATTCGGGGCCCTTGTTGATGAATGACATGAACAACTCAGCTCGCGTGCTGATGGGCAGAGCAAGCTCACCGGCTTGGGGACGTACCACAAGCTGCCCGTTGCCATCAGGAGCCGGCGAGCCTGAGCTCGATCGGCTGTACTCAATAGCCTTGGGCTTACGTTCTCGTGGTGCTGGCGAAACCGACGAAGAGTACTGGCGACGACGTCTGATCTGAGCGGACTCGTCCCTCCTCTTCTTCGGCCTGATCTTGACAAGTGCTGTGCTAGCTTTGCGCTCCTTACGCTCTTTCTCACGACCCCTCTCCTTCTCCTTCTTTTCCTTCTTGTCTCCCTTTTTATCGCCCTTCTGACGCTCCCTCTCTTCCTTGATATCTGCCTTTTTCTCCTTCTGCTGCTGGATCTCCCAGTCTCTCTGCGCGCGCATCAGCGCTTTCGAAGTGCCCTGCTTGGCGCGCTTCATGGGACTCAGTGGGGAGTTGGCAAAGTCTCCAGAGTCGTCAGGTGAGGGCGGGAACTCGGGTCGGGCAAGCAGTCTGTTGAGTCCACCAGTGAGGCCAGAGTGGAGCACGGGAGGCGCGTCCTCCATCATGGTATCTTTCTCATCTTGAGCACGCACGAGTGACATGTCAAGCTCGGCAGGTGAGCGCTTGCGCTTGCGTTCGCTCTTCTTGGAAGTCGTCTCGACGTCCTTGTCCTTTTTTGACTTGTTCGACTTGGGGGCCGGAGTGGTGTACGAATCGAATCGCTCGTTTGACGGTCGAACTGGCTCGTCGCCGTACGCAAACGCAGGCTGGACGAAAGATGCGTCATCTGGCAGCTGGAAGGACATGACATCTGCGATGGCGGGCATGGGTGTCTCTGTATACGCTGGCGGTGCGCTGTCTTCGATCATGTGCGACTCTGTTCGACGGGGGTTAGGTGTCGCAGAGTTGTCGAGGAAATCGAAGACATTGACTGGCGGCAGGGCGGCTTGCTCATGGTATCCGAGAGAATGGGCGGCGGGCGGCGGGGTGGGGGCGCGAGGGGGCGCATCGACGAGCGCAACGGCGTTGTCTGCTCCCGCCGCATCTTCGACATAGGCGTTGTGTGGAGTAAGGGCCTGCGCGTTGTTCTGGTAGCCGTTGTCGCGCTTCTGCTGTTGGCCCTTGGGCTTCTTCTCTTTGTAGAGCTTGCCCTGGTATTTTTGGTCTTCCGTTATGCAGGCCTGCAGGGTGTCGGTTAGTTATCGTTGTGGTAGGACAAACGCAAATTTTCCGGAGCACACAAGATGCGCACACAGCGCATATTTTCTCATGCATATCGCTTGTAGAGAGAGGTTCGCAGAGGCAGGCTTCAGGCTTCAGGCTTCAGGCTTCAGGCTTCAGGCTTCAGGCTTCAGGCTTCAGGGTTTGGGCGCATACCGTATGGGTTCTGTAGCTGGTGCCCGGGAAGTGCACCATGCAGTCGAGGCAGGTGTAGGAGGCGCCATAGCACTGGTTTCTGTGCGGGTCCAGCTTCTTCTTGGTGAGCACATCGCCGCAGTTCTAGCAAGTGGCCGTCAGCTTCCATGCGTCTCCAAGGGGGTGAGGGGTCGGTCGCGGAATGCGCAGTGGAGTAGAGGGGCACAACTAAGTAAACAGTACTAAACACTCACTTCGCACGAGAAGGAAACCATAGTGGGACGAGGACCGGGGCGCTTTGTGAGTAGCGGTGAACAGCTGGCAGGATGGGAATAGAGGTGCAGAGGTCGGTGAGCGTGGGCGCCAGCATATACACCCCTCCTGTGCCCAGAGGGTTTCAGATGGAGAGATGCGCAGTATCAACACAAGAAATCATCCATGCGACCACTAGTCTAGCTGCATGGGGGAGCGCAACCAGCATGCCCGAGCCGGCCCCCTGACAGCTGCTGCACAGTTCCCGAAATATCACGCGCCGGCCCCGTCAGACGCCAACGACTGGGCTGCAGGTGCACGCCACCGACGGGCACGTCACAGAACTGGTGGGTGGGTGGATGCCGGCCTGCACATGTGCTGCCCAAGAGTGTTTCGCCGACGACTTGCGACATGACGCTCTCGTACCACCACGCACTCCCGTGTCCCACGTTCGTGATGCTTGCTGAGAAGAGATCGGTTGTTACGCGGTCGCAGCAAGACCAGCATCCGCGCGCGAGCTTTGATTGCGTTTATCGAATACACTTTGGTTTCGCGCTTGCACGCGTGGCTACTCTGCAGGGCTATTCCCAGGCTGATCGCGCGCGCGTGAGCTCCCATTTGCTCACTTAGCACATGTACAATCTCGAGTCCAGTACCTTGCCCTACACCTCCCTACCAGGCCATAGCAGCGTCGGTTCTATTTGAGACACGCCTGCACAAAGTCCGGCTGATGCGCACCAACTACCATCAGCCCGAAGACCGGATGGGTCAAGCCTTTGTTGCCCGCCGTGTTGGACTTGTCTTGCTTGTTGCATCACCTGCTTTGCCTACACTACAACATGTACCCCCAGGCGTACATACTTGACGACTTTTCTGTCGAGAGCTAAAGCCAAGTCCATTTCAGTGGAATCGCTGGTCTGTACATGATGGCTCCAAGCCGTCTTCGACTTTCATCGCCAACGCGGGGCAGTGACTTTGACGGGACGCACCGAACCCAAGACTTGTGCTATGCAGACTGTGCTTGCTTTTTCCATAGCGCGCTATGTCACCTTGATCATGCAGCTTTCGGCTCCTTCTCCTCGTCCGCGCAGCCACAGTCGTAGTGACTCGCTATCTCATCGCAGTCGAACTCGGGCTTCTTCAGCCTCTTGTTGACAACGTTGTGCACAAAGCAGCCCCACTGCGCTGCGGCCTTTTGTGACGATACCTGCGGGGGGTATTTCTTGAGGACCTGGCCAAAGTGCTCGGCGCACTCTCCGCATGGGTACAGTCGCTGGAACAGGTGGACATAGGATCGTAGCGCCTCCTTCTCGTCGTCTGTAGGCGTTTCTGGGAATCGAGCAAAGGTCGTGTGCATGAGTTTCCAAGCCGCGCGGCCGAGTTCTGCCCTGTACATGCTGCGTTAGCCGTGGTGTTCTTGTGACCTCCATCATCGACGTCAACGTACTTGGCCGTCGCGTTTCCTAGCTTTGGCGCAATCGCGTGTCCTGTGAGCAGAGCTTGGCCATCTCCGCTAGAGCGACTCTGCTGCTGACCATCGTGGATTAGGGAGGCGGCACTAGCCGGCTGTGCTTTGTAGGGCCCAAGGAAGAGGAATGTGAGCGCGGCGAAGAGGAGTAGGGCGAGGATGGCGAATCGGCTCCTGGGACCAGAGGTGCGTATCATGGTGCGTATATTATGGCAGCAGAAGAGAAGGGAAAGGCTCAGTGGGCAGCCGTCACTAGAGTACTATAGTGCAAGAGTATATATACTGTGGTTCGATTACGAGTACGAAGCCCTGAAGCGTGTCGACATCTCTCAGGCCACGCCAAGGCACCTCTGACAACAGTCCACGTCCGAACGACCCGAGGCGAAACAGATCGCCCTTGCTGATTCACGTAGTCGTTCGTTTCCGGTGCAATGTGTTGTCAGCATAATTAAAGGCGGCGACTTGACGGCACGAAACCGTACAGAGCAGCAGCTGGGGCGCTTTTGGCATACTGTTGCGGCCGACTCGGATACTGCCGGCGCGACATCGCTGTTATTCACTAAACTCCAAGAGCATCCAAAATTCAAAGAAGCCGAGTTTGGTTCACCTACGCCTTCCCCACACCACCACCACGACAATACAACTGCTGCAAATATGTCGGACTTCCCGCCCAAACCTGTTGATACCATTGGTGTGTACACCGACCGAGACAACATGCAATTTTGGCTGACAGCTTGACAGACTGGAGCAACGTAGGCTTCAAGATCCGTGAAGGTAAGATATATCTCTATATGCGTTCCTCTTATCGAAGTAGAAAACCACCAGATGCAACTTCTAGAATTGGACTGTTAGAGTTGTGTTGGAGCAGAAAGAGCTAGAATTGGGCATTTGGGCAAACATTTTCTTTTTCATATCTGGTGAAGTACATCCATGGTCGATTTCTAATACATCGTAGTCGCCGGACATGTAGAGTCTCACTACTCTCTCGAGACCGGAAAATGGACAGAGCCGACCTTTGTTGAGGATCCGTTTCTGCGGATCCATGGTATGGCACCTGCTCTGAACTATGGCATGCAATGCTACGAGGGCATGAAGGCATTCCGTGCGCCCAATGACACTATCAACATCTTCAGGCCGAACATGAACGCCGAGCGCATGCAGCACTCAGCTTCTTACATCTCAATTCCTGATGTACCTACAGACCACTACCTCAAGTGCTGCAGTCTGGCTGTGGGAATGAACGCGGCGTATGTGCCTCCTCATGAGACTGGCGCGGCCATGTACATCCGTCCTCTGCTGTTCGGTAGCTCTGCACAATTAGGCCTGAACCCACCTCAGGAGTACACATTTGTGGTTTACTGCATTCCTACTGGAGTCTACCACGGAACAAACCCCGTCGACGCTCTCATTCTGGAGGACTTTGATCGTGCGGCGCCTGAGGGAACTGGTTCGGCGAAGATTGGCGGCAACTACGCCCCTGTTCTGCGACACAGCGAGAAGGCGTACAAGGCAGGCTACGGCATCACTCTGCACTTGGACAGCAAGACTCGCAGCGTGGTTGACGAGTTCTCCACATCGGCATTCATTGGTGTCAAGAAGGATGGTGACAAGGTCAAGCTCATTGCGTCTGGCAGCAAGAACGTCATCAAGAGTGTCACCGGAGACAGTGTGTTGAAGATTGCCGAGTCGTTCGGCTGGGAGACAGAGTCGAGAGAGGTATGGAATGAGCTACCTTCAATGCAACGACTCATCTGCTGACACAGAACAGATTCCGTATGATGAGATCAAGGAGTTCGACGAGGTGCTAGCCGCAGGAACTGCTGCAGCTTTGGTGCCCATAAAGTCGATCACCATAGGGTCGAAGAACGACAAGATTACTTTCCCCGCGGCGGAGAACGAGCCCGGCCCAGTCTGCGTCAAGCTGCTCACCACACTGCGAGGCCTTCAGCAGGGTAAGATTGAGGACAAGCAGGGCTGGCTTTATAAGGTCGAGAGGCCAGAGCAGTTTGGCAAGACCGGAGCGAACGGCGAGGCCAAGACTGTTGGACAGCTGCCTTGAACGGCTCCAAGGTTAAAGTATGCGGCCAACATGGTAGATGTACGAGATCATGAAATAGACGTAGATGACGAATCAAAACGAAGTCAACGTAAATGCCTTCTCCTTCTACACGTCCACTTAGATGTTTCAACATTATGAAAGGTGATTGGCTATGTGATTCAACACCAGCATGCTCTCGTGCATTGTCCAATGGAGTAACGTGGATGACGTAGCATTGGCCCTTCGCGCGGGCCCCACGCCCCTCGGCAGTCGGTCAAGAAGTTGCGCAAGGCAGACATTGCCTGCATAACTGCACCGAACCCCCCAAAAATATTACTACGCGCTCGACTTCCTCCAACAGAGTGCACATAGTAACAGCCAAGTCACACCAGTCTCACTCTCGCAGCGCACCTAATAGCACCATGCCCGGCGGTCTCAGCCGGCTAATGGACAAGGGCAGGCATCACTTCAACAAGACCCTGAGTCCAACCGACGATGCGTACCTTTCTTGTGAGTTCAGCATACAAGCATGGTAACCAAAGATACTAACGTAGACCAGACCATGATATAAGGTGTGAGTACACAGTGTTAGCCCCACACGCACCTACATGTCAGGCTGACGCGCCATAGTAATGCGAACGGATGTCGAGAGCATCAAGGATGACTGGCTCACAGACAATGTGCGTGTGCTCTTCCGTCTTGCCTTGCCACCGCTCCAACTAATCTGTTGTGCAGGCTATCGCATTCTGGCAAGAGTCCGTACCACTGTACAAAACATCTAGGCAGGCCTAATTGTGCCTAGATACCTCGAGCGCGAAGACCTGACAGCCTTTCCCAAGGCCTCCATCGTACTCCTCCGCCCGTCCATGAGCTTCATGCTTATGAACACACCCGAACCGCTCTCCCTCAAGGAAGCGCTTCCGAACTTCGGCACAACCACACACGTTTTCCTCCCGATAAACGACAATGCCGACGTCACATCCGCAGAAGGCGGGTCGCACTGGTCACTACTGCTTGTCTCCGTCATCGACGGTGTGGCCTTCCACTATGACTCCATGTCTGCGTCCAACGACCGAGAAGCGCGGAGCACAACGATGAAGATGGAACAACTGCTTGGGAAGAGACTGCGGTTCATACCGATGCACGACTCGCCGCAGCAGGAGAATGGCAGCGATTGCGGTGTCTTTGTCTGTGTGCTGATGAAGCATCTTCTGCTTAAGCGGCTGCTGAGAGCAGATGCAAGCCGGAAGATTAGCATGAGTATGAAGGACGCACACATCAACGCGCGCGACGGGCGCAAGCAGATGCTGAAGGTTATTGAAGAGAGGAAGAACGAAGGAGAGAGACGGCGATCGTAAGCCACTTGTGTCACAGCGTATCGACAGCAGCAGGTATGCTAACAATCCTACAGACGCAGTCGCTCGCCCTACAGACCACACTCGGCGCAATCCAAGAGCCCACCTCGTATCGGTGCGGAGCAGGATGAGGAGAAGCAGCAGCAGTACTGATTGTCTCCGATGATAAAGTCAAGAGTTCCACATGATCTGAGCTATTGCAATGCCTAATACCAAGACGACTCAAGACCTGCGCCAAGTAGTACGTTGCTATTAAGCTTCACTCGTTCTGGGCTTTTATGTTCAGACGATTCGGATGGCTTGGGAACACGAGTACGACGCAGACATTATGAAACAACTATACGAATAACGTCTTTACGCATATAACTTCATGCACGACACTTCAGTAGAGCGAGCATCAGCGTGGAGTAGTAGGAATGATCAATTCAATACAATTTGACGGAAATATGTGTTGCACCATGCAATAATAGCAGAAGATGAGATATGAAGGTGAGTAACCGCAGCTGCAGCGGTCTTTGGATCGAGCTCAAGAGCTCTGCGCGTACAGCTCCAAGCATCAGGGTCCCACGTCCGTGCCGACGGTCAGATCGGCGAAGGCGTGCTCACACCTGCGCCGATCATTTGCTCTCTCACCCATCAGCGGCGACGTTCCTGCAGAACAAACGCATCTTCAGTGGCTGTGCACTCGGACCCCACTCTCCTCCCACTACCCCTCCATCCGGGCATCTCAACCCACCATGTCCCTCCGCGCCCTCTCCTCTCTCCCACGTATCTCGCGCACCGTCCTCTCCCCATCCACCACCACCACCTCCTCTACCACCAAGTTCTTCCACACCACAGCTCGCACCATGGGTGTCCAGAAAACCATTCTCGTCGAGGGCAACGGCCCGTCCCCCCAGCAGGGCGACACCGTCACAATGCTGTACACGGGCTGGCTCAAGGAGGCCGGCAAGAAGGACAGCAAGGGCAAGCAGTTCGACACGACTGAGAAGCCTGGCCGCGGGCCTTTCAAGACTCCCATTGGCGTTGGCCGCGTCATCAAGGGTACGTTCATCACCGCTACCTCCTCACTCACTCGCTCGACTTGCTCAGCATAGCGTGCGCTACACACACACACACACACACACACACATACATACACACCAAGAACCCAGTAACTGACACAACTCCAGGCTGGGACGAAGGCGTCGTGCAGATGAAGCTCGGCGAGAAAGCCAGGCTGGACATCAGCTCTGATTTCGCCTATGGCAGCCAGTACGTAACTTTTCACTTCGCACACCCACGACCCGGTCCGGTGTTGATAGATAGGGGTTGCATACTAACATGGCCAGGGACGTCGGCGGCGGTCTGATCCCCGCTAACTCGGAGCTCATCTTCGAGGTTGAGCTGAAGAAGATTAACTAAAGTGGTGGGGTTGCGGCGTTGCATGCTTGGCATGGCAGATGGGAATGCAAATGTAAATGCAATTGCAATTGCAAGTGCAAGTGCAGATAGGGGACATTGAGGGATGGGAACACTGCTAGAGGAGAGTAGTAAAGGTGGTCGAGAGGCTGCTTTGCGGCTCTTCCTCTCTCAAGTGGGTCAGTCTTAGATTTTCTAGAACTGATTCGAGTAGATGCCTTTGACTCAATGAATTCTCTGTCGATGAAGTGCTTGTTCTTTATGTGATTGTGCTGTTGCTGTCTTTGCCAGGATGTGAACGTAATCATCTGAGGAAAACCACTACATTGTTTTTCAAAGCGCCAGAGAGCGTGGCTTGCACACTGATGATGCAATTGGATGTTGTGATAACCTCTATACGTCCCATGCAAGACGGCGGACCTTTTGTACATTTATGCTACATGCCGTATACAGCGCTCGCTTAGTCAGTCAAGCGCAGCGGTAGGTGAAGGCAGCTGTTGCCGCGTCAGCCAACTTGGATAAGCCAGTTGGTCTAGTAGACGAAGTTGTTGGGTTTGTTCGTGTTTGGCGCAATGGTGGCGCCCTGCCTGACCATGTCCCAGTCAATCTTGTCCCACCAGGCGCGGAGGTAGGCGGCCTTGCCCTTGACGCCGTAGTCGGCCAGCCAGGCGTGCTCCCACGTGTTGACGCACAGCAGCGGGACAATGTCGACACCGCCCAGGGGCTTCTTGGGGCGCAGGTCCTGCTGGGCGGCAGCGCCAAAGGTGCCGACCTTGTTCACGGCGGCGTACGAGTCGGTGTTGTGTGTGTTGAGGTCGTGCGACTGCCGCCTGTAGTGTGCGCCCGAGAGCGGCGAGCCGGCAATGTAGGTGGGGAGGATGCGCAGGTGGCCGGCCTCGACGTCCTTTGTCTGGACGAGCCAGACGAAGCCCGGGCCGAACATGGCGTCTGCGGTTGCGAGGAAGGTGTCGCGCAGGGTGTCCATGGAGGAGAAGTCGCGCTTGATCTGGATGGCGAGGTCCGAGGGGGGCGTCGAGTGGACGTCTGGGTTTGTGTTGATGCCGCGGAAGAAGAAGTGGTTGTTGAAGGCCATGCTGGCGAGGTTGAAGGCGTAGGCCTTGGTTGGGTCGCGGGCGAACTCGATGGTCAGCGACTTGGTGTCCTGACCCTCGTAGGCGGTGCCGGCGGTCGAGGCGTTGAGCTCATCGATGATGTGCTGCTGGTACTTTGTGTAGGCGGTGCGGAAGCCCTGCTTGGAGAAGAGGCCGGGGATGCCATTCGCCTCGAGCTGGTCTTGGTTGGCGAGCGTGGGGACTGTGTACAAGCTGCGGGCGAACGAGGGAGCTGCTCTTGTTCTCTAAGGCGCCGTCAGTCTCAATTGGCCGTCCGTCAGACGCGCATTGGCATGAGGGTATGGGGGCATTGGCATGAGGGTATGGGGGCATTGGCATGAGGGTATGGGGCCATTGGCACGGGGGCATGGGCATCGGGGGGTCGCATACGCATACGCTCGCAGCCGAGGCCGCAGCCTGGAGGGCAGTGGCAGCAGGCCGTCTGGCTATGCACCGCAGAATCGTCATGTCGTGTGGGTGATGGGAGCGAGGCCGACGTCCATGGCCGCCAGAGGCTAACAATTCTCGCCGGGGGAGACAGCGCGCTAACACTGAACAGCACACAACCGCCCGTGCCCGTTTCACCCGCCCAGCTGCTCGCGACCGCACAGCCATACAAACACACGTCCACCATGCCACTCTGCTACGCGACTAGTCCACGCCTGCAGCTTGCACCCACTGCCTGTCGTCCACTCGGCGCCTCACCGCTCTATTCCGGGAGCATTGGGCCACCACATGGCTGGCCACGAGAGAGCCAAAGTGCGCTGTGGGCCTCCAGCGTGCGGCTCTCGTGTGTTTCCTGATGTATGAACATGTCCAGGAGGTAGATATACTCGGATCGTTTCCTTCGTTTCTCTACTCGCTTTGTTTCTTCACCCTGTTTGTTTCTCTTCGTTTTGTTCTGCTTTACATTCGTCGAGTCTGGTACCCGCAACTGTCTTCTATTCACATCCACACGGTTGTAATTGCTCGCCCAAGTCTTCGCACAACTGTTCGTCCATCTCTCGCACACCTCTCGCACACCTCTCGCACAAGTTTTTGCACATTTCTTCGCACATCCACCGCCATGCGGTCCTCGACAAATCTCTCCAGGCTGTCCAGGCTATCCGCCTTCTTCCTCTTCACATCAGTCATCACATCCACCCAAGCATCGAGCCTCTTCGCTCGACAGGCGCAAACATGTGGAGGCGTCCAAGGTCTGCAACAGTGCGGCAACAGCTTCCCCTCCGACTTCTGCTGTCCTACAGACTCTACATGCATGTCGTTGAACAGCGCGGATGTGCAGTCCGTCATCTGCTGCCCTGCAGGCGCAGACTGTGCTTTCATCCAGCCCATCACCTGCGATGTCAAACAGCTCAACGCCACTCTGCATCCTGACAACCAGATGCATCTCTCCGACACAACTGGCATAAAGCTTCCTACATGTGGCACCCAGTGCTGTCCGCTAGGCTACACCTGCAAGAGTGGCATGTGCTCCAAGGACGAGACAAGTCCATCGCCCACATCATCGGCTACCTCGACACCATCAGCTACTAGGCCTGCGTCCTCGTCGCAAACCTCCGGCTGCCCAGCGCCCGTCCCCGTGAAGCAAGGCTTCGATGGCAAGTCCTTCGCAGCTGGCCTCTTCCCTGGTCTTGTCATCGGTGCCCTTGGGGCTATCGCCCTGATCTGGCTTATCAACAAGCGCCGTGAATCAGAGAGCGAGAAGAAGTATTCTGGGGACTTTGGTCATGTAGCCCGGCAAATCAGCGACCCTATCTACGACCCTGAGCACGCTGCACGGGTAGACTTTATCAGACACCCATCACTCTCCACACACCGTTCGCCACACTCTTACAACTCCAACACGGGCATGGTGTCGAACGGGATGCCGAGCAAGCCCACCGTAGGCACTGGCCTCACGCCACGAATCAGGAGTATGTGGGACCGTACACCCAAGCTGAACTTTGGCTTCAACAACGGTCCTGGGCTGCCCGTCAACCCTAAGCCAGCTCGCCCGCCCCCTGCAGTCCGCGCTGGTAGCAGCGACCGCGATCCCTACAAGACGCCGACCTTCACCCCCAAGCGCGCCCCCTCGCAGCGTCGCACAAGCAGATCATCGCGCAGCCACCGTCGACGCGAGCCGGAGATGGAACAGCGCCCTCCCGCGCCAGACCGCCAGGACAGCACCGAGACAATCGACGTGCTGATGCCAGCGCCGAATCTGAGTTTCCTCGCCCCGCCGAAGGCGCCAGGGATGCGAGAGAACAGAGCGACATGTGATTCGGGGACAACCACCTTCACCAAGCTCATGGAGCGGGCAGGGTTTGACGACGACGTGAACAGGGACGTTAAGAACTTCAGCAGTCCCGCGAGGAGGTTTTAGCGTGACGAAAGTATTGACGAAATAATGTGTTCCTTTTTGTTGAGATTCGGACAGCAGCGCTGTCCCTGCCGCCTGCCACGGCAGTCGTATATATGAAGATACCAGGCATGAGACCACTCCTTCAATTCTTGATTACATAGCTTTGATAGCATTTATCTATTATTTAGTTTGAACCCCTCGTCTCATTCCATGCGTGAAAGCCTCATATCGTCGAACTGCCATTATCTCCACACCTGTCGATTCGGCGTTCACGCCCTACGCCCGCCGTCCACCACACAACAACAGCGCATCAAGCGATAGGGCGTATTCTCCAACCCCAAAAGGTAGCTCGTTCCCCATTTCACGCCCTCTGCGGTATTTTTCGTCGTGCTTTTCCCCGTCCAATCCCATCTTTGGGCCGCAACGCTTCGACCGTGATGGATAGGGCGCGGAAGGCCTAAACCACATGCTAGTCTAGACGGAGAAGTGAGAATACATATACCACGACCACGCCACCCCAGCAGCGGATATCAAAGGCAGCCAGCAACTGCGGTTGTGTGATCTTATTTTGCTTTGCGAAAGAGATTTGCAGGTTCTCGCGTTTCTGATACTGGAATGGAGACGGTTCTCCTCACCCCCCGCTTGAAACTCTCGCTTGTCACGCGCGCAGAACGGGGTAGTGAGGAGTTGGGATGGTTGCATGAGTGGAGGAGTGATGAGTTGAGTATGGCGTGGAGGTGAGTTTTAATTTCCTCTTCGAAAAAAAGAAATTGTAGCTAGATCTCCATAGAAGCCTCTCGACTTGAAGATGCGGGGTGAGATGCGTGGAATATAGTACAGAAGGTATGGGGTATAGATATAGATATACTGACCGAGAACAAAGTATCCACCCGCCCTCCAAAACGCTCGAAGAAACAGAAAAACTAGTCGCCAACTACCTGCCCCCGACTAGTACAACCCCAGCCATCGACGCAGCGGACACCCAACGATTCAGAATCGCATACGCGATCCATCGACTCCCCGAGCCAACCCTACTCCACGCCAACCCCAACGAACCCCAAAATAAAACTACCGATTATACCCCCACCACCACCACCACTTTCATAGGCCTCGTAACCCTGCTCCCAACAACGCCCTCCCACCTCTCCCTCCCCGCGCACCTAACTAACCCCAGCACACCCAACCCCCAACACACCCTCGTCGTCGAACTAGCTTACGCCCTCCTCCCCTCCTTCTGGAACCGCGGGTACGCCACTGAATCCATACGCGCTGTCCTAGCCGCATGTCGCCGCGAAGAGAACAGGTCGTTTTGGAGCCCCTGGGAGAGGGTGTGGGTTAGGGCTATTGTGAATGAGCGGAATCCGAGGAGTAGGGCTGTGCTGGGCAAGTGTGAGGGGGTGAGGGAGATGGGGGTTTTTGTGTGGAGGGGGGAGGAGATTTATATTGGTGGGGAGTGGAGGACTGAGGATGGGTTGGTTATTTTTGGCGGGTGGGTGGTGTGAAGCGGGGAGAGGAGAGGGAGAGACGGGAGGGGGGTTGAATGGATTTTTTTAGAGTTTATGTTGAGTGCTGCATTGTTGCTTCTCAATTTGCATCCGGAAGCTGCGCTATTCCCTTCTTCTCTTTTCCTACATCCTGCTTGACTTGGAATTTGTACTGGTCTTTACGGTCTAGATACACGACTTTCCCGCTTAACCCGGCCTGCTCGACAGCTTTCTTGAAGTCGTCCAGCGGGCTCAGAAATACGTCGTAGTCGTCGTAGTGGATGGGGATGGTGATGTCTGGATCGATCAAGTGCATCAGCTCGACGCCCTGCTTGGCGTCCATGGTTACCATCAGCAGCGGCATGCTCGGCCCTGGGATCGTGGTCCCGCCGAGGTGGATCAGCATCAGGTCGATGTTGTGGTCCTTGTAGCGCTCTGGTATCTCCTTGAGCTCGTCGACCATCAGAGTATCGCCGGTGATGTACGCTCTGTATCCGCTGCTGAAGTCGTCGGCGTTGGCGGCGCTGGGGGACGAGTAGCCCAGCTCGATCATCCATCCGTTTGTCGGTGGTACCGCGCCCAGGATGTCGTTTGCAGCGCCAAGAGGACCCGGTGGGATGTGCTTTCCTGGCATGCCTGTGATTTTCAGACTGGGTGTTGGTCCTGTGGTGACGGATTTGGGCTTGACGTCGATGATCAGGCCGTCCCAGAAGTCAAGCGCATGCACGTTGGTAAAGGAGTCGGCGCCCTTGGAGGTCAGGCAGCTGTGCGCATGGGGTGTGGTGATGATGGGAATACTCCTTGAGAGTTTGTCTTCGACAAGCTTGTCGAAATGGTCTTCGTGGTAGTGGGAGAGCAGGATTGCGTCGATGTGAGGGAGCTCTTCCAAGTCGACTGCTGGGTTCGTCTTCCGCGTTGCGCTTACGCCGGGCCCGAGGTGGACGTGGTCACCCGCGTGAAGGAAGTTGGGATCTGTGAGGATGCGCAGGCCTTCCCATTCCAGGATTGTAGTCGCTGTTCCAACAAAGAAGAGCGAGGCGTTAGTCGAGGCGTCTGGTGCATTTGCTGGGTGGAGCTTGGTTTCTTTGGCTTGTGGCAGTGCCGTGGGGACAGATGCGTTGTCTTTTAGAGGCTTGGTGCCTTCACCTGGTGTAATTTGGAGGTGCTTCATGGTTATGGTTGTTCCTGGGGACTCCAGTTTCGTGCTTTGCTCTACGCAACCAAGGCTGTGAGTTTGGAGTTGATTTGTTAGTAGCTTGTTGGCCAGAGTCTGTGCGCTTGAAATGGTAGCAATTGTATAGAGGAAGATAGGGAAAGAAAACAAAGAACAGAAAGCGCAGCTCCTCAGAACACAGGGCCATGTTTGGCGATCAATGACGACAGCACGACGTGATAATAATGATGGAGACGGGAGGATCTACTGAACACCCCTAAATTTCAGTCGAGTTGCGATTATATTCTCGTTTCTATAGATATAGCGTCTCACCACAACGCGAGGCTGTGTGGAGGCCGCGCGGACTAACACCGTCAGCGTTTAAAAGTGTTTGGTGTTGAAGGAGGCTGTGATGTGATGTCCGACCGAAGCTCCGCACGGGAGCGCGGCAGTGTACCCCTGTCGTCTCGATTAGGACGGGAGCTATGTGACACCTGGCGACTCGAAAGCACAGAAGTCGAGAGCTTCAGGCTTCGATACAAGATCAAAACTGAAGCTGCAGTATAGTTGGGACAATGACCTAGCCTCGGACCCTGAGACGCTACGACGGCCCACGCGTCGCCAATGTACACAACACGCGACCCGTTCAACCTTCGCAGCAAAGCATCCAAAGCAGCGCCCTCGGCCTTCTCGCTCCTCCAGAACGCCGCCACACGCACCTCACAGGCCGTCGAGTCGACCAAGCAATCGACCAAGCAGGCTGTCGAGGCTACCAAGCAGGCGCTCCAGGACTCAGACATGTCCTTCGCTGTCCCGCGCAACATCGAGTCTGCTTCACGTCGCTTCGAGGAGAATGTCTGGAATAAGGTCACGGGGAACGAGAAGGGCTTGCCAATGTATAAGGACAAGCCTACGGGATATGGATATGGGGGCGGCAGGGGAAAGAGGGGGTTTGTGAGGAGCAAAAAAGGGCTGGCCACAATCGCATTGCTGGTGCTGGGCCTCCTGTACTGGATAGTTGTGCCAGGCTCGAATCAGACCCCGGCTGCGCGGTTGAGTGGCGGAAAGAGCTGGTTCGGCGGAAGCTCAGCAAGCAAGAAAGATTTACTCTGGGAGAGGAGGAGACAGGAAGTCAAAGATGCCTTCTTGCTCAGTTGGAACGCATATGAGGAGCACGGATGGGGCTACGACGAGTACCACCCAGTCTCCAAGAACGGTCGATACATGGCAGAACCCAATGGCCTGGGCTGGATCATCGTCGATGCGCTCGACACTATGATGATCATGAACCTGACGAAGGAGCTCAAGCACGCGCGCGAGTGGGTATCGACCACCCTGGACTATGACAAAGACCAGGATGTCAACACCTTCGAGACCACCATACGAATGCTCGGAGGACTGCTCTCTGCACACTACTTGCAAGACATTCTCCCTGGGTTGAAGCCCGAGAATTCCAACGAGGAAGATCTCTTCCTTGAGAAAGCCACCGACCTCGCAGACCGCCTCATGGGCGCATACGAGTCTCCGTCTGGCATCCCTTGGGCCAGTGTGCGTCTCAAGGACAGCAAAGGCGAGGCCTCGCACGCCGACGGCGGCGCCTCCTCGACCGCCGAAGCGACCACTCTGCAGCTTGAAATGAAATACCTCGCCTACCTCACGGGAGAAGCTCACTACTGGGAGAAAGCCGAGAAGGTTATGCAAGTTGTCGACGATAATGGCTCCAAAGATGGACTCGTTCCAATCTTCATCTATGCCGATCGCGGCACCTTCCGAGGCAACGAGGTTCGCCTAGGCTCTCGGGGCGATAGTTACTACGAGTACCTCATCAAGCAGTACCTTCAGACACAAAAGCAAGAGCCCATCTACTTGGACATGTGGGACGAGACCCTTCGAGGCGTGAAGAAACACCTCCTTACTTACACAAAGGACAGCCACCTGACAGTCCTTGCTGAGCGTCCTAGCGGGTTAGACGGACACCTGCACCCGAAAATGGACCACCTGGTGTGCTTCATGCCCGGCACCATTGCTCTGGCGCAGACATCTGGCCTGTCCCTTTCCGCCGCCCAGAAGCTACCTTCCTGGGGCAAAGCACAGGAAGAGAACATGCTGCTTGCACGCGAGCTAACCAAGACATGCATGGGCATGTACCGCTCTACTGCCACTGGCCTGTCACCAGAAATTGCACACTTCGAGCTCGACGACGTACCGAAAATGTACCACACGGAGGTGCTCGCTTCTACGACGGACCTGGACACTGACACACCAGAGGGAGAGGGTTGGAAGAAGGACTTTGTCATCAAGCCGGCCGATGCGCACAATCTCCAACGACCCGAGACGGTAGAGTCGCTTTTCTATATGTGGCGCATTACAGGCGATGAGATCTACAGAGAATGGGGCTGGGAAATGTTCTCGGCCTTCAAGAACCATACTGCCATCGAGGGTGGTGGTGGTTACACTTCTGTGAATGATGTGACAAAGGTCCCGCCGCCAAGCAGGGACAACATGGAAAGCTTTTGGCTGGTAAGTTTGCCTTCTTAAATCTACACTGCGAACAGTACTTACGATGCGCAGGCCGAAACCCTCAAGTACTTCTACCTCCTCTTCGGACCTAACGATGTCCTACCGCTTGACCAGATCGTGCTGAACACGGAAGCGCATCCCTTCCCGCGTTTCGATGCGAGTAAGAAGCGGTTCAAGACGGGGTGGGCGAGGATACCACGGGATGAAAAGGGAGAGTTGATTTTGAAGAAGGAGAGCGAGAAGAAGGAAGGCGCAGCGAAGGAGAGCACGGTGAGTTCGAGTAGTCTTGGTTGAAGCGTAGGTTTTTTGTATAGCTAGTATGCATTGCTGGCGTTGTAGGGAAGATCCTCTTGTGCGCTCTGGCAGTAGCATGAGCAGTAATCGTACTGAGGGACAGTGCGTGCGACCACAGCATGCGGTTTCATTGCCGAAGTACTAATACCGAGGTGGATATGTGTGGAGGATGTCTTCCAGACGCCACACACATCTGTCAGCACAATGTAAATCCATCATTTCGAATCATCCAGCGCCTTGCCCAGATGCGTGCCTGAGTCACTCCCAATGACTGGTTAGAGGCTATCCATTTGTGGCTGACAAGGCGCATGGGCCATTTCTCCGTCATTGATTCGCTTGCAGAAGAGCGTCATCCTCGTAGCTTTCACAAACTCTCACTGACACAACCACGCTTAATAACCGCCTTCGCTGGCCTGCGCCGCCCATCTCTTCCGCCCGCTTTCACTGTACTTATTTTTCCGTTCTCTGTAACATTTAGCACCTCAATTGCCTGCACATAGCACAACCCAAAAGCTTCACCATAGACGAATACCCCGCGATGGCCGATACTGGAGCTCAAGAGAACCCACAGGGACCTACCAGCCCAGCGCGGCGAGGAGGAAGGGGCCGAGGGCGTGGAAGAGGAGCATATCCTGGGGGCGAAGACGGACATGAAAACTCTGGAGCCCGAGGACGAGGCAGAGGTGGCTCCGCAGGTGGTCGCGGACGAGGGGGTCGTGGGAGAGGGGACGGTGCGAACAACCGCGGTGGACGATTGGCGGCAGACAAGGGCAAAGCGCCTGCCGTGGAAGGAGAACAGCAGAGCGAGGCTTCGCCCTTAGCTGCCAGACCACCAGTAGAAGAGGCAGTGGATGATGATGACGCAGAAGTTTGCTTCATTTGCGCCTCGCCTGTTCAACACACTGCCATTGCGCCATGTAACCACAGGAGCTGCCATATCTGTTCTATCAGGATGAGGGCATTATACAAGACCAAAGCCTGCGCGCATTGTAGGACTGAATCGGACCATGTCATACTCACTGACGATCACGAGAAGCCGTACCAGGATTTCTCGCCGGGCGACTTCTTCAAAACCGACGACAATCTAGGAATCAGGTTCGAAAATCCTGAGATTTCCGAGGACACTAGACTGTTACTGCAGTACAACTGCCCGGATAGCGAGTGTGATGTTGCGTGCTTGGGCTGGCCGGATTTGCATCGCCATACAAAGACGGCGCACGGCAAAGTTATGTGGTAAGTGTCGACAGTACCCTGATGTCCAGTGCATGTTCTGGTCAGCTGCTGACTGAGTCTAGCGATCTGTGTACGAGAAACAAGAAGGTCTTCACTCACGAGCACGAGCTCTTCTCCTTTGCCGACCTCCGCAAGCACCAGAAGTTTGGTGACGACAACCCTGGTGCGATCGACCAGAGTGGATTCAAGGGACACCCTGAGTGCGGTTTCTGTCGCCAACGCTTCTACGGGGACGACGAGCTGTACGCACATTGCCGAGACAAGCACGAACGCTGCCATATCTGCGACCGCCAAGATGGCAGCCGACAGCAGCAATACTATGTCAACTACGATTCGCTCGAGCAGCATTTCCGGAAAGATCACTTCATGTGTCCAGACCGGGAATGCCTCGAGAAGAAGTTTGTTGTCTTTGATTCTGAAATGGATCTCAAAGCCCATCAGATCGAGTCGCATCCGAATGGTCTGACCAAGGATGCTCTCCGGGACGCGAGGCGAGTGGACATGTCTGGGTTCCAGTTCCGCGCACCACACGAGCAGGAGCATGGAAGACGAGACGACCGGAGACGAGAAGGCGGTAGGGCTCGTGGGCGAGGCAGAGACCCGAACGCGGAGGCACTGCCTGCATCTTCTGCGCAAACTCTCAGCCGTGCAGAGCTTGCGTTCCAACGACAGGTCGAAGCTCAGCAGTCCGGATCAACTGGCCGCACATTCGGCGGTCAGCTCTCAGCTCCTACACCTGGTGAAGCATTCGCAGCTCGACCAGCTCCCAGCGCACCTGCACCCGCTACACAGACCGCCTCACGACCCAGTCGACCGACAGCGAACGGCGTCGCGAGCGGTGTGAGCCAGTTGAACCTCGACTCGCAACCCACCGTGCCACAGACTCCTCAAGACCAAGCGCGACTTCTACGACACAACGCCGTTACCGAACGAGCAACGAACATGCTGCGCAATGATCAGATCAAGCTGCAGCAGTTCCGTGCTGACGTATCAGCGTACCGCAACTCCAAGGTCTCACCAGCGCAGTTCATCGAGGGGCTGTTCGCGCTTTTTGACAACGACTCCAAGGAGCTGGGCAAGCTGGTGAAGGAGTTGGCCGACATCTTCGAGATCCAGACCAAGCGGGAGGGATTGCTGAAGGCTTGGAGTGACTGGAAAGCAATCAACGAGGATTACCCATCGTTACCTGGCTCGGCAACAGGGCTCGCACTCAATGGCGGCACTGCGACTAGTGGAGGATCGAGAGTGCTGAAACTCAAGAGCTCGACAGCACAATCACAGCGTTCGCAAGCCAACCGAAAGGCAAGCTGGTCAACTACGTCGTCGGGTGGCAACCCGTTCCCAGCATTGCCAGCGGCGGGCTCATCAAGTCGCGGCGGCGGCATTGGAGCCAAACCCGGGCAGACACCATGGATGTCCTCTTCATCCAAGCCTGCGCCTGTCCGCAGCACTGGAGTGTCGCCTATCCCATCGCGCGTTGCTTCATCGAGTGGATTGGCCAACAAAAGCAACAAGGCGATTGCAGATGCATTTCCCGCCCTGCCTGCAGCGCCTAAACCAACGAGCACCATCTTCAGCCCGGGCTACACAGGTCTTGGTCTGCGGCGAGACAACAGCGGTCGAAACACGCCAGTCAACCAGGCCTGGGGGGCACCGAGTGCTGGCGCAAGTGGCTCAACAACACCGGCGGTTGAAGATGGTGTGGGTGGAAAGAAAAAGGGCAACAAGAACAAGAAGCAGACACTGTTCCACTTCGGCTAGACGAGCGGTGATGTCGACGGATCATAGATGGCATGCTATCAAGAAACTGTGTGAACAGGACCAGGCAAAAGCAATCATAGACACCGTGTTTAGTGACGGGTCAGATGGGCTCACAGTGTCGAAGTGTGCACACAAAACCTGCAAGTGTATCGTGTAGAGTAGGCCTGACGAGATGAGCGAAGAGAAAGAGAACAATGCAATATTGCAGCGTCGTGCCAGCAATCTGTGGTTCCAATAAAGTTGATGACCAACAGCGAACCAAGGATTGCGCGCGGATGTTGCCTAGCCCAGCCCGCAATGCATTGACTCGGCAGCGCAACAGCATCGCTGTGTTGCAGCACGTATGCCCATCGAGGCTGTCGCAGAGAGGGCATTGCCATACAACTGCAGGCAGCGTAGCTCAGTTGGTGTCTCACTCGCAGGTCGCGAAAGAAAGATGGCTTGCATCACTGGTGAGGCTTGCTGGCGCCGGCTACCGTTGCAACGGAAATGGTGCGCAAGTTCCCGCGGCCCTTGCAGTGGGAACGAATGGGACGAACCGTCGGCGCGTTGTGGCAATGAAGAGACAAGCATTGCATCTGACCCGCTACGGTCAACATGGTTCGAGCCTCAGACGGTTCCAACCAAGTGACCCACGGTACTGAGGCTGCACCAGGAAAAGCAGAGTCGGTGCGGTGCGTCTCCTAGTTCTCGTCCGTTTTCGTCTGCACGCTTCTTCCTCGACACTTCGCTCCAACGCTTCTGCCACAAACTCCCGTTACCCCAATACCAGCTGTGACGGCGGGTACCACCACCAGAGTCACACACAACGCTCGCAGCCTCGCACTGTGTGGCCCGTTTGACTGGTTCGAACACAAGGAACCGTTGGGGCCAGCATCGTCCCAGAGCGTAATCTACACGCCCTCCCCGCAAGCCGCTAGTCGCGACTTCCCGCAGCACCCCTCCAGCGCGATAGCTTGGAGCTCTGTGCTTTGAGCTTTGCCAGCAGCGCGCACCCGCGTGAATCCAACCACCACAGTCACACCCCTCGACCGCAGCGCAGCCCTTGACCAGCTCGACCTCCGATTCCCGCTGTTCCCTGACCTCTGTGCGTCTCCACTAATCCACCTCTTCCGGCTCGACGTGACCGCCCGCGCAGGCTTCGCGTCCTAACCATCATGTATACCCATTCTCGTCAGAGCAACCAGTATCCCATCCCAGCACCGCCGCAGCAACGGCCAGGTGCTGCTCCACTACCTCCACCACCGCAGCTTCACGACCCCTCCCAGATGATGCATCTTCCACCACCCGGCCAGCAGCAGCAGCAGCCACCGCCGCCACAGCAGCAACAGCCTCCACCGCAGCAAATGCAGCGCACAATGGTGTACCAAGACGTGCCCCCTACTGACCAGAGTGGCGACTTCGTAGGCTCACACGCTGGTTCAACCTACAGGTGCGCAATCTTGATTTCGAGTCGTCTGCACGTGAGCTCACAAACGGCAGGCTACGAGTCGACCAACAGCCCATCAGGGCCCGAATGTGTGGTTTTGGCGACAAGGTAAGACAGCTCGCGCAGCAACCCATTGCTTTGGTAGACGCACAGCGCTGAGACATGTGGCCAATGACAGGACCGACGCCCCATCACTCCGCCTCCTTGCATCCGCCTTATCATGTGCGACGCTACAACAGGACAGGAGATTGATGCCAACGATATCGACACTACCTTCTACACGCTCGTCGTCGACCTCTGGCATGAGGACGTTTCGCGCGGCGCATGCAACTTGGTCCGTCACAGCAGCGCAGCGCCAACGGTAAGTATCAGCAGCAGCGTAACCACCGCCTTTCCCCCAGTGCCAGATCGCCAGATGTTCCTGGCACAAGGTATGCCGACACATCAGTACAACGCCTATGGCCAGCCAGTACCGTCACCCCATCCATATGCCCAGCAGCAGTACTACCCCGGTCAGCCGCCTCCCGGATACCCGCCTTACGGTGCAAACTACAGCCCGCAGGTAGTGTCTGCACCAAGCACCAGCTCCAACCACACGCGGAACCTCATTGGCCAGACTTCAGTCAACGCCTTCAAGCTGAATGACCCGGACGGTAAACCTGGCTTCTGGTTTGTCCTCCAGGATCTCTCTGTGCGTACCGAGGGCACTTTCAGGTAAGCAACTCCGCCATGTTCCTCTGCTTGACTGACAACCACAGACTCAAATTCATGATCTTCAACATCGGCAGTGGCGACAACATGAACAGTATCCTTGGCCACGGCGAGAAAACCCCCATGCTTGCTAGCTGTTTCTCGGACCCCTTTACTGTCTACTCTGCAAAGAAGTTTCCTGGTGTTATTGAGAGCACGACGCTCAGCAAGTGCTTTGCGCAGCAGGGTATAAAGATCCCTATTCGCAAAGACGGACCCCGGACCTTGGCCAACCAATCTGAGTTCGATGCTGACGATTGAGCACAATGAGAAAACACTCGTATGCAAGAATCTGGATACACGAACAATTTGGAAAATTAATCAAAAAGACGGCGATCATTAACGTCTACCAAAATTCGATCATCGCCACGTTCATATAGTCTTTCAACTCGAGTCCACATGCCTGCTGCTGGCTCACAAAGTCATTCTTCACTAGGGGTGTTGTACTTTAGTCGCTTAGTCTCTACCTAAACGAAATAGACGAGCTGGTGTTTTGGGCCTTGTTATACTGCAAAGACGACAAACAACGGGAAATGAAAGAGGATTGGGAGTTGTACGTAGACGGTGAATGGAATACATCATGTTTGAAAGTTTTTCCACATACATATTATGAGTGTGATACCAGCTCTCGACTAGCCATCTCCCGATTGCAATTCCACCCGTCGTTGACGACAGAGATTTCGCAAGTATCGACGTCAGCACCATGTCCCATCTCCCAACATACTCACTCTGCCAAAATGACTTGTCAACTGCCCAAATCAACAACTTCCTCTCAAGGCAATTCACTAGATTCAATCCGACAGCACTACATGACGATAACGATACCCACGACCTCGCCACCCAAACACTCAAAGTACACGTCCACCACAACCGACACGTCCCATACAAGACTAGCGAACAGCAAGTGTTGTTACGCAGAACGCGTAGTAAGGAAGTAAGAAGGGCAGTCGTTTGAAGGAATATCGCCCACTGCACAAGAACACACGTCGCTCAAGTGGCATGTCAGGGAGAACGACGTCTCTGGGATTCATCTGTATGTAATGTGGTGAGTTGGAGAGATGGATTGTAATGCTGAGGTTTGGGTGTTGATGCTTGGTACTTGATACTTGGTACTTGATGCTTGGTATTGATACTTGGCATTAAACCACACCTCAAGCACCACCGCTCGTAAGCTAGATCTGCAGTCCCAACTCTGCTTGTAGTTGCAGATATGTCGATATTACTCATCACAGCACTCTCTGGGAGGAGTTCTTCGCGGGTTAGGCTGGTGGAATTGCGGCGTCTGCAGATATCTGGTGGTATCGTTGAACGGACGCGCTCTGCATGCTGATCCTGGATCTGCGTCTCGTTCTGGGTCCATGTCGTTTGGATCATGGGATTCGATGTGTTGCAATTCCAGGGGTGGAGGGTGTAGATTAGTTTGACGGAACGGTGGCCTGGTGTTGTACTGTTTGTTGAGGGAGTGAGATGTTGGTACGGGAGTGTGATTGTTTGGATGTGAGTTGGACTTTACGTGTGGATAGACAGAGTTGATTTGTAGTGAATTTGATGATGGGTTGGTGGTTGTGCTGCTGCAAGCGTCACCGCGATGACTGTTGAGTTATGCATGGGTTTGATGTCCTAGCGAGGAAGCTTGAAGGGGTTTGTGAGGCGTTGAGATATGGATAATCATAGCCATTACTTACAGTAGACTCGGCTAGCCACGAACGCCCAACTCGAACACGGTGGCTTCCCAACCCCTAGCCAGCTATGTCTGAGGGCCAGCTCCAGTGTCCCTTTGATAATCTACCAATATTTAGAAAGAATTGCTTCCCAAGTGAGCGGTTCTGCTCAGATAGTAGTAATAACGATTTGAAACGGATGGGGGCTGGAACTTCCGTACACTATTCATCTTGAGATTGTTCAACTGTTGGATGGTTATTCAGGTAGGGCCAAAGCTTTTGTAATGATGTAGTCCAGAAAACCGTCGCCACAGATCGATAGCCTCGAAGACAGAAATTCGGGATATATCGTTCCTTTGAAAACCCTCCACCAATACCACGATCTTGGACTTTCGTTGAACGCGAGTCTGTTCGTCGACCTGGCTTTATAAAGCCCACCTGTATCTGAGAAATGGTGTGCCGTTGAGCGGCCACCACTTCCCTGCCCTTCCAAACGTGTAATGAATGGTGGCCTTGGAGGTTGTGGTCTATGTTTCGCCAAAAGTATACTGATGTTGACCACAGCATACGCTCCCGGGGCCGATCATCGTCCACGCGCGCCCGCGGGTCACGTCTTTGAACGACTCCACTGTTATGAAAAGAGCCTGCTTACTTGTAAGGATCGACTAAGTAATGCTGGTTGGGGTCCTGATTGCTCTTCCGAGGATTGCTGGGTCACCGTGTCGGTATTCGATTGGTATTCGATTGGTATTCGATTGGTATTCGATAGATACGCGACACTTCAGCTCAACAGCCATCTCGAACACTGATTTCATCGGCAATTGCGCAAGTCCATGTGTCCGCTGCGAAGTCGATTTATGCATCGAAGTCACCGCAAACGAGTGTACACACTTGGAATGTGTGCGTATGTCTACTAAGGACTGTATCTTTCGTCGATGAGAAAAGTGTTGTGTCAATGCTCACATCTGTAGTGATGGAAACGGAGGTACAATCCGTCTTGAATCATAGTGAAACATACATGCCGGACGGGACGATTCCCTCTGGCTAGGGGACGATGAAAGACTCTTCGTGGCGACACGTCTCGTGGTAAACTATCTCTCGACGTATGCGCAGGGATGTAGTTGATGCCTTGTGGTCTGTTTTGTTGTCTTTGAGGTGCGTGCAGAATCACTTGCTTTCGAAGCCTCTGCTTGGTGATCTTGACTCTTCGCTTTCGATCTGGAGACATGACGAACCATATTGTGTTACGCACTTGTGGTAATGAAAGTGAGTCTGCATACGGCTTACACGATACATGGACAAGCCACAGTAAATTTGACAGACTCGTGAAATGTACTCTGGTTTGCTGGAGGCGCTGAATCTGCGAGAAAATCGTTGCCATACTCTAGGCAGTGAGAGTGAACATGGAACCTATCCTGCTATCATTGAGCTTCTTGATACGTGGTGCTGATCGTTTATCAGCGAAGGGGGGTTTGTTGGCACTACTTGTTGGTTCAGTGTATGTTCACGCGCTCCATCGCTTTGTGAGGTCGACTACGCCGGTCATTACTGCGATGTTACCAAGAAACTGGGAAGTAAAGACTCGCAAGTCAGTAAATTCCAGGTCTTGGATATGATACTGGGGACATGCGCAAAAACTTGGCGAATAAGTCGAAGGAAGGCGCGAGTGGGCAGTGCAGATAGCTATCGTACCACATTTTCGAAATGGCACGCTCAACATTTCCAACATCAGGGTCATTGTGCCTATGGAATGGAAGCGATAGTTTACAATCCGTGGAGGTATTAGGCGTTGTTGTGGTCGAGGTCGTATTACTTCGTGTCGTGTCCCAAGGTCACCTGAAATCCAGCTACATTCGATCATGTCATCCTCTATATCTCCTCGGCTCCTTACCCGTCATTCCAAATTCCTACCGGCATCGAATCTAGCATCGCCAAGAGTGGAAGGCGACCGTCGTTCGAGGGGCACTAGACCACGGAGCGGACCCTAGATACGGAAAGCAAAGTGCGTGTTCAACTTGATTGATCTCATGGCTCGCTGGCTGTCGTGCACCGGCGTGAATACACGATGGCCTCGCCTTGTCTCTGCTCATGTTGTGTCCCATAACAGGTTATCGCCCCTTTTGTACATATCCAGCATGTGCCCGCCTTGTCCTGACATCCTCCGCAGCTCGAAGAACTCCAAAAGGCGAGAGACCGCCTGGCCATTTCTCACCCTCCGCGGACGCACCTTCAGTTATGCAGAAATTGCCAGATGCAAGGCTTCTGCACATCTTGTGTCCACAAAACCTAGTCTGGACTGTGATGAGTCACTATGTACGGTAGTACCTTCAGGCCTGCCAACTGTAGTGCTTGCAGATGCGGACGCACCCACATACTGCAGTCCCCTCACTTGACAGAATCCTGACCTGGGAAATCTCACCGCCAGACCTGCCTGCCATCTGTCGAATCTTCTGCTGCCAAGCTCTTCATTACTCGTGGTCTAACAACCCGCCCTTTCACCCCACGCTAGCCTGTGGACTCCACGGACACCAGGTCTTTTTAGACAGCATAATCCTGGCTACCGTCCCGTTTGTGACCTACGGTGCACCGCCACAGGCGCACGGTCTTAGATGCAAATTTTTGGAAATTGCATCAGAAACCAGATGCGAGATTCGCATGCAAACCGTGGGTAAGGGTTACGTCACCAGCTGGGCCTCAGGCCAGCACAATGGCTAAAGTGACTGCGCGTATGAGCGGGCTCGGGGGCTGCGGAGATCATAATGAGTGGTGGATGGTCTGATATGATCCACGCTCCTGGCTTGAGGAAACGTGAGCGGGCCTGACGATCAAGTGCTTCGTTGCCTCCCTGAGCGAAGACCGAGGCGAACGGACTTACCATCTGTGACTGCCGAATCTCGCTGACTCGTACCATACAATAGTAAGGATTGGAAGGCATACCAATTTTCGCCCGTCCCTTGCGAAGGCCGGAAAGACACGTGGAAGGCCGAAGAGTACCTGTATTCGGAGATGGTGCGGCCCAATGTGGGGATGCTTGTCGTACGACTGAGATGCGTTCATTCCTCAGGCTGCAAAGAAAATACGTGCAGCTCCAGAATCTCCGGAAAAGCTAGTGGCAGTTGTACAGCAGATTCTCAGACATGTGTGGCCGAATTGACGCCGGAAGACCTTCCATCGTGTGTGTGCTGTTGATTGGCTACGGTGATCATATCCGCGAAGGGAAATTGTACATCATGTCATGCACTGCTGGATGGAACCTGACCGAGTGGCAATGACCGGCCTCAACTGGGTAAAAGTGAAAGACAGAGTGAGGCAAAGAGGCACCAAAAATAGAGATTATGAAAAAGACGCTGTGGAAACCATGCGATTGCTATTACTTGTTGTGCGTCACGGGATCGAAAGGACACCCAGACGCCGATATGATACACCGCGAAGGATGGCGTACAGGGATGCTTTAAAGGAACAATTATCTGCGCTTCTGTACGCAAGTGGTTCGTGTCCTTTGTGACTTGGTTTCTGGTGGTTTCTCGTGACTCGCCGACCTTCGATCCAGCCGAATGAGCGAATGTAGAGTGTTTGGAAGAGTTGCCTGACATACCAACGTACGTCCAGGATTGATGAAGAGGTTCGGTATTGTTAAGGTTCGCCATTGTTCGGCGGGTTGTTCTTGACAAGCAAGGCGTGAAGACCCCAGAACAACCTAATGCAAAACACCGGAACTATGCAACAATTGAGTCCAGGAAATTGCACTCTTAGAAAGGTCGCATTTGAGGGATGACGGGTCCACCAAGCTGCACTGGTGGCATCATCGGAATTCCAGAGCTTGACGGGCCCAGACGATGAAACATTTGTATCAAGCGCTCACCGACACTGGGTTCAAGCTCAGTACCGTCCCGTGCGATCTTCACTTCGCGGTTGGCATTCCATGGATTGCGGAGACCGCGGGTGCGATAGAAGGGGAGGCGATTCGCAGAGAGCCATTCAACCTTAAAAGGTTTACCCCAGCTCTGCGCAACGACTGCAGAGTCTTCATCAGCATGAGTCTCAACCTTCTCGGTCACCTCGCTTTCGCCCTCTGATTCGGATAATTCCGCTTCCCAAAAGATTGTTCCACGAGCCGAGTCGTCGATGATTCTGCCCCTTGGGGCCCATTCCGTTGCTGGCGTAGGAATCGATTTGGGAACATCTGGTGCATCTATGATGTTCTCGGTCTTCGGAGCCGATCTTACGAGGTCCGAGCCATCTTCTAGGATGGGTGATATCATACGGGCGTAGCCAAAGTACTCTCCAGACTTGTTGGCCGAGAAAATCAGATACACATTCTCCGCAGACTGTCCAGAATTAGTCATGATACACGAGTAGCACGGAGTCTGAAGCTGTGCTTACCCGGTAGGCTTTGTTCAATACATCTTCGTTGTGAGATTGGGTGGCCCAGATGCCGTTCCGTATACTGAGTTCCAGGTCTTGCAGAGTAAGACTCTTGACAATAAAATATTTGTTAGCGGCTGTAGATTCAGTGAGATTCCCGTCGCCACTCTGATGTACAGGTGATTCTGGCGCGCCTTCTGGCAAGGTACCCACGGCTTCGCTAGCTTGCTTGGGAGACATTGGTGGAGACGCAGCTGTCTGCTGAGTACCAACCATAGCCGAGGGACCAATGGGCACCCCTGATGCTGGTGCTGAGCTGCGACGCAATCGACAGACAAGGCGTACGCCATTGAAACGCGAGTCGTGAAACCTGTGCATGGCCGCGGTGCACGAATGTTCTGTGCGGTAGTTGACAAAAGCGCAATTGCTTTTGGATATCAAGAACAAGCTTTCAATGTCCTTGGTCGCTTCGCGAGAGAAGTGGTCTTTCAGGGACACTACTGTCGTGCCTGGTGGAAGATTTCCCACCCAGAGGGCATGGCCAGACTGCTTTGGTTTTCGGGGCGGTCCGCGAGGGATTGAGCTGACGGAAGCTGAGCGAGGCATTGCTGAGGAGGGTTAGTTGCGTAATAAAGTCACAGTGTGGTGTGTAGCACGTACCCGGGCCTTGATAGAATGGTGCGTCGAATGCCGCAGCGTTCGTGGCTGGGTCCCCATGGGCCATTCGTGCACCCGTGTAGCTACCTTCGTGGGATGACAGTTCAGCGTTCTGGCTGACGTTCCCAAAAGGTGCTGTCACCAGACTGCCTCTCCTTCCAAACATTGCCTGACCTTGTACGCCTTGCACTGCATAGCCTACAGGATATTGGCCCTGGGGACCATACGGCGTAGGGTAGTACATGTATTGGGAAGTCTGTGGGTATTGCTGGTAAGGGTTGTGCATGGGATTCACACCTTGAACCCGTGAATGGGCTTGATTGTAAGTAGCGTAGACTCCACTCTGCGCGTTTTGCGGTGGCATGTACCCTTGTTGATATGGGCTGGTTGCGTAACCTGAGCCGTACGGTGGGTGGACAGACATGTTGCCTGAGGCGTGTGTAGGCATTTGTAAACTTTGGCCAAGTTGATAAACAAGGGCAGACGTGGATGCTCCGGATAGCGAACGGGGAATCGACTGCGGAGCTTGTTGTTGTAGCGACACTGTGTCGGAGCCATAATCGGGCAATGCGCCAACCATTGCACCCATCTTGAATGCAGAGGAATCATGTTGTTGCGGTGAATAATATTGTGCTATTTGTGCGGAAGAACGATGGTCGGGTCGGTGCTGTCCTTGGGAGATGGAGCTTAGCTGAGAGTAAAATGGAGTGTTGTTGTCATGCGCCTTGTAAGGCGATGAGGATGGGATTGGCGCATGTTGGTCATCACGCGCAATGCCAGTTGTGGTGAAGTCCGTGGTGTGAGGCCGGGACTCGAGCGGTATGTCCCCCATTTCCCCCTCGACAACGACCGGAAGCGCAACCCACTGCTGTACCCAAACGAGAGACATGTCAGCCCATGCTCCACGTGCAAAACGAGTGACTAGTGAACGGCTGTTCAGATGTGACAAGATAAAACTCAACCGAAATGGCGCCGCAATACATAACGTACCTAAGTCTATATCAGAGTGCCCAAGGCAGATGTGGCAAGCCGGATGGATAGGTAACCGAGAGGATGAGGCTTCGCAATGCCTGATACTCGAGTATACCAATGAGGGTACGAGGCAGAGGAAGATCGTATAAAAAAAGAAGCTTGGAGTAAATAAGACCGAACAATGGACGACTAAGGGCTGCGGTTGAGGGCCCACTCAAGAGAGTGCTCGCTTGGAGCGGAGCGAGATGATGATCAAGATTGCACGGCCACTCATACGGCAGAGCCGAGCCTTTGAAGCCTTACAAGGTCGTTAGTATAACGGCAGTGGCCGGAAGAAGGAGGAGCCTGACGACTACGTGGAAACTGGGAACAAGCGAGGGGTTGTCGGAGGAAGTGCTCACTGGCTTGACCCAGAAATAACGGGAATGCCGGGCGAGGGTTTTGCAGGTCCTCTGCCTCAATTGCCTCCAGGCCTAGTACGAGGGTACGATCTGATTGGGCACAGGGCTGCAGATTGTGGCTTCTGGAATGGCTGTGTAATGACGGGATGAAAACCGATGCTCTGGAGGCGAAATGATCGACTAGATCCTGTAAAAGACGAGGCAACTGGGTGCCACGAAATGATTGCAATGTAAAGCAGGCGTTGTGTAAAAAGACATGGTAGAATGTGGCGAGTGATTCCGTTTCTAGATTATCAATGGGCCGGTGGCGTTTGCTGTTGGATCACTTGCTGCGAAGCTTAGTGGACCCTCTTTTTACCCTGACATCTGACGGACGGGAGAGCTCGAACTATGACCGCAAAGACAAAACAAGTGACGGCAGAGCGCCTCAGGCCATGACACGGAGGCCCTGGATCGACTCTGAAATTCATCAAGTGCCGACTGTGGGGAACATGACCGACCAGGGAGACGTACAAATTTGCAGTAAAAGCTCTGGCCGTACTGTTTAGGTTAGCCAGAAATCATGAAGTAATCCATGGGCAGACACACTCGGCCAGTGGGAAAGGTTACAGAGTGCCAGGAAACGTTTGGACTTGACGGACAGGGGAGCAGCCGTCGACGCCGCGTGGCCGTGCTAAGTCGAACTAACATGGATGAAGCGCGAGAATGGATTTGCCAAATCAAGATGCCTATTAGGAGCGTTTAGCTCGATACTGCAATTGTCTGTGCTGCTGCAGCATGTTGGGTAGATGACCCTGCAGCGGGTCTGCACAGCAGGCTGGCAAAAGCGTGGCGTGTGCATTTACCAAGCTCGCTGGCGAGCCAGTGCCGCGATATGAAGCGGTGCGCCAGACTGCACTCAAGCCTGGCGGGCCGAAGCCAGACGGGCAGTGAACGGAGGTTGCACAAACGGTTGTAAGGAACGGCGTAGGGCGCCAGTCTACGACTCGCTCGGCAGCGGCTCGGCGGCTGAGAGTGACTGCGCTGCAGCCGTTGTCCTAAAGAATCGAGAGGGAACGATACCCACCAATGAATGTGCGACATAGCTCCTTTGCCACCCTCGGTGACACCGTGTCGGAGGATGACCGTCACAAGCTCCACCTGACATGCCAGTCGGGATCGACAGTAGCGCTGAGCACAGCCGCGAACTGCAGTGTGGAGATCAGTGACAAGGGAGAGCAGTAGGAGGACCCTCCACGAGCTCTACGGCACAGGCTGTCCTGAGACCGCTGTACTCGCGCGCCTGGTGGTGCAAGAGTCACGTTCTTTGCCACTCTGCCAAAACTCTCATCTTAGCAAGTCTGATTGGCGGGTCTTGCACGTGACTCCTAGATCTGTCAACTTCACGAGTAGCTCAGTGCCGTGCACATGTAACTCCGAGTTGGTTCTCTAACAAGTACATATGTTATACTTTGGTAGGAGCAGTGCGAGGCATTGCACGATGCATACCTGTGCCAAAGACGAAGCCTTTCCGCTACTGGCGACATGAGAAGGAGAGCTCTGACATGACGTAAATGTGGCGCAACCGGGCCTTATACTGGTACAGGCTTTGCGTAGATATCTTGTTTGGGACTACGCCGCAACGCTCCTGTGCCTACTCTAATTAGTGCCGGGACTGTTCAAGGCACACCAAACGAACATTTCAACTAAGTTATGATCCTTGTCGAGTTTCTGTGATATTCGTCAGCGCGCAGAAAACCGAACGCGAAGAGGATCAGCCCACATGTGTGGCGAGAGTTGGCGCAAGAGTGGCTGTGATGGGGATCTTTGCTATGACGGGGTCCAGGCCATGTCATAGCCGTACTGATCTAAGGCGAGGCCGCGAGATGGCATCCAAGAAGCGAATGGGCGTTGCCGCTCCCCTGGCGATCGGAACTCCACACAGGTTAAGTGCTTGCTTCGAGTCTGGACCTGGACCCTGAGCGTACCAACTTTAGAAACATGAACATGCGTTACACGACTATCGGACTTGCAACGTTCGAGGCTGTTGACGTTGATCGACTCACAGCATTCAAAGCTCACTCTCTTAGCGTGTGCGTTCACGCCTCGGTCCGTGGGAAGCAAGCCTGCAGGATGACGCTGTGGAGCTCGATGTCACAGGTCTTGGATTGTCTGGGTCACATGAGTATCTATCATAGCTATCTTGGAACTGCAGCTATTAAGAGGTGTTCAGTTTTCAGCACCGAAAGCCCTCCTTGCATTCTCCACGCCGTTACAACTGCCAACAACGGATCTTACGATGCAATCGTGAATTGGCAAGGGACGTCAGACGGTGATGCGACCGTTGCATGCAGAAGCTCGCCCTTTCCATGGGCCTCTGTGACTTAGTTGTCTTTGATTGGCTATGTCGAAACACGCAGGTGTTGCCGTGATTGCGATCCACAGAAGGGCCGACTCTTTGTACCATCTGGATGCATGGCATGGCTTGACGACTTTCATGCTGTAACAAACTTTCCTAAGAAGTCATCGATGTGCTGGAAATACCCTGGTTCTGCTACTGTGTCGTTGTGAGTCCCATTGGGGAGCTCCCGCCATACTTTTGGAGCTTTGCAAATTTTGAACAGGCGGGCCATGTGGGAAGCTCTGTCGCGGCAAGTCAGGGATCGAACTTGTAGTCATGTTCATGTCTGGGCACAGATGAAAAGACTTACGGAACGATTTCGTCTTTCAACCCAGAGAGAAACAAGAACGGTATCGTGGTGATTGTTGGTAGTGTATCCTCGCTGGGCCATATCTGGTGACACAACGGCGCGAGGAACCGAGCTGGGGGAAACGCGCTGCAGGAAGTTAGATGGCAAGATACTCAACCGAGACTGACCAGCTACTAACGATGGTATAAGGTTTCTGATGGAAGTGAACGTATTCTCTAGCATAACGCCAGCGATATCACCCTGCTTCTGATTGCGCGAGGCAAGTCCGATAGCTACCGCACCTCCAATGCTCTGTCCATAGATGACTACCCGCGTGCCCCGAAGTTCTGATCGGTTGCGAATGTAATCCAGGCCAGTCTGAGCATCAATCATAAGCCCCTTTTCGTTAGGATTACCAGACGATAGACCATAACCACGATACTGGAGCATAAGTACATTGCAACGGAGTTCGTTCGAGAGGACTTTAGCAATCGGAAGTCGGTAGCCAATGTTACCAGCATTACCGTGAAACATGAGAACAGTCACGTTGCGAGCATGTTGTTTGTTTGGCCGAATGTAGAACGCGCTGAGCGACTCGCCATCCGGAGTGGGGATAAAAAGCTCTTCGTAGTCAGTAAGACCAAATTGCGAGGGCCGCGGAACGTTGGTGCGAGCATCAGGTGGGAATGCTCTAGGGTAGATGAGCTCACTGGTCACGTTAGCGGAAAGCTGGCATCGCCATCAAGTGAGACATACTTCTGCTTGAAGTAAAGAAGACCACTGGCGAGTGCCGCAACGCCGGAAGAGGCAAGTAGCGGTATCCTTAAGTAGGACATGAGCGTATCGAGAGCGGTACCCATGTTGGCTGATATAATCTGGGGGATCTGCTGGGTGGGGTATACGGCGAAAGTGTTCGGAGCCTCTCTGATGGCTTACGGGCGAAAGCCAGTTCAAAGAATGCCTTCTCTTGGTTCTACATGAGCTGATGTGCAACAGCTAGCTATCGTCCATGGATGAAAATTAGTGGCCACCTGGAACCGTAGACGATGGCGTCGTTAACGCGGTACGGCAGGCCAATGTGCCCCACTTAGCAAGCGCGACGAGGCGCCAAGACTATGGCAGGCTGTAGCTGTTGCGCGTTTACCATCACCATCATCAACTGCACGTTTGTTAACCCCACAGCTTCCTTATTGTCTGCATCACAGTCGCAGAACCACATCTTTTCGAGTCTTTCAGCTTTTGCCTACAGTCAGCTCAAGCCAAAACGATGATGTCTACCGGAATGCTGGGAGAGGGTGAGTGGCTTTGCCCCATCACACAAGCTTGATACTTACACTGTATGCGCAGATGGCATCCACGTGGACATGAACCACCTGAAGAAGGGCGAAGTCAAGTAAGAACCAGCGCCGAAAGTCTGGAAAGGCAATGCTAACAAATTACCACAGCCTGGGTACTTCCATGTCCGTCCTGCCGCGCCCCGCCTTCTTACCTTCTCTGACAGCTCCAACAGTATGGCGATCAACTTCAAGGACGGTGTGATACTCGCCGCAGACAGCAGGACGACGACCGGCGCTTACATTGCGAATCGAGTCACGGACAAGCTCACACAGGTCCACGACACGATCTGGTGTTGCAGATCCGGTTCGGCAGCGGACACACAGGCTGTAGCTGATATTGTACACTATCACCTCGGCATGTACGGCATCACCAACGACGAACCTCCGACAACACAGACTGCAGCGGCCATCTTCCAAGAGCTCTGCTACTCGAACAAGGACTCTCTTTCGTGAGTGATGCAGCGACACTGTCTCGAACAGCACTGATAGGAACCTAGGGCTGGCCTGATTATTGCGGGATGGGACCACAAGCACGGCGGCCAGGTATACTCCATCCCACTCGGAGGTTCCCTGCACAAGCAAGCATACGCGATCGGCGGTTCGGGGTCCACATACATCTATGGATACTGTGACGCAAACTGGAAGGAACACATGACAGAGGAGGAAGGCATCAAGTTCGTCAAGGGTGCGCTCTCCGAGGCCATCAAGTGGGACGGAAGCTCTGGCGGCGTGATTCGCATGGTGGTGCTCACAGCCGCGGGCGCACAGCGACATCTGTACCTGCCAGACCAGAACTACGAAGGCCCTGGTAGGCAGTAGGCAGCAGACTGCCCAGGTTTGAGGGGCATACGTTCGAGAGATATGACATAGACCTTGAACTCTGAGCGAGGCATGACCATTACGATGAAACGAAGCCTTGTACAAACCCGGTGACAATCAAACCCCAGTGAGGCGAAGTGATGCAGTGAGCAGGAGGGCTTTGTGCAGACCAAGTTGTTCAGGTATCGAGTTGGACGTTGCTGTGCACTACAGCACCGGTTGGACACGATAGTATCAAGGCTTCGAAGTGGACCGGTGCCAATCCAATCAAGAGTCGGCTGTTTGTGCATTCTCTCAACCAACTAGACGTTCACGTGGGGCACCCAGCCGTTCTCAAAAGTTGATCGCAACAGCACCGAGCGTACTATGTAGTCAAGTTCTTCTGGGGGTGGAATTTCGATGAAGCTGGCCAATGCGCCCTTGTCCGCACCGTTCAGGGTCTCGCGGGTTGCAGTGCTTTTGGGCAAGCAGGAGATGATGCACAGCGTCCCGCCGATATGACGAACCTAGTCTGCGCGCTACTGACCGAAACAACATCTAACCCTCAACACCACAAACCAACCCTGCAGCCCACACTTGTCCCCCTCACCCTGCTACAGACGCGTTGCCGTCCAATTCACTTTGGTCACGGCAAGAAAGAGCTGGGCATGTTAATCCTCGATTGTCCTTGAATCGTTGTGTTCTCCCGTCTGCGCCGGCTGGCTCTGCGACGATAAGAGCTTGTTCGCACCGGCCGAAGCCAGCAGCAGCAGCTCTGCCTCTCTCACCTGGCGCACGTCCGACACACGCTCCTTTCAAAACAAGGCGGTGCTGGCATCGTGCCTTCCCCTGCGCTCCCCAAACCCGGTTCAGTTGGTCCTGCGACCCGCGGAATGGGATCGATAGTAGTGAGCGACTTCGGTGGGAACCACTTTCACAACCCCATATTCGGTGGTAGTAGTGGACTTCAGCAGGCGCAAGAACCCTCTACGCTTTCGGGACGGCCCTCGTCGTCAGTGGACGCGCCGCCTCGAGCCGTGGCTGACGTTCCAATGGCTGATGCGGGAGCCCCACCATCCAGCTCAACACCGGCTCAGCGAGCGCAGCAGCACAACCCTCCAGAAGCCAGCCCGCACACATCCACCCAGCAGCAGCCGGCGCCTCCTTCTAGTCCCCGCTTTCGCCCACAGTCGCAGCAGCCCACGCCCTCTGCCACACAGCCTCGAACCGTGCCTTCATCTGGACCAACGTCTGCCCAGGGCTCACCAGCACAACCGCTGCGCTCACCTGCCGATTCGAATACATCCTCGCCACGAAAGATCAAGGTCACCAGCCTGGCCCACATCCAAAGTTTTGCTCTCGATGAGTCCAGTCCTTTCTCCCAGACGCGCTCGTTGTCGCGGCGTCAACGACGAGACCCTGCAGACGTTGGGCCGCAATACGAGATCAGCGAGATGCCTGTCTCGGATATCATTGAGATGGTCGCTGGTTTGTTGACCAAAATCACTACCACAAACGACCGACAGCATGAGCATCTGCATCGCCAGATACCACCCGTAGATGGAACATCCGGATTGAGCCAGCAGACCACCAGTGTACTAGCCTTTCACGGCAAAAATGTACCTAGCATATCAATACTGAGTTATCTCAGCCGCATACATAAGTATTGCCCTACCACCTACGAGGTCTTTCTCAGTCTTCTTGTGTACTTCGACAGAATGACAGAGAGAGTGAACGCTGGACCTATGCTCAGCCTTCGTCAGGCCAATCAGCAGTCGCTAGAACGCTCAGAAGCGGCTACCTCGGCGACCACAACTGCCGCTGCGGCTTCACGGACCTCACCAGTTGTAGCCCAAGCTGCGACACCACCACCATCTGGTTCTCTTGGTAGGCCACAAGAGTCTTCATCACACAGCGCTCAGCCTCCGTCCCCGCCCCAGCAAGACTTGGAATCTGATGCATACAACCTCTCCCACTTCTTTGTAGTGGACAGCTTCAACATTCACCGACTCGTGATCGCTGGTGTTACTTGCGCCAGTAAATTCTTCTCCGACGTATTCTATACCAACTCTAGATATGCGAAGGTATGTTGGCATCGATAATCGCTTTCTTGTTCGTAACTAATCAATCTAGGTCGGTGGCCTACCGTTGGTTGAGTTGAACCATTTAGAGCTGCAATTTCTGTTGCTTAACGACTTCCGTTTGGCTGTGCCTCTCGAAGAAATGGAAGCCTACGGGACGATGCTGGTTGAGTTCTATGCGCGAGAGGTGGCTGAACAACATGAGCGACAGAACGGGGGGAGACAATAGATTGACGCCGGTGCATCTAACGGAGACGGCTCATAGCATGCTCACAATAATTTGCTACATGGTTCTATCCTGACGCAAGCGAAATGGTGGGCCTAAGTTTCAGCCTGCGCTCAAGCCAGCTACATGAGCATGTATCAAACGGACAGACGATGCTCTTCCCACTGGCTTCACAACTGAACAGATGGATTCTTCTTTCGACCTCATCCATTTGAGCACAGCGTTCAAGTCTGCTTCGAGATTTTAGTTTCTTTGGCCTTTGGTTTTGAAAGGTCTCTGTCTTGCCAGTATCCTAGAGCGAATCTTTACTTTGCCCGAGCACTGGAACGACAATGTCAGCGGAGCGGAGGTGAAACATGACGAGATTACGAAAGCTTTCGTTGATTGATATCTGCTTTCAGTCGTTCCCATTGTTTTCTCGAAGACCATTAGGGTGGCGTTTATAGAGGTGTTCGAAGGCGAGCGTAATACCGTGAGAATGAATAATTTCATCTTCAGTTTCTTCCGCTTCCGACTGACAATGCAAGGCCCATTGATCGTGATGGAGATTCGAAGGTATTTGGCACATTGCTTATTAGCTCCAACGTGCAACTATCGCGTCAGATCTTATCAGACATACGCAAGTTTGTTCGTCTCATAATAACTTTTTGGCGACTGGTGAGAGAAGTCCTCAACGACGCCTCGAAGTTAAAGGTGTCGACGAATCAAACCGTTGCGGACAGGGGAGCCTGGCTGAATACCCAACACCAACCGATCGACAAACTCTAAGAGTAAAAGTTGGAAAACCAGCTTTACTGAGCTAGTGTACCTCTTTCCTATTAGATGCATAAATGTGAATCAGATCCGTGTCTGGAATCCGTCTAGCATTGCGGCTAAAACCGACAGGCCGTGACGTCACAAGTGAATAAATGACCACAAGTTACCTGTTGCCGGGCCACACTGCACCTCACATCTTGTACCTGCGCAACGACCTCTCCACGTCAACAATGAACGCCTGAAACTCCCCGCATCTATCTGCCTTCCCAAAATCTTCCGCCCGTAGCCTGCACCTTGTCGCCACTACCATGGAGCCATCAAAGTCGCCAGGTGTACCAAGACGGCGACCTGTTTCTACAACGCCTGCCGTCAAGCGAAGGACCGGCGTCTCGAGTAACCTGCACCTCATTTTCCTAGCTATCACCGCAGTAGCTGCCCTAATCTTCGCATGGCCTTTCCGCTGGATATTATCTGGAGCACCTCAGTTGATTTACGCCATTCTCCTGGGAGAGGCTAAAGGCAACCGCATCTTACCCTTCATACCCTTATGGACTATCTTCGCTACTGTCAACTTCGTGTATGCAGTATGCTCGACATCGTGGCTCTTATTCTGGGTTTTCTGGGCTGCATGCTGGCCAACTTTCATCGTGGCCTGTTTGTTCCAATTCGACGCTCCTGCCGGTCTTGCGAGACGCCTCTCACGAAAAACGTTCCTTCGAGATTTGCACTTTATCAACGATCAGATCGCCTTCTTTGATCTCCCTGCTTTGGAAATTGACACAGAAGTTAAGGGCTTGTTCGTCATCAGGGGTGTCACGCTGTCGCTCTCCACCTTGACGCTGGTAGCGCATGGAATAGAAGCAGGCATCAAGCTCTCAGATGAGATTGAGCTTGGCATTCAGGTCGACAAGGTGACTGTGCCCTTGTTTAGGACAATTCACGTGGATGATGTATACGCCAACATCAAGGGAGGAGAATGGGAGGTGACGTTTGGAGACGTGCCTTACGGCAAACCTGAAGAGGAAGATAGTGACGATTCGATGATTGTTGCCGATACGGCCATTCTAAAAGCTGCAGCTGCAGCACGACCTGCAGAGATGGTCAGAACCATGACAGCAGATGCACCGCCTACAGACTCTGAAGACACCAAGTCTGCTTTCTCTTCAGTCAAGCAGCTATCTCCGGACGAGGAGGAAGCAAACACCAAGTATCGACAATATATCAAGCACATCAACGATACCAGTTCGATCCAGATAGCCAAGAAGCAATTGATCGAGAAATCACGCAAGGACGAGAACAACCTGGATCCCGACAAGGTTGATGACCTCCGCGCGGCTATCTGCGCTCAAATCCATAGCGGTCCTTCGATCCCACACCCTCCTTCAAAATCGATAAGAGTCTCGACACTACGGAAGACATCGTACCCAAACGTGAAAAGATGGCTACACCGCTTCCCCTTCTTGTATCGACTCATGCTGTTTCCCCTCTGCTACTTCCACACTGTCAAGTTCAAGTCGGTGTCAGCCGCCGGATCTGGGAAGTGGTTCGTTGCATTGATGCGAAAGTATCTGTTCAAGCACTACTCATCGCAGGATGGCGAGATCCGTAGGCTGGAAGCCCGCATTTCATCCTTCTTCTCAGAGGCCAACTTCTGTGTTGAGATGACCAAAATTGTGAGCAGCGCATCGTTCCCAATTAACACTAATTACGATATCAAATGCCACTTCGATATGTCGGACGTCATGGCATACCGGTCGCTCGCAGATGCTGTAGATCTGAAACGGGTCGTTGAGCTAGGAGGCCTGGACGCCATTCTTAACGTTCCGATCTTCCTGTTCCCGCACCATGAACACATCTTCCCGGAAGTGCCAACCGACCTCGAGAAGATGGAGCTAGAGACTGAGATCCAAGAGGCAGAGGACACAGAAAACGTGGCAAAGGTGATGCAGGCACAAAAGACGCTCAAACAGCTGAAGAAAGACGAGGCGAACATGCACGTCAGCGCACACGCCCACCTTCCGATGGTTGTTTCTCAGGAGATGCTCAATTTTATCGCCGCTATTGTCAAAGCAACCAAGGTCATCGAGAGCGACAAGGATTTCGAAGACGCAAAGGTCCTGCGTGAGCTCAAGCGCGTCAGCACTAACGCTTCTGATAGCGAGTCTGTTTCCAGCATGAATAGCGTGGCATCAGACGCTACCGTCAGCGAGGACAAAAGTTTCAAGTCTTTCCTACGTAAAGTCGACTCTGGGTTCAAGGACGCGTCAAGTAGAACGGCTGCCAACATGCGGAAAGCTGGCGTCAGTACAGTGTCTGCCATGGCCAACGATCGCTGGATCGCGAGACTGGTGGGCAAGATCACAAGGAAGTTGGAGAAAGCACAGGGAGAGATTGGATATTCTGGTGATGTGCCAATCGCCTTGGAGGAGTACCGCATTAGACATGAGGACGATACCAAGATTTTACCGTAAGCGAGCAAATGGGCCCAGCGTCCTGGCTGCATGATACCCTGGTTGGTTGGTCTGGTGTAGCATTAGCAGCATCCATATCTACGATTGCAATGATTCTATATTCTCTACCATCCCTCCACCAAAGAAAAATGCACTGCCGTGAGCCGATGGTGCCGCACAAAGAGTGTACGTGGGTAGAATATAGCCTGTGTCGAGCTACCGGATCAGACGCAGACATGTAATCCAGGCAGAATGGGCAAGAAGCTGAAGCAAAAAAAGAATAGACAGTTCCTCCTTGAGAATATACTGGCCATGCGGCTCAGCCAAGAAAGGGATGACAGTCCGGTGTTGATGAAGAAACTTGGGCAAAAAGAACGGATATTTCCAAGTCGATCATAAGAAGGATCTTATGCATCCTCCGGGAGTCGAACCCGGGCCAATTGCTTGGAAGGCAATTATCCTACCGTTGGACCAAGAATGCTTGATGAAAGATAGGGAATAAGTAACGTATATATCTTGTGGTTTTGGTGCCTGCCATGTTTGTCATTTGCGGCACGCGGAGCCGCCGAGAGTCTGTAAGCGACTACGGCGAACATCATACAACTTAAATCATGATAGGCAAAACGCTTTGTAGTCCTCTAACAGCCTGAAAACTATTTTCAGCTTCTGCTAGATTGCTGTAGGTACCTCCTAGAAACATAGAAAGTGTACACTTGTGCAGAAAATGTTGTAGCAAATGGCCATGGTATCCGGGCAATCTCTGAAGGTTCTTTTACGATGAGACGCGACAAAATCATTAACCTAGCCCTAGTCAAGGACTCCAGGCTTTGTTGTTAAGGTCAAGAGATGGCAGCTGCTTACTATGTATCCCACTTTTCTGCAACATGAGAGGCACGTTCTCAGGTTGGCGTTGGGGAACGCCGAAGATCTCACAGCGGCTTCGCTTAGCACGTCCGCCGCGGGGCAGCTGCATGCGCTCGTTGCCAGTTGATGTCATCCTTCAAAAGTCGAAGCCGTACTTCGGCGCCATAGTCAGCAATTGACAGATGTACTGAGCAAATGATAAAGTAGCAGAAGCTGTTGAGTATCTATTGCATGCCGCAGTCAATGTCTGCGAATATCTAGTAGCCATTGGGTCATTCCACGTGCAAGAAGCGCCCCTCCTGACTCACCTGCGGGCACGATAGGCAAAGGCGCATTACCATCCGCACCTCGCAAAAGTGGTACACCACTAAACGACACATCCACCCACTCCGTCTGCAGCGCGCGCATATCTCCGTCCTCCGCCAGACGCAGCAGCACCCAATTAGACCTTCCTACGTGGGCACTTGGTCTCAGCCCGCGCGCAAAACATTCAAGTCTAGCCGTCCTCCGTCGCACCGTTGTTTGCAATACCCCATACCTTGAATTGCGCGTCCAGGTATAAACAATATGGATCTAGTCAACTCGTACGTGCTTCTGCCCCGCTTCCTCTTTCCTTTCCACACACCTTCTGCAAGATGCCTCACGCCAATGGAGCCAATGGTCCAAACGAGATGGAGTACATTATGCAAAGAGCGCGCCAGGGCAGTCGAAGCTTGCCATTCATGACTGACACACTGGGCAACAGTCTCAACGACCGACTACTTTTCGCGGTACCCAAGAGTAAGCTCTCCAACCCATTGACTCCTAACTTTCTCTGACAACCGCAACAGAGGGCCGCCTTCACCAAGTTTGTCTCGACCTCCTCCACGGTTCAGACATCCAGTTCCACCGCCACTCGCGCCTCGACATCGCGCTCGTCAAGAACCTCCCTCTCGCACTCGTCTTCCTCCCCGCTGCCGACATCCCCACATTCGTCGGTGAGGGTCGTGTCGACCTCGGAATCACAGGCCGCGACCAAGTCGAAGAACACGAATGCGCCGTGCCCCCGACCGCAACAACCGGTGTTGTCGAAGTGCTCGACCTCGACTTCGGAAAGTGCAGTCTCCAGGTCCAAGTGCCCTCCAAGGGCGACCTGGCCAAGCCAGAGGATCTGATTGGAAAGAACGTTGTCACCTCCTTCACGAACCTGGCGGAGCAGTACTTCAGGAGATTGGAGGCCGAGCAGAGCGGCTCGACGAATGGTGAAGCAAAGGATGCGCCGCTGAAGACAAACATCAAATACGTCGGCGGCAGTGTCGAGGCAGCGTGTGCGCTCGGTGTCGCGGACGGCATTGTGGATCTCGTCGAGTCTGGAGAGACGATGCGCGCAGCGGGCCTGAAGGCCATCTCTACCGTCGTCTCCTCCAGCGCTATCCTGATCAAGTCAAAGCACCCCTCAGACCCCAAGCTTGTTGACTTGATCACAGCCAGAATAAAGGGTGTCATCAGTAAGTCCAATCTACACACTCGCCATCTGCTTTTACCCTCCGGAATCTCTCGCTAACTGTCGATAGCTGCTCAGAAGTACGTCCTCTGCACATACAACATCGAGCGCGCGAAGCTCGACATCGCCAAGACCATCACGCCCGGCAACCGCGCGCCGACTGTCACGTCGCTTGAGGAGAGCGGCTGGGTTGCTATCTCCGTCATGGTGCAGAGGAAGCAGATCGCTATTGCCATGGACAAGTTGACCGAGGCCGGCGCCTGCGATATCTTGGTTACCAAGATCGAGAACTCGAGGACTCACGATTAGATGGTGTGGGTTTCCGGGGCGGAAGACAACGATGGGATGTGTGATAGAAGAATGCGATATGATGTAGATGGCTATTTATAAATTCGTTGCGAGGGGATTTTTACATTGGGGTATCGCACAACTGTGTAGTGATGTACAGGAAGAAAATGCGGACATGTCGAATAGATGACGTCGAGTGCGGCCAACTCCTTCTAACGGTCAGTGATTGTCATCTGATCCAGTCATCTGAAAGCAGCGCAACTCAACCGAAAAACTCGCCCGAGACCAGTGACTCCCACGGCTTTCCCGTATCCCAGACGCGTCGCATAAGCGATCTCGCCCTATCGATCTAACCAGCATGTCAGCGAATGTCATCTTTGCGAAGAATAAGAAGTTCGAGATACTCACCTGCGTCATACCAAACCCCTCTACACCCCTCAACCGATCCATAATCTTCTCGCGCTGTCCCTCATCCTGCGCGTCACACCCCGCGACAAACATGGGGAACAGCAGACACGCCTCCGCCGAAGACCCGCGCCGCACCTTGTACAGCAGTTCGACAATCTCTCTTATTGCATTCTGGACTTCGGCATCTGTTGCTGGTTTCCCGAGCACACGGCGGTAGAGATGTACGAGCCCGCCCCAATGGAACATTTCATTCGTGGCATATATCTCCGTTGCGTCCCATGCACCTTCTGATTCCGCGTCCGGATCGCTGCGATGGTTACACCCTTTGTGGATGTACTGGTCTGACAAGCCTTCCTCGAGCTCGTAGCGGATGTGCATTGCCTGATTGTAGATTTCGAGACTTGGATGCCAGTCTTCACGGATGTTGCCCTCGTTGTCGATACGCTGTGATTCGCATAGCTTTGCAAGTTCGGAGATTTTGGCGAGGCTGCCGACGCAGCGGTTTGTGAAGCCCATTAGGCAGTCGATTTCGAAGTCTTCGTCGGCCGAGGCGTTTTCTGATGACCAGTAGAAGGAACCGAGAGGGGTGTCGTTCTTGCTGCCGCTGAGGGAGCCGAGGACGTCGAGGTATGCAAACCAGCGTGAAAGGAAGTAGGCAACGCGATCTTGTCGGTCCACGCCTTGCGGTCCTCCTCTTGCCATGACCATTTGCCGCGCCATCTGCAGATGACTCTGCCAAGAGATGGGAACTTCGAACGTGTTGGAGGCAATGATCTCGAGACTCGCCATCATGATTACGGCAGCTAGTGTGCTGTTGGAAATGTGGGTGGGATTCTCTGTAAGGGTTTGACGCAGTCTCGGAAACACATCTTGTACCCAGACAGCAATGCGATTAGCAGGCTCTGGCTGGTTGAGCATACGAGCACGGTGTGAAGCGCTGTATGCAAGTAAGAGGTTCATGATGTTTTCATCACGTACAGCCACTATTCGCGTTAGCCGAGGTGTAACGCGGGAGACTGGATACATGCTTGCTTACTCTCCGGTAGGATTTGGCGAAAGGGATTCTTCTCGCAATCATGCGGAACAAGGATGCGAGCTGTGTGGTTGATAAAGTGGTGGAAATAGAGTAAGTTCATCTTGTTCTCCACAAGCAACGGAGGCAATGGTTCCAGTGACTTTGGGATCCGTATCTGAACCGGTTTGGCATAATAACCTCCTTTGCCGAAAGCCATATCTTTATTTCGAGGCTCTGGTTCGGCGAACGGAAAGTCATCGTTGAGCTGCAATGTACTTATCGGTGGACTAAAGATTGCAATAGCAGAGTGGTCTTTATTTCTGGGAGTGTCAAAGTCTGTCAATCCCATGTCGTAGCCGTAGGTCGTCGATACGGAGTCTGCTACCGGATATCGTCGCCTAGATTCGCCTTCGGAGTTGTACTCTTGTAGGTTACCATCATGTGTGTTGTTGATCAACGACTTTACTGACAATCGGCGCAGATCAGGAGGCGGAAATGCAGGGCTTTGTTGGTTCGCTGAAGAGCGCATGGTAAAATCTTCAGAGCCTACTGAAGAGTTCGGGGTCAACGGCATCGTAGCAAAGGGGTTGTAGGGTGTAGGCGGACCTGTGTTTGGCGAGTATGCGTCCGAAAGAGTTGTTGTAGGCGAATCTGCTGAATGATTGGACTTGTGGCGCTTGTACATTGAGTCTGCTGATCCCCTTGGCGGAGGCATCGATGACGGAGAGGGAGATTCTTCGGCATTGACCGAAGTGAACCTAACATTGCTATAACTGAAGCCCTCGAAAGCAGGGTCTAATGAGGATGGAATTTCGAACTGGGTTTGGAACTGATTTTGGTGGAAGGACGCCAAAGTGGACAGCCCGGTCACGCCTTGAGTGTAATGGCCTTGCTGAGGTGATCCAATCTGACCGCTGAATGGGTGTGGTCCTGAGTGATTTAGCCTGGATAATTCAGGATCGACTGGCGCAGGGTTTGATCGAGGAGGGGAGTTCCTTGTTAGTGGGCCAGCAGATCGATGTGCGGTCTTGGGTGTCACTGATGACCCTGGGCTTGGTGGATACAACGGTGATCCGTCATCATTCTCAAAAGAGAAAGTTGACATGTAGGGACTGCCAGATTCTGTAGTCGATGCTCCTGAGCCCGACCCGGCTGGCTCCCGCTTCGTACGCCCACCCCAGTTCAGCCTGATACCGTAATCGCATGGCTCGCCTTGACGTTCACAATTCAAGCAAGTCGGCTTCTCTTCTCCACTGTACAATAGTCACTACCAATAGCATCACACTTCGCACAGGTAATAGTCACCATTTGACTTTGCGCGCTTTGCAGGGCCTACATAAATGGTTAGCCTATGTAAGTGTAACGGGGATGCAGCAACTTGCCAACAGCCGTTGCGTGATCTCTTCTTCGGTTCAACGCCGGGCTTCTTTGGGCGAGGCATTTGTGAAGTGGGTCAATCTGTAACGGGAAAATGCAGATCAGGCGGCAGTGAATTCCCCGTGTTTGAGTTACGAGATCTTATATGGAAGGTGAGGGATTGCAGCCTGCAGAACTGGAGCTTCTAGCTGATTCGTTTTGAGAGCGGGGGTGCTCGCAAGCTTCCCGGAAACTACACGATGCAACGAGGGCATGTGTAGCGCGCCATACGACACCGCGGCGCACGCAGCGTTGGTCCTCGCTCGAACGAGGCGTTCTCGGACGTTGGCGTAGTGCTTTTGGATCTGTGCGAAAGGTGAACGGCTTTTGCATTGTATGCCCACAGGCTTGATAGATATGGAAGTGGGGAATAAAGCTGCGATACAGGAGCCGCATTAGCTCTAGACGCATCGTTCCGATGGCAGGTACGGTCTGAAGTGTGGGGTAAGCATCACACCTCAACCCCCAAGGGTTCTTGCGTCGATCACTCCTCGCGCAATCCCGTAACTATTTTTGCAGTGCTCGTTACGACGCTAACAAAGGGCAAATCTTAACGTTGCATTAGCAACGATGATATAGATGCCCCGTTACCGGCTTCGCTTTGACATGATGCCGCTAACCTCAATCTCACAACGCATACAATCCACCCAGCCTTCTGATGACGGATTGGTATGCTCCTCTTGTAACCTCATCTGCTACATGGCTGGTGGAAGGCTCAGTTCGCCAGACGTGCCCGGAATTAGGTGTAGTGCGAATGCTTCAGCTGTGCGAAGAGTGTCTTCTGCGGTCACAGCTGAATAACAAGAAAAGCTCCCTATGTGGAAGGATGTGTCGTCGTCGAGTAATTGAAGAATTATATGACTCATACAGTTTAATTGAGGCGCTGTCCACGGTTACACCATGGTCTGACGAAACAAAAGGCTCCGGTCTCAGAAAGCCACCCAAAAGTACATATGCACGCCGTTGGAAAGGTGTTCAAATATCATGTATTCATCAGCAACGTCTATCTGAGCCTTGCCGTCACTCTTTACTCGTCCTACGCTATGCATGCAAACTATGCCAGTCCCACCCTAGGAAAGCTAACGAAGCAAAAATGGAGAATCGTGGAAGGATACCAGATAGCAACCACCGACTGACGTTTTTAAAGGCGACTCGGCGACTGCCCGGTGGTCTTGCTACGTACGGGAAGAGGAACGGCAGAGTAGTGAATCTCCGCTGTATGGTTGTCACTCCTCACATGAAGTCCTCACTGTGGTTTCGTCAGTGCCAGGTCGTCCGTCTCGCGCCCGTCTGTACTTACTCGCCGAAGTCTTCGTTGTCGTATGTTGATGTGTCTGCATTGCGACCAACATCCCTGGTAGCGTTCAAGCTGGTCTTGGTCTTTGCCGCCTTTGTCTTTTTGCCGCCCTTCTCAGCGGCCTTCTCCTCCTTCATCTTCTCGTTGCTCAAGGTGGTCAGGCCAGATGCAATCTTCTTGATCTGGTCACTGGGCAGTTCCTTTGAGATTCCCTTGACAAATTCCTGCAAGAATAGGGAGTATTGTCCCTTCTTGGAGTTGTTGACAAGGAGAGGCGTCAGGGTCTCGCGCAGCTTGGTGAACTGGTCTTTGGTGTTGGGGTTGAAGATGGAGAGAGCGCTGAGGTCGACAGACTTGGTAGGGTCGCTTTCGTCGGAGACGGTGACGGCCTTTGCGGTCTTGGCCTTTCCAACGCTGAGTTCACCGAAGAGCTCTTCGGCCTGGGCGCGTGAGCCGTCCTGTTCGGCCTGACGAAGCCTCTGGCGGCGCTCCTCCTCGGTCTCCTCCTCTGACTCGTAGTCCTCGTCCATCTGTCGTCGGCGCAGAGCCGCTTGCCTGTGCTCCTCGATGCGCTGTGCCTTGCTCTTGTGGTTTGCCTTTGCTTCGGCCTCAGCCTTGGCCTTGGCCTCGGCGGCTTTCTTCGCCTTCTCGCGCTCGACTTCGGAGTCCTCGGCTTCGTCCCATGCGTCTAGGACCTGTGTTGAGCGTTAGTGTGTTTTCTTTCGTGCATGGCGGGGTAAAAGTTGTGCATGCGCGGGGCATGGTGGGCGGACGCACATCGTCTTCCTCCTCATCGTCGAACTTGCCGCGACGGGCAATAGGGGCGGCGGCGGGGGAAGAAGAGTCGGAGCCGGACTCCTCGTCGTCTGCAGTCGTGGTTGTTAGCCATGGGGTCCGTAAGGGAATGCGCAGTCATGACCTGAGGCGCACAAAATGAGAGTATGACGTACCCCACTTTCCAGGAGCCATAGTTGCAGCGGGCTGTGTAGGCACAAGGAGATGTATCGATTGCAGTGAAGTGCTCACGGGTGAGGCTCGGTGCGCGCGGAGTGTTGGCAGAGAAGGTGGAGGAAGTGGGCTGTTTCGAAATTACGAAAGAAGTTGCCCGCGGACAACAATGGTTGGGCTCACGCAAAAGGCCGGCTCGCTTCCGATCGACGTAAAAATCGTCGTAGCTTCTGCCCAATCAAGGCTGATAGCTGCCTCGACATATGAAATGTAGGCTCCGAGTACTACCCTCTACGCATTTATGGAGTCGAACTTGATACTCAATACTGTAACTCATTGCGGTACCCTGGTTGAGCTGTGTGCATGCACCTTCTTCACCTGCGACTCGTTCAAGCGGGCAGCAGCAACCATAATTCATGAGAATGATATTAGATAGTATAGGCAGCATAACTATGCAGAACTGTTAAAAGAACCAGCTCACTGGCGATAAAGTGACTTGCGTCCAATTCTTGCGTCTTCGTTTCCACAGTCCCTGCTGTATTATACAACATACATACCAAAAGGCGGTTCTGAATCGAATGTTAAGAAGTCGAATGAGCTGCAATCTCAAAGCTGGGGGCAAAAAGGGGCCCTTCAGCTCATTCATCGTGCGTGACCCACGGTCTCCAGAACTTCCAGCCTTCTCGGACGTCCTTTGCAAGCTTTCTTCTGGGGCTCGCCACGCCAACTAACCTTTCTATCCCCACGGTCCCTTCAGCCATCAAAAACTTTTCTTGGTCGATCTCCTCTCCACCCTCTTCTTCGTTGCCGTTGTGGAGTACAGCTGGCCATAGAATGCCAACGCCGTCACCGGCGAGCGTGGTCTCGAACTTCTCGAATCCTTCGTTTTCCAGCTTGACCTCGAGAGAATCCAAAATCTTGTGCTTGAGCTTTGTACCATTCGAGATCACCGATGCGCTGCAGTCGGCTTCGGAAGAGTTGTCCGATTCGTCAGAGGAGAGGTCGTGGGTGCCGTTGCTGTGGCCGTTGGTGAGCGCCGGGGGCTTGGGCTTGATGATTGATATGGCACAGCCTCCGCCGCCAGCGCCGGTAAGCTTTGTCCAGCCGATTCCGGTATGGTCAATGAGCTCGCGAACCCGCTCCAACTTGGGGTGAGAGACGCCGAGCGAGACGAGTAAGCCGTGATTTATAGTCACAAGCTCGCCTAGATGTTTGAGAGAGGCGTGAGAGGTAGGGTCGAAATCGGGAGATGTGAGAAGTTGGTGAGCGGATTCGGTCACCATGCCAATGGATTCAAGGATGTTCTCAGCGAGGGCTGGATGCAAGGTTCGGAGAGTGCCGACCTTTGCAACTTCAGTGGCTGTGCTTCGAGACTGTCGTGTATTCACCAACAACAATGGAAGCTCTGGGAAGTTGTGGAGCGGTTCAACGCGAGGTGGCATTCCCTCACCCATCCTTTGATACAGTACTGCCTTGCCGCCAGAAGACACTGTGTTGTCGATGCCCGAAGGGTTGCCGTGAATGCACATTTCTCCAACAAAGGCCCAGCGATTGATGCGCTCAATGTTCAGTTCGCATTCCTGCGGCGGCTGGTCTTGGTGGGGTCCGCTCAACGCGCGGATTTGCATGAGCAGAGCGGCACTCAAGCAGACAGAGATACTGGCGCTGCTGCCCAGTCCGGCCCCTATTGGTATCGTCGAGCGTAGTGTGTACACGCATGGTGGTGTCTTTCTCGAAGCTAGCGAGAGGAAAAGGTACAGGAAGGAGCAAGCGGAGGCATGTCGTATCTTGCGTATCGATTCGGGGGCTTTGGGTGACACCTCGTCGATAAAGGGCTGGATAGCGGCCATGAGGTCGGGGTCCAGTGCCGTCACCAGGTCGTAATAATACTTCTTCTTCCCGGCCTTGGCAAACGCATCCCAGGGCAAGTCGTCGATGTTCCATGTGTGTTCCATCTGTATGTCGGGGAAGCGCAGCTTCACGGTCCGATTCGATTTGGAGAGGAAAGAGACGTGGAGGTAGGAGCGGAGCGAGATGGCAGCAGCAATGGCAGCCTGCAGACTGTTAAAACGACGTCACGGTGTCAGTGTTACGCATAGTGTACCTTGCCGTGCACGACTGCGTGCTCCCCGTACACAATGACTTTCCCCGGCGCAGACACCATAAAGGGCGGCATCATCGGCGACGACTGCTTCCTCTTCAGGGCGGGCGCGCCATTTGTTGCTGAAGCTACGAGCGAAGGCATCTTGGGGGCCAATTGCGCACGCGCAGTGTCGACAGGCGAGTGTTCAGGTGTTTGCGTGAAGTGCGGCGTCGAGCGCTGTTGGTGTGTGACTGGAGTCCAACGTAAGCCATGACTTGGAGACGGGCGGTGATTCCTAACTCACGAGGCGCGTCAAAGGTGGCTCTGCGGATACTGCCGTTGACTGCCATGCCCGTGTATCGCAGAAAAGGTGCCGCAGAGAGTGTATCGTAGAGAGGGGATCGTAGAGAGGGTACTGGGTGGGGCAGAATGCGTCGACGGGCGTTCCTCAGGAGGCGTTGAGCGCTGGGTAACCTCGAACATTCATTACACAGGCGGTCTTAAGGGCACGCTAGCGTTGCCTTGATCGCTACAAGCGGCCATGCAGGAACGGTCGGCGCGACCGGGGGTGGAGTCGACCCTGCCGGTTTCTCGCCTGCCCTATGGCTGCTTCCTTGTTACCAAGACATTCACTGCCACATGGTGTCGTCAACGTGCAGCTCATCGCTCCGCACGCGAGCTGCAGCCCAGAGACATGCAAGCTCGGCTCTTTGTATTCTGCGGCATTACCAACAATACTAACGACGCCTTGCGCTCTGGCCTCTCCTATCCGAAACCCTCTACACCGTCAACTCCAATTCACACTGAATCATTGAAAGAAAATGTCATTGCTGCATGTGCTCCGCTTCGTAGTCTCACAGCAGTTATGGGTCTCACAGCGGTTCTGAGTGTGGAGGCAGTTTCCTCAACGACGTAGTGCATACGCATCCTGTGTTGCCATTGACTGGCCGGAGTGCACCGGATGACATAGCCTCAATTGCAACGCAAACAATATTGCGTACAAATTCCCAACCAGGAGCGGACACAGCTGCAAGCAAGTACTAACTGTTCTTGGCTGTCTACTCTACTTGGCTGAAATGAACAATGCTCTCAGAACAATCATGCTAACAAAGAATACCCAAACGCCTCGCTATGCACATGAGCCCAACCAGCTTTGGCTGATTATGCTACTGGAGTCTTGATCATAAAAATCTAAAGCCAACTGTTAGCGACAAAGCGTGAATTCGTTGTAGGAGGTCGGCACATACCTCTTTCAGGGCCTGTGGATCCATGCTTGCGCGCTTCTTCATCATAATGTGCCTGTGTCTAGCTGTCTGCACACCTCTGGGCACGAAGCTGGGTGTCGATGTGCCTGTCGCTGGAACCGAGGAGCTTGGTGTGGTATCGTCGTCGTCGCTCTCTGAACTAGAATCATCTGCGCTGCCCTTCGACTTCTTCGCTTCCTTTGCAGCTCTCTTGAGAGCCTTCTTGAGCTTCTTCTCTTCTTTGCGAGCCTTCTTCTCTGCCTTCCGTCTCGCCTTGTCGGTGAGCGGTTCAGGATCGGACGCAGGTGTGGGCGCATCGTCGGACATCGGTTCTGGGTCGGACGAAGCCTTCTCCTTCTTAATCTTTTTGCTGGTCTTGTCCTTCTTGTCCTTTTTGTCTTTCTTCTCCTTCTTTTCCTTTTTGGTCTTCTTCTCTTGCTTGCCTGCCTCCTCGCGCAAATCCATGCTCTTCTTCTTGCGCTTCAGCTTCTGGTCTCCTGGGCCCTCTTCAGCAGCGTCAGCCACCTCTCGCTTGCGCTTCTTGCTTGCGCCGTCGTCGCTATCCGGTTCCTCCTTAATCTTGGGCTCCGGCTTGACTTCTTCCCTCGGCTGAATCTTATCGCCCACGAGAAACCCGCCACTGATGAAGTTCATCGAGCCAAATTTTCTGTACACGTACGCCCTCTTCTCGATCTCCTCTCGCCTGGCCTCTTCCTTCTTCACTTCCTCTTCCCTGCCATTCAGACGCCCCAAGATGCTCTCTAGGCCGGCCAGGCCAAAGTTCTCTGCACGTTCACTGCCGCGTTTGGCGCCTAGACCGAGGTTGTCGTCCTTCAGGAAGACACGAATGTGTGATTGCGACGCTTGCGTGTAGTGCGCTTCGTGGGCAGCATCTTTGGCACCAAGGGTATCGCCGGATTTCCATCCTTGTGCGGCAAGAATCCTGTGGCCGAAGCGCTCAGTATTGTTCGCCCAGGTGGTGTTCTGCGGGTCGTTGGAGATTTTAGAGCGACTGGTCGACTGTTAACATCTGTCGCATAGCTGCAGGTTATAAACCATGAGCAGAAATAGGGCGTACTTCTTCTGCTGAGCGAGACCCATCTTGACGGCTGGTTGTTTTAGGCTGGAGTTGCTGCAAAAGTGTTCGCGAAAGTCCGCCAAACAAATTTCTGTGGAGAGCGGACCGCCAAGAGTTCGGTGCCCCATGTGGGGCTCAATTCAAAAGACCCTTGTTGCTTCCTTCCTGAACCACTCGACTTTGAAGGCTTGCAAACAGAAACTAACCGAAGAGCAATCAGCCTCGAGGCCTCAAGTGATTACAGTATCACCCATCTCCAGTGCGCACCATCAAGCAACTAACGACCAGCACTGACCCGGCGATATGGCCCATCCACATATGCCCAAGAAGTCAAGCACCACGACTACGCAGACTACGTCGCGCCAAAGCCACAACGTTCGTAGACCCGTCGATGAGGAAACAGACGAAGATACTCATGCTGATGACATGGATACGGCTGATGAGGTAGAAGACGACGAGTTCGATGCGTCGCAGGCCACGGAGTACCAGAAACTGATCATCCAGGGTCTCAGCGATGTATGCAGTGATCTGGTCACCTACTTGCTAACCCAAGAGTAGTCTAACAGTCCAACAGCAGAAGAAACGTCACATTTCCAACAAGAAGAAAGTGAAGGAGACATATGACACTACGAAGACCGATCTGCAGGACGGCATCAACAAGCTGTTCGACGAGCACGAGGATCAATCGTGAGTTGCTGACTTGCCCGCAGCCCACTGACTTTGTCAGCCATTCGCCCTTTTCCTCTACGCTTCGTTCTATTCATCTGATCGTCCTTCACATCTTCTTGCATCTGCTAATCACCTCTCGAGCCTTCACTAATACAAGATCGCCAACACAAAATCACTGACAAGTGCAAACCCATCCCTCCACTAGCCCACCAACACCCTTCTCAACGCTTCCTCGATTAACCACCTCCTAACAACCCACCCAGAAACACAGTTCACCACGCACAACTAGCCCGCCTCGCCGAGCTACTCATCCTAAAGGACTCCCTGGAATCGCAAATGGCAGTCAAATTAGCCGAGCTACGCGCACGCTACAACACTCACTCACAAGAGCTATGCGCCGCCGTGGACGCTCGAATCAAGGACCTAAAATGACTAGGCGTCGCGGAGGGCAGTCTCGATTCGCAGACTATCGCATGGCGGAGGCATGGCTTCCGACTACCGAGCAGTCTAAATGTGCTTGCTTGATTGTTTGCATTGCGAGGTATTGGCTTTACGGATGAGCCGATGGTGCTGGAACTGCATTAGAGTGAGGAGACTGCTGGACGGGCGTCTGTGAAGCCGGACACATAATAACATCCTCATGAAATGGGGAGGACTTCCGAGTGAACGGTCAGGCATGAGACATGAAAGCTTATATGTTTAAAAGGCTCGGCGGTCCCTTTGCCTGAGCATAAAACCAATGCAGTGTATAAATTCACCGCGCAATATACTCATATAAAGGTAAAATTGAGCTTTTGAAATAATGGGTATCGCATACATCCAACGATGCAAGGTTATGCACACAAACCAGCGTTGCGCCTCCAAACCCTGCACAAACACAAGGAAAACATGATACATCTACAACCCAAGACCATCTACAAATAAAGCCCCGTTCTTTGTATGGGGATTCCATGCTTCGCCAGAAGAACGCCAATGCTACCGACGTCACCGCTGATACTCGGGCAACGCCTCGCTAACCGGCCTTTCATTCGGCGCCCGACTTCTAACGGGCGTGATAGCTGCCGCTAGTTCTTCGTCGTCCTCGTCCAGCATCGGCGCCGAAGGAGCCAAATGTCCAGGTGCAAGACGCAGCCCACGCATACCGTTAGTGGGCGGCGGTGCGGACGGGCCCTGCGAGCTCTCTCCTTCCTCGTCGTGGCCGTGTGCCGGTGGTGGCGCGCTGCGCTCCAGTTCCAGTCGCTGGCGCTGCATTTCTTGTTTGTCGTCTGTGGCGGGCACGTGGGAGGAATAGGGGGAGTAGTCAGGTGCTGTGCCAGGGGGCGACTGAGGCGGGAGGGGAGGTAGAGGTTTCGACTGATCGTCAGTGCCATTGGCTGGTGGGACGGTAGCTGTTTGGCTCGCGTTGATGGTGAGCGATGATCCGGTGGCGGGTGTCTGCGATGCTTTGTTTTGGAGGCCAGTCGTACGGCGCTGCGTTGACGGGCGGGGAGTAGGAGCGTGGAAGGACATTGAAGGGTCCGTCGCGGCGCGGAATGGTGGAGGCGGGTGTGCAGGCGCTGCTGATGATGATGAAGCCTCGGAAACGTATGGAGGGTTAGGGTCGTCGTCTTCAGGTAGCACTGGTGCAGATGCAGGCATGCCGTGATGGACCTCCCCACTGGCTGATGAGGGACCATCGGCAGCGCCAGGCGGTTGTGATGGTAACAAGAGCGCTTCTGCCCGTCGCAACCGCTCCTTCTCGGACAGACCATGTTCCTCCTGCACTGGGGCGGGCGGAGCAAGGTAAGACGAGCTCCCTCCCAGACCACGATCGTTGTACCCTGGGACGTCGTAGTACGCCGGATCGTATCCATAATCGTAGTACTGGCCGTTCTCATCGTATCCATAGTCGTAATGATCGTAGCCGCCTGGTGTGTTGTAGTCGTCGTAGGATCCATAGGGGATTTCGTGAACGCCGTTCTGATCATTGGTGGGGATTTCTTGTGTCTGCTTTCGCTTGCCATTCCTCTCGCTGTCTTTGGTGCCAACAATAACTTCGAACAGCGAAGAAACGACACCCTTCTCTCGACGAATACCGTCTGTGTCGACGAAGTTTCCTCCCCATGTCGAAAACGTGTTACTTGCGGCATCGTCACGTCCCAGTCCACCGGGTGTACTTGTTGTAGAAGATGGAACAGTGACTACGCCAGCATTGGAAACCATACGATCCAACCCAGTAAGCTTTCCCTGGATGTCCACGACAACCTCGACGTAGTACTTGAATGATATCATTGCGCCAGGTACGTTGGAGATTGTGGGGAATACATCATCGGGCACTCGAACAGAGCACTTGATGTCCGCGGTCAGTGTCCGTGGATCGACGAACAGTGGCGCAAACGACTGTCCAAGGTCCTTGCGAAAGGTATGACTCGATCCGGCGGACGACAGAGAGAGACCACCCAGTCCGGTCCTGGACTTTGGGTAATAATCTTCCGACTTCGTTTTGTCGCCTTTACTATTCGGCGCTACGGGGAGTGCAGGATGCATATCCACCCTTGCTTGGCGGTAGAGGGTGACAATGATGCCTTTTAAGCTTCTCACGTGTTTGTTGTGGTTGACAGTCACCCTGATAGGAATTTGGTCGCCGCCGAGGAAGCCGCCCTTCAACACATCGATCGTAGCTGTGATGATCTTCCCTTTGACCGTCGGCCGACTCCCGTTGGCAGCTATGAAGCCACCAGCATCAGTCACGGTGTTGACGGAGCGGACACCGTACTCTGTACCCGAAGCACCGCTGCTGCTCATCTGGCTTGCGAAGCTCGTTTCGCTAGGGGATGGGCTTCGTGGGTGGATGCTCTCTTCAGGCATTTCCTGTGGCGCCTCTGACTTGGGAGCCGACCGTGGTGCTTCCAAGCCGCCGGGCGTAGGAGGCACACTGTCCGTCTTTGCGGTATCAGGGCGGTTTCGAGGCGCCTTGGTCCGGGTCCGTCGTGAGATGGGCTCCAGAGAGATGACGCGGGGTTTGGGCTCCGCTATTGGGGCAACATCGATCACATCCCTAAGGGATACCTTGGTGTCACATGTGGTGGTAGGCGACATGGTCGTCGGGCGCGTTAAGGTCGAGGTCAGCATGTAGCATACTGTACCGCGTTCGAACTAGAGCGATGATCAGCGACAGGATCGTTAGTGAGCAGACCAGTGCATTACACTTACGTCAATGCTGCTTGGCAGGCCTTTTGAGGGAAACTCGAGATCAAAGTTGAAATGGTAGACGCCCTCTGCTAGCTTGCCTTCGCCGCAGAGGACTACTTCGTCCTCAAAAAGTGATACGAAGCCATTGCCAAAGTAGCTTCCCTGCTTCTTGCCTCTGCCCAAGCCAACCGTTGTCGAGTACGTCTTGTATGCATCTCCCGGCGCATTTGGGTTCTTGAACACCTGGGCATAGCCGTGCAACGAGACGACGAGGTGTGTGATGCGCAAAGGCTTGACGACCTTGATGATGACGGTGCCACTGATTGTGTCTCCGGGGACGTACTGGCGATGTGGGTCATCCGACTGGATGTAGAAGTCGGTGAAGTTGCGCGACTTGGACGACAGGGGCGATCTCAGTCGCGACAGAAACGATCTGCTGGGCGCTGGGGAGTTGGAGGAGACGGAGTCGCGCTTGGAGCTGGAAGTCATGCTACTTGCAACGCGCACATGCTGCGGCTACCCGCGACCAGGGCGTGGTGGAAGGGGGCCGCGCAGCAGCCAGTGGGCGCGAAGCTGCGTCTGCGCCGGGCGGTGCGCAGGGCAGGGCGCAGGGCGAAGGGCGAAGCGTAGGTATGCGGCGTGGGTGAGGTACCCGGAAGTGCGAGTCGAGCTTGGGCGGTGTCGCGCTGGTACCGCGAGCGAGTCGTCTGAAGGGTGCACAGATGATGGGCCGAGGATTGCAGAGCAGCGAGGCGTGACGTATGCGGCGAGGAATGCGCTGCGAGTGTGCGAGGACGTGCTCGGGCAGGTAGGGCAATGAGGGCAGTGCGATTGCGCAGACTACAGAGACTCGGCGGGCTGGGGAGGGCTGGCAGCCGCTACGTTGGGGCGACTGTCTCAGGTCGGCGGGGGGTGGTGGAGAGCAACAGCACAGCGACAACAGTGCTCAGGAACAGAAGAGCGCTGGCTTGCAGTCAGCATTGCGGATGGCTACATGCGCGGTAGTGGCAATTAGAGTCGTCTTCGCGGGTGTGGGGAGCGATCGGGGCAGTGCTGCTCTAGCGCGAGAGAGCGAGGGCCGATTGCAGAAGCGCAGACGCGCAGAAGCGCAGAAGCGCAGAAGCGCAACAACACCATGCCCAGCGCCCGCTCAGATGGGGGGAGAGGCAGAGACTGGCATGATTGCGGGTGGCTACGTACAATACGTACCACTTGACGCCGGTACAGAGGATCAAGGCCGTCCCAAGAGCCGCATCAATCTTGGCTGCCAAGGGCGATGCACGCTGCGGGAACACAGGACAGGGTCTGGTCCAGCGTTGATCAGAACCGGTCGAACACGAAGGCGGGGTTCGCTGTCGACGAGGCCAGCGTACGGCGTATACCCAGAAGACAGCGCACGGCGTCCGGTGCAAAAGACAAAAAGGGCTGGGGCGTCAGTCTGGCGTTGCGAGCGATGTGAGGAGAGAGGAAGGCCGGAGCAGCATGGTCGATATGGGTCTTCTGAAAGCTGCCCTAGAGACGCACCGTGCCCCAATTCATGCCCTGCGGAACGGGAAAGGCGCCTGGGATATGGGCTGTTACGCGCTGCACAGGTGCGCTGGTGCGCTGGTGCGCTCCAGCACCTCAACGCCGCCACTCACAGCACGGCGGGCGCACCTTCCCACTCGGCCGGCCATTTTCGTGTCAAAACGAGACAAGCATTCTCCTCCCTTCGGCCCGCCTATGTCGCAGATGGGGACATTGCTTCATGTTCGCACACTGGCCTCTGCCACGTAGCTCGGGCGTCGAAGCGTCGAATCCTCCTGGCCGGGCGTTGATCGTCCCACTACCGCCTGTCAAGGCGACAAAAGGACCGGACCTCGAAACGCGAATTGCGCGTCCGGGAGCAGGCCTTGTCAACCAAACATGGCATGCGTTCGAGATTCGAGACGCCGACTGTCATCACGCGGTTAAGCTTCCGCCAAGAAGCCTCCAATGCTTATCTTTCCACGCTACCGTGTGGGGGTGCAGTGTGCATTCCAACACAGATCAGGTGTTCGCCCCAAAGTGAGGAGCGCATTTCGTACTGACCGTCGATCCGGCTTTCTGTCTCCGGGGGACGTTACTCGGCCTGTACGATGGAGTGGCTCCAACTAGCATGCAAAAGGCTGCTCCCTTGGCCATGACTCGCTCTAGGGAAATGCCTCTTGTGCCGTATTGCCGTACTGCCGCGTACAAAACGTCCAACTGTCTGTACACCATGGACCTCTTGTGTCGCTGAAGGCCTCATGCCTCATGATACCGCAACTTGCACGAGGTGCTTAACGCATATGTGCTTGACGAGAGGTTTGCAAGAAACCAGGGGCCACGAGTCAGTTTGTGTGCAGCAGACGATTTCCGAAACCTGCTGAAGACCCTACGCCGACTTGGGCAACTAGGACGAAAACTGGTGATTGCTACACCCTCGCTCTTCTGCAACATGAGAACGTACTCTCTCTTGGATGGCACATCTGTTCTCTGTGAACCAGACACTACGGTGAACCATTCCACATGACCAACAACGGCTATGCTGGCGCATCGTGCTATCATCTGAATTTGTGAACAGCGCTACCTCCACATTACCCTTCAAGACCGAATCTTGCATTGTAACACGGAATTGAAGATAGTGAAGAGATTGTCTCGTCTCTCACCGTCTAAGGGCACTGTCCCAACGGTCTGCGGCGCTGTCATCGCTTTGTCCGCAGTTCTGGAAGATTCTCAAGTTGCACCAGGACAGTTTCATGTTCCCGACGGCATTCGTGTATCACTGGACCTGGGCTTGGAACATGCTCAGGATGAGAATCGAAGCAACAGGAAGAACGAGATTGCGACGAAGAAGTCAGACACACTGCTTATATGTTGGCTGAGGGGAGAGACCGTTAAATTTGCATTACAGAGCGTGATTATTCCAAGCTACAGCCATCATGGCAGGCTGATTGCTTACTATCGGCGACCGAACCTCTTCATCGCACAATGTCGCACATCCACAAGGGCAATGCCTCCGGTGCTTCTCGATCCCAGACAGCCTGCACGCGAAACGCCGGGTCTGTGGTGTTGTGGGTGTTGTGAGTATCGATAGGCTGAGGCTGCAAGAGAACGGCATGGCTGTTGTCAAAGCGCCAGGTCTAGCCGGGTATGTCGCGCATGCATGATGACGCTCACCGCCGGGCCACGCTATGTGCACGCGCCTTTACAACTACCACAACCTTCGATCGCTCTTGAACTCCTGGCATGGCTACCCAACACACCACTCGGCAATGATACCCCCCGACAATTCTACGTGTAGGGATGGTCGCGACGACATATACGGCGCGGGCCATCCGCGCGACATTCGACTACAAATCTACATCTCCGTAACGCTCGGCGTGGGAGCGTTTCTGCTCTTTTGTGTACGACCCTCGCCTGCTGTGGTCCAGCAATCGTAGGCTAATTAGCTCTTGTAGTTCCTGCGACCACGATGGAAAGGCCTCTACGCTGCGCGCAAGAAGCAGAACAATCTGGCGACGGCGCTTCCGGACCTTCCAGACACCTTCTTTGGATGGATAGTACCCCTATGGAAGATCACGGACGAGCAGGTGCTAGCTTCGGCTGGCCTCGATGCTTATGTAGTATGTGCACAACCCAACGATCCAGGCTCATCAAGCTAACAAAGCCGCAGTACCTTGCCTTTTTCAAAATGGCCATTAAATTCCTCCTCGTTACCCTGTTCTTCGCCCTCGCCGTCATCAAGCCGGTGCACGACACACACCAAGAAAAAGAGGTCAAGAAACCGCACCCTGGCGACGATGGCGACAAGAAAGGGGAGCGTCTAGAAATGCGCTCGGACACTCTTTGGACAACATTTGCTGGGTACGATTACGAGTACTATACCGACTATCTGTGGATGTACCTCGTCTTCGTTTACTTGTTTACCGCTCTGATCCTCTACCTAATTGTTTCTGAAACCAGGAGGATCATCGACATAAGGCAGGAGTACCTTGGCAGCCAGACTACCATCACCGACCGCACGATCAGACTGTCGGGAATCCCATTGGACCTTCGCTCCGAGGAAAAAATAAAAAAGTTTATCGAGGATCTTGGAATTGGGAAAGTCGAGAGTGTCACACTTTGCAGGAACTGGAAAGAGCTGGACGAAAAAATTACACGGCGGCAAACTGTACTGAGAAAGCTTGAGGAGGCCTGGACGGTTCACTTGGGAAGCAGAAGAGTCGAGCGCAGCCTGGAGACCTTGCCTGTGATCCAGCCTCGCCCTCCCGAGGCTGGCGGGAATGATCGTGAAGACAGCAGACTCCTCAGCGACACAGACAGAGATCCCGATTACCTGTTTCCGTACGCACGCCAACGTCCCACGGCAAAAATATGGTATGGTCTTTTCCGGATGCGGTACAGAACTGTCGACGCTATCGACTATTACGAAGAGCAGCTTCGCAGACTGGATGACGAAGTCAAAGACCTGCGAAAGAAGGAGTTCGAACCAACACCATTGGCCTTTGTCACTATGGACAGTGTAGCGAGTGCACAAATGGCCATTCAAGCCGTTCTGGACCCATCGCCGCTACAGTTGCTCGCAAATAACAGTCCTGCTCCGTCAGACGTCGTTTGGCCCAACACATATCTCTCACGGAGTCAGCGCATCTTCCGGTCCTGGACAATCACCTTCTTCATCGGAGTGTTGAGCGTCTTTTGGACGGTCCTGCTTGTCCCGATCGCGGGCGCCTTGAACACATGTTCTATCGGCGAGGTCTTTCCGGGGATTGCAAAACAGCTCAATCGACACCAGCTTCTACAGTCTCTTGTCAACACTCAACTACCTACCCTTTCGTTGACGCTGCTCAACGTGCTTGTCCCGTTTCTCTACGATTGTAAGTCACACGCTGCGCGCTGTCCAACCTCGCTGACATTGTCCAGGGCTAGCAAACAAGCAAGGCATGATATCGCAGGGTGACGTTGAGCTCTCCGTCATATCGAAGAACTTCTTCTTCACGTTCTTTAACTTCTTCATCTTCTTCACGATCCTTGGAACTGCATCCAACCTTCTGGATCTGCTGACGAAGTTTGGCGAGAAGTTGACAAGCGCCACTGAGATTGCTTTCGCCTTGGCCAACTCTCTTGCGAAATTGCTTGGATTCTACACAAACTTCATAATTCTTCAAGCTTTTGGATTGTTTCCGTTCCGCCTTCTGGAATTTGGTGCACTCTCGCTCTATCCCATCTACCTGATTGGAGCGAAGACCCCCCGAGGTGAGTGCTCGTACCCATAAAAAAGACCAGTGCTTACCGTATAATTAGACTACGCAGAACTCGTTCAGCCCCCTGTTTTCAGCTACGGTTTTTTCTTGCCACAGACCATACTCATCTTCATTATTTGTGTAGTCTACAGTGTCTTGAGGGACTCCTGGCTGGTGCTGCTCACAGGTCTGGCCTACTTCATCATTGGCCAATTCGTCCATAAGTACCAGCTACTTTATGCGATGGAGCATCGCCAGCATTCCACGGGTAGAGGCTGGACCATGATGTGCGACCGCGTCATCATTGGTGTGATACTATTCCAGGCTACGGTGGCTGGACAGCTAGCCTTGAAGAAAGCCTTCAAACGTGCCATCCTGGTGGCACCTCTGGCAATATGCACGGTCTGGTTCCTGTTCGTTTACGCGCGAACATACAGGCCTCTGATGAAGTTCATCGCCTTGCGAAGTCTGCGAGATCCTGAGCGTTCCGATCTTGGACGTGATGTTCAGGAAGAAGCGGTACATGCAGAACGCGAGGGAAGACAAAGACCAGCAGGACGACTTACTCTCGACGAGGCTAGAGAGAGGGGATTGAAGTTTGAAACCCCAAGCTTAGTGATGCCGTAAGTTTGGTGACGCACTCAACATACAAAACACTAACGAAAGCTGCAGTCTGGATGAAGTCTGGCTCACCAACAAGGACGCAAGGTCTACGAATGGATCGAATGGATCGACTCCGTACAGCACAAACGGCAATGCCTAAATTGATAGCAACAGCCTGCACCTTCTGTTTTGTATTACTCAACTTGGCATGGCACTTTCTTGTAGTTGTCTGTACACCTTCCTGCATGAGCCTGTGGCGTTCTTTCTCTTTCATCTGATACCCACTAGCGAATCGCAACTTTGCTTTTCCGCCTACCCCCATCTTTCGCTACGGCTTGCTCCTACATACAGCATTCTTCTCGCAAATACGACAACGCTAATGTCACTTTCCGCCTCGTTTATCATCTCTAACCGTATCCACCTAAAGCATTCAACAGCCGCCTATCACTACAACGTGGACCCGACCACACGCGCCATCATTGTACCAAGCCTCCAGGTGGGGGTGTAGCAACAACGTCTTCTCAGATCTACCTCTCAAGAGGAGTTGCCGGAACCAAATCCGAACCCGCTCTACCCGTACTCAACCTTGAACCTCCACAGGTTACATCACTCCTCGAATCGCCGAACATTCGCAGATTACCTTTCAGTCCCAGGCAGCCTCCGCCTAGACAGATGTCTCATATAGCAGAGCCCTTACTTGATACATGCATTCACACAAGCCAAGGACATGTGACTGAGCGGTCGATATCCCCTTCACATGGTGGTCAGGCTATGCCGGCAACAAAACGCTCAGAAGTCCTTCGCCATGTTTTTCCCCGCTCATCACGCCGTCTTGTATCTAGCCACAGAGGAGCTCTACCTCGTGTTTCCAAACCCGATCACTACAGAAGCGCGTTTTTGTATAGGCAGCAGCTCAAACCTAGAGGCACATTTCACAGGGTATTCAGTTCGTTCTTCGGAAACACTCCGGGACGAGGAGCGCACAGTGATAGTCCGCAGGCACGTTCAAGAGCACCCAGTTTGGATTCCAGATCAGGGTCTTCAGTCTACGGCTCGGTCCCAAGTCTTGACTTTGTGTCTCCAGGTGCGTTCTTATTCAGCGGACCCAGCCTTCGATCTGCGGGGTCATTTCAGAATTCGATTTCGAGACTGCCGAGTCTTGCAGAATCCTTTGATGACGCACTTTTGTTTCGTCGTATACGTTCGGATTCATTTTCCATAGTTGAGAACGCCAGTGATAAGAACGAGTTTCTCGATCCTGTCATCAGTCAAGGCGAGGTTCGAGGCATGTCTGAAGTGTTTCTCGAAATCGACACACCAATCGAGGAGTTGGAGGATTCACTCCTTGCGAGCTGTGATGACGGTCCTAACTTACTAGACCGCAGCCCTGCACATAACAAATTCCAGTCAAACAGCGCCTGTCCTGGCGGCTCGTTCATCGCGAATGATCTGTCTCAGAATCTCGTTGTGGCAGCACTCGTTCTACAGTATTCGAATATCGCCACAAGGAACAACCTCAGGCTGACGTGTCGATCGTGGTATAATGCTGTCACCTTTCTTGCACAGCCTATACACCCAGCTTCCGATAGACTACCTACCGAGATACTACTCAATATCTACAACCACCTCGGCGCGAAAGATTTCAACGCTGCTCGCCGAACTTGCCGAGGTTGGATGTTGGCAAGCCTGGACAAGAGCATATTGACCACGATGTTGCGTCGTGGAGGTTGGTATGACGGCAGCCAGAAGAAAGACAACGATGCCGCACAAAGCAACTCAACTACCAAAATCAACCAAGAATGGATCCTCAGCAGAAAACTCGCACGCGAGTGTGCTTTAGCCTCTCACTGGACTGGCAATGGTCTGGATTTTAGACCTGCCATTGTGGACAATTCAGATATTGACTTCTCAGAGCTAGCCCACGGCTATACTTCTCAGAAAAATCGGGCCAGCGGTGGCCTTATATTCACATCGAGCTTCTGCGGCAAGTACCTGCTCGTTGCGAAGGACACTCTGATCTACATCTACAGTCTGGAGGATGGGTTGTTGCGACCACTCACCAGCGTTGTATGTCCAAGAAGGATTCTGACCATGAGCATGAATGATTCTGTGGGTCGAGATGCTGTCGCTGCTCTTTTAGAGGGGAGGATGGGTATGGTGTGCGAGCTCCGCTATGGTCGTCCATCGCCAGAGCCTAGTTCTGGCGATAAATACGTCGAAGGCGAGGCATGTCCCCCGCGGACAAGCACTCGGCCATTGGCATCCACTGACGTGACCGGACATGTCCAAGATGCAATAAATCCTGCAGAGCCCAATTCGCCAGTGGTAGTTCGCAGCTTTCCACATGATCAGGACTCAGATCTGGATTCTTTCAACGCGATTGAGCTGAAGACGCACAACCAAGGGTTCAGTCTTCGAGGCACCGACGACACGAGCACTCATGATCGAAGCTTGATAGCTCAAACATGGAACCTGAGCCTTCGCGGACCGTTGAAGAACCTCAGATCAAATTCGAAGGCTGCGGTACCTGTGCAAAACATACCCATCGAAAGTGGCACCTCTACCTTTTATCGACATCTGTGCTCTGAGGACGATCCGCCGCGGAATGTCTCAATATGTCCGCAACGCCGTTGTGTGGCGTTTGGATGTTCTGCAGGCATAGAGCTACACTGGATCGACGCACTGACTGGACAGAGCCTGAGCCGCTGGTTCCCACTTACTTCACCGAGCGACCACTTGTATTTCCTCTCGCCTCGTTCTGGTTTCGAATCGGCCAAGAAGCTACGCCTGATCTCGAGCGCCGCACACCCCAGTCATCGCCCAGCTATCAGTCGGCGACTGTTCAACAATCCAACTAAAAGCTCTTTCTGGGGTTCGTTTGGCTTCGAGTCACGCTCCCGGCACCCTCCCAACTGCGACCACTACCACGCCATACCACTGAGCGACGGTCACCATGTGCTGTTCATCGATCCATCTGATAACCGGCTTGCGCTGGGATGTGACGCACCGCTTGGTGGACCTACAAAGCTACTGCGGAAGATTATCTTCAACCCCCCAGGAGAGAAGATTGTCCCGCGTATATACACGGCAGCTGCCGACATGTCTTCTGGAGCTCGAATCGTAGCAGTCTATGAAAACACCGTCATGCTGTACAGCATTCCCCCGGACGTACTCAGTCTCTCACGCCTCGAACAAGCAGCCGAAAGCTGGGACGCATACAACGCGCCTTCATCATCCCCAGCAGAGCGACACCAAGACCACTGGCTCAACTGGTGGGATGAGCCTACTGTCGATTCCGCAAACCGCTCAGAAGACGGCACCATCTGGCCCCTTTCCCTTTCTGGCACCCAAATCGGCAGACTATCCGGCATCTGCGAGCTAGCCATCCAAACCCAACCAGACATGATCATCTGGGCTTTCACATACACTTCGCAGTGCAAGACGTGGCGTCTACGCAACTACACGGACCCAATCACCCAGACTAAGCAGTTCGTCGATGGAAGCGGGCTGGTGCATGAACCTTACCAGGTAGATGAAAGTGGGGATGTCATAATGCAAGACGCGCCGCCTTGGACTGCCTTGGCTCATGTTCATGGAGACACAGTCGAATGGGAGGGTTTGCAGCTCGAGACGCGGGTCCTTGGCGGCTTCGATGGGCATTCTTCGGGTGTGCTGAAGCGCTTACCCCGGGCGTTGGCTGTGGAGAATGATGGCTGGGTTGACGCCATTGATGTTTTTGGTTGTGGGGATGCGTGGTTCGAGGGCGGGGGGGATGTGGTTGTTTGGTCTGGGGTGTGAGGTGTTTTGCGTGGGTGCTGGATGTGTTCGGGTTTGTAGAGTCAGTGAGTGGGCGGATTAGTGGGCGTTGGATACCTACCTTTCTTATTCATACCTGGTTGTTTTTGGTTTTACCTACTTTGTTTTTATGAACTTACTTACTTATATGGGTTCGTTTATATCATGTCTTGCAACGCCGTTCTTCTCTTTGGTTATACCTTGTACTCTTTTCTCACATTTCTGTTTTCTTTTTTTTTTCTGACTTCCTGTATAGCATATCGCATCGCATTCATCATCCATTCATTATCTATTCATTAACCCAAAATAATAGTCTTTGTTCCTCCTGTTAAAGATATAGACAGACATACCATACCATACCTGTTCTCCTGGATGGATATCCTAGCTCCGTTTTCTTTTCGTACTTGGAGAGGAAATGAATGTATATGTTATATGTATGTATGGAAATATAGGTATATGCTCCCACCTACCTACTAGAGTTACTTGCTGGGGTTACTTACTTCGTGTCTAGTATCTAGTGTCCTGTATCTAGTGTCCTGTATCTAGTGTCTTGTATCTAGTGTCTTGTAGGATGTGGGATGTATCCTGTATCCTGTATCCTGCATCCTGTACCCTGTACCATTCTACATTTCTAACATTTTTTACATCTTTCTGTTCATCTTTACTTTACTTTACTTTACTTCATCATAATTTTTATTTCTATTTTTGGCTTTCTAGCTTTTACTATCTAGTGGGAAGTCGCGTCTGTGTGAAGTGGAGATCTCGAGTGAAGTGGAGGAATGCACAGTGCAGTGCAGTGCAGTGCAGTGCAGTAAGAGATCAAACCGTATTTTCTATTTTTGCGTTTTTTTCTTCTCCCGTCGTCGTGCTCGTCGTCTGGTGCGTGCGCAGGTAGGGGGTAGGGGACCCACTTATGACTGGTGGGTGGAGTGGAAATAGTGGAGTGAATGGGTTGGGTTGATGGATGCAGAGATGGGAGAGAGGTAGGAGGAAGAAGGGTGAGGTTGTGGTTGAGATTGGAAGGTTGATTGGTTGATTGATTGATGAGATTTTAGGAAATGTGGTGGGGTGAGGTGGGATGGTAAAGTGTACCTATCTATGACGAGCATCACAGGGAGTATCACGTCAATTTGAGAGGAGCGCGGTTCGATGTGGGCTGATGTGATGATTGTGATAAGGTACCTAGTTAGATTCGAGTTTTTGGTTTTTGTTGAAGATAAATGCAGAAGCAAATCATCAATCCGCGACGTGTGCCTTATCGAGTGACAGGCGCGTGTCGATCGCCATCTGATCGTCACAACCCACGCGTTGCACCTCCACAGCGCCCACAATTGCTCGTCACGTACTAGGTATGCAGAGTAAAGATGCTCCGAAGGGTGTCGATCAGCGTACTGTCTGTCTCCACATTTGCTTCACTGCTCGCTGGTTGCAGTCGTGTTGGAGGCCTGAAGATGACGGAGCGACGACCAACCACCAGCGATGCACACTCATCGATCAACGGCGACGGGCTTGCGGGGGAGCGCATTACGCGTTCTCGTGCTAGAGCTGGCACGTTGCAAGCGTGCCGGGTCGCGACCGAGGGCGGAAATCCGAGGGGCGGGAGGGCTAGCGGTTCCCAGCGTTGCTGCCTGTTGTGTGACAGCCGGAGCTGAGGGGGTTCACGAGGAGCGAGTCGGATGGCGGCAGAGAGGCACTCGCTGCGCTGCAGTGCCTGCGAGGTCGGGATGGGCTGCCACGAACAGGGCCGAACGTGGCATGGTGGAGTACCTGTTTGTTGGAAGACGTGTTTGTTGGGAAAAGGCAAATGTACATGCAATTACAAGGTCTCTAGACATCGGTAGCACATGGTGGATTGTGGGGATCGAGAACAAGGGACGAAGACGGGCTGGGGATGCAGTGATCAAAGTGTTTTTGAGGGCGGGAAGGGCAAGCGATTCGGCGGTATTCATGGATGTATGTGTAGGACTATAGACGGGCGTATGGAAATAGGCGTCATGGGCTGGTTGAGCACTTGGTGTCCATGACGCTTCCAGAGCATGGGTGCTGTGTGTGTACTATGTAGGACAGGGCAAGAATGGCAGTTTTTCCGTCTTCCGCTCCCCGGAAGCGACCATGCAGCGAAATGCAGCGAGATGCAGCGAAGCGTAGCAAAGCGCAGCCAAATGCAGGCCGGGCACGAGCGCAATCCCCTGGGCGGCGTCATGGCTCGGGGGTGTGCACTGTGCAGGCTGAATGCAGCGTCTCCTTTTGCAGGTCGCTGGCACTCGAGGGCTCTACCCGGCGGCAGCGAGGCGATTGCCTGGCCGTGAGCAAAGGCGTGCTGGTGGATTGGGTGTCAAGGTCCAGGACTCCAGGATGGAGGCTGGTAATGGTTGGCAGGCAGGCAGCAAGCGGGCAAGATGGGGCCTAGCAGCAGAGCCGCTACTCATGGGTCCCCGTTGTCACGCTCACGCACGGCCCCGGTCACGGTCACGGACTCACGGTCAACAAGTTCGCGCACGCCGCGGGCCCACGTCGTACAGGATGGGTTTGTGACGGTGGTTCTGAAACAGCAGCTCAACGAGGGATACGGTGAGGATGAGCAGCGGGGTGTGGGCTCGATGATCAAGTGGAAGAGCATGTGTGGATAGGCGATTGCGCGTCCAGATGGCGAGGGCGAGGGCGAGGGCGAGGGCGTGTTTGGGTTGCTCAGGTTGGTGCAGGCGAAAAGCGTGCCTGGATCAATAATGGTTGGTCTAAGTTTGGTACGGTTGCTGGGGATGAGGATCAAGCCATCCGCGCTGGGATGGTGCACCGGCCAGGCTTGCTGTACACAACCAGCACCAGCCAGCAGCAGCAGCAGCATGCAGCGACGGCACAGGCTAGTGACAGACAGACTTCAGAGACTGTGTGCCCGTGTGTGGTGGAGGAAAGTGTGGTGGCTGACAGTAGTGTGTAGTGTGCAGTGTGTAGTGTGTAGTGTGCAGTGTGTAGTGTGTAGTGTGTAGTGTGTACTGTATGTACATGGCGGAGGGACAGCGGAGCAATAGCAAGGCCCAAGACCAAGCAAGCCAGACACGACTCCTAGCCACCTCCGAGCCTCGAGGCGCTAGCCTGTCTGCGGCTCGACTTTATTGCCATCGGTAGATCCTTTGGCATCTTTTGCATTGGCAAGTGGTCAACCGTCGACCCCTACTCGTACCCTCCCGCAACAGCATCACTCGTGCTGTACGCCCGTGCACCTCCTCCCTCTTCCCTCTCCGCCCTCCCTCAGGCGCTCCCCGTCCCGTCTACGGTTCTGGCTTTGCCTCTGCTGCTGAATTGGCTGTTGTTGCTTGCAGAGCACGAGACTGTCTGGTAAGTCGCGGTACTACCCACCCCTATCCCGGCCTCCCGCTGCACTGGGAGCATTGTGTAGACGAGGCGGCACACTCGGGCAGGCGAGCGAGGGTGAAACGTCAGGGCCGGCAGTGCGAGGGCGCGAGACACGGGCAGCAGGCAGCACGCAGCAGGCAGCACGCAGCAGGCAGCACGCAGGGTCTGGCCACGGCCGTGACCGTGACCGTGACCGTGACCGTGACCGTGACAGCAAGCGGCCGCTGAGGAAACTCTGCGTTTCTGTGTCTGTTTCTGTCCGTCTGTTTCTGTTTCTGCTTCTGCGATTTGCCGTGGTTGAAAGCTGTTGCCCGGCTGCTAGCGCATCGACCGCATCGACCGCATCGACCGCATGCAACCGTCTGATCGACATTGCCTGACGTTGGCTTGACCCTCTCGCCGTCTGCCCTCTGCACCGCACTCTCGCCCTCGCGCCTGCCAGAAGACACGACCACACCACGATACCCCGACACGACGCCGTCCATCGTCAATTGCATCCACCGTGCGCACTGGCTGACATTGCTCCTCAGACGCAGCATCACACTCGCTTCTCGCCGCACTGCATTCCTATCCCTACTCCTGCTCCTGCTCCTACCTTGACCACCCCCAGCTCGAAACATAGTCGGCCACGGTCCGCCGCCCGCTCGCTCCACGCCCGCCCTCGCCGCATCCCGCGTACCTACATGAGATAGTCGCACCGCCTGACGCAGGCCACACCGGGCATTGCATCCAGAGCGCCTCGCGCGCACCGCGCACCCACACTCGCACACCCACACCCACACCCACACCCACACCCACACCCACACCCACACCCACACCCACACCCACACCCACACCCACACCCACACCCACACCCACACCCACACCCACACCCACACCCACACCCACACCCACACCCACACCCACACCCACACCCACCCACATCTATACACATCCACACGCAATGGTCAAGCCAGGCCTCGGACTCTTCACCGGGCGCAGGAAGTCGCAGAGCAACACGCTCGACGACGTGGCTGCAGGCGGCGGCGCACCCACGAGCCCTGATGCCGCCGCTCCTGCGCCCGCCGCACCGCCCGCCGCTGACTCGGGCGGCTTCCGCCTGATGAGCCGGCCCGAGGTGGACAAGCTCGCTGAGCGGCGCAAGACGATGGAGAAGGAAAAGTCGTCCAAATTCCCCCGCTTCAGCGGCTTTGGCAGCGCGAGCACAAAGGCGCGCAACCACTCGTTCGAGGAGGAATCTCCAGGGTCCTCAAAGCGGTAAGGCTGCCTGGCCCATGCGGTAGCGCCGGCGTAACGGTAACTGACTCCTGCATTAGTGACAGCAAGTCCAGCAGTGGGACGCAATTTTCCACGTCTCGTCCTTACATTAACGGCCAGCATGGCTCCACCTCGACCCTGCCCTCATCCACCGACACGGGCTCCGACGACAACCTCTTTGCCAACGTCCCTCGGCCGCACATAGCTCCGCACAGCACCTCGCCTGGCTCCTACTTTGCCTCCAAGAAAAACCTCCCTGCCCTGCCCCGGACTAGCTCAGGAGCGCCTGCCAATAATAGCAACACCATGCCCTTCGGCTTCGGTAAGCGAGATCGCGCCATGACCACCTCGAGCTACGCCAGCACGGCCATGCCGCCCAAGCTCGACCAAGACATGTCCTTTGGAGAAGACTCTTCCTTTGACGACATCTTCAGCGGCCTGAACCGCAAGGACTCCCCTGACATGGCACGCCAACCAGAGCCCGCCGGCCGCTCGCTCCTTGCGGAAAAGCGCACATTCCAGCCAGAGCCCATCAAAGTCCTGCCGCAAAGCCAAACCCACATCGAGCCACCCTTAAGGAGTTGGGACAGCCGCGGTTCAGCCGACAACCTCATGGACTCGCCGCGTTCAGACAACGACTCTTCCCCGCCCCTGCCGCCCCCGCACAAGTACCAGCAGTACGCCCCCGTCTCCATGGCCCCCGACAGCCCCGACCTGCAGTCGTCGGCCACGTTCCAGGACCGCAACGGCCATGCCGCCCGCCAGCCCTTTATGCAAAAGGACTCGTACCCGCCCAGCTCGCCCGAGCAGCATCCCACCTCCATCTCCACCTCGTCGGCAAACTCGTTCGAGACCCCCCTCTCGTCGCGATCCGCCTCCACAAACGCTACCCCGAGAGCACCCCTGCCGCCCTCGGCCATTGCCTACGACGACGACGACGATGACAACATGTTCGCCCCGCCGCCCCCCAAGCCCCACGCACAGCCACCGCCTGCACCCAAGCAAGCCCCTCCTGTTGCCAAGAACAACCCTCGCCCCGTCGACCCATCTGGCTCGCGCGTCATGTCACAGGCAGAGTTCCGCGAGTACCAGAAGAAGCGAGCCGCCGCCCCGCCTCCAGAGGACAGCGACTCGGACGAGGACTACGAGGACGAAGAGGAGGCCATCAGGAAGCGCGAAGAGGAGGAGGTGCTGAGGCGGAAGAACCAACAGATGACCTTTGCGAGAGAAGCCATGCGTCGCTCGACAACGGCCCCAGGGAACCCCAGCGGGTCGGAGAGTGTCGTCGACAGCGCCTTTGCATCGTCCAGCATGAGCTTCCCTTCAGAGACTTCGATGAAGGCCGATGAGTGGGAGGACGAGGATGTCCCTCTTGGTATACTCGCCCAGCACGGCTTCCCCAGCACATCGCGGAACCGAGTACCCAGCCAGCCCACCAATGCCATGCCGTCCTACTTCCCTGACCGCCCAGCTTCTGCCGGCCCCATGGGCGGGAACCGTGGATCCACCCTGCCTGCCTTTGCCAGGAATCTGCCCATGGACCCACACAGCTCCTTCATTGGCGGTGGCCTAGTGCACCATGCAAACCGCGAGTCGCTCGGCTTCAACAACTTCCCTCGTGGCCCACAGTCTGTCGCCGGCGACGCAATGGGTGGAGGCTATGGCCAAGGGCCCATGGGCGTTCCGCCGCCGCTCATGTATCAGGAGGCCGGCATGGCAGCGCCGTCCCTCGTCGACCAGATCCAGATGCGCGACATGACCAAGAAGAAGTATCTCGGTGGCGCGTCGAGCAAGAAGCCCGAGGGAGGCCCCTTCACCGGCATGCTGGGCAGCCAGATGAACAGCCAAGGCCAGCCTCCGAACCCCATGCGCATGTCGCAGATGCCCATGATGAACGGCATGGGCATGAATGGTATGAACGGCATGAACGGCATGAACCCCATGATGGGAGGAGCCATGGGCTCGCCCGGCCAGATGCCGATGATGGGCATGGGCATGGGCCAGATGGGCTACATGCCGCAGCAGAACGACTTCATGCAGATGCAGCAGCAGTACCAGCAGATGCAGCAGATGATGGCTATGCAGTTCCAGCAGATGCAGATGCAGCAGATGCAACAGCAACAGCAACAGCAGCAACAACAACAGCAACAGCAGCAACAGCACGACCCCCGAATGTCGATGGCGATGCCAAACAACGGCTTCAACAACGGCATGATGGGCCAGGGTCAGAACATGATGGGCAACAATTCCTTCTTGAATGTGCCAGGCATGCAGAATGGTATGCAACCTCCTCCGAACCGGGCCATGTCTCTTGTGTCGACGAGCGGACAGCAGCACCGGCCGTACTCGAGCTTCGGCATGGGTATGGGGCCAGGTCCGGGATACACACCGTCGATAGCACCTTCTGAGCGTTCCAACATTGGTCTTTCTGCGCGCTACCGACCGGTCACTAACCATTCGGATGCAGTCTCGAATGGCACCTCGATGACGCTGCAAGCCACGAGCGGCGGCGCCAACAAGCCCGGCGCGATCAAGGGCATCCTGAAGAAGAGCAGCCCGCAGATGAACGTGGACGAAAAGGACGACGAGGAAGATTGGGGTTCCATGGCAGCCCGTAAGAGCAAGTTTGGCAAGGGCAAGGAGAACTCGAGTTCCGGGTTGGAAGATCTCACCCGCGGACTCAACATATGAGGCGTCCTCCCATTTCTTTCCATCTACCTACCTAATGGACTGAAGAGCGAAGAGAGGGAAGATGTTTAGTGGCGAATTTGAGGGGCAATGTGCGATAGGGAAGCGATTTTGGTTCTTGCTTTCCTTTTTTTTTTTTTTTTTTTTTTTTCTTTCGGGGTTCTCCACTATCTTGTTGATTGCTGTTGCATTTACATGGCGTTGTTTCTCTTTCTCGTCCTCTTCTTCTTCTTCTACTTCTTCTTATTTTGCGATTGTACGGAAAATTCATCATCGACGCGACTACCCCCTTTTTTGCTCATCGACTGATCACTACACATGGCATGGCATGGCATGGAATGGAGAGGGGGGTTGTAAAAAAAGGGAAGGGGTGGAAGGGGTTTGCAATACGAGGGATGGTGGATCAGAGTGGATGAGAGAGTGAATGAAGGAGAAAAAAGGGCTACAGAGATATGAAGAGAGGAGAAAAGAGCATGGCATACCTGGCATACATGCACAAAGCCGTTGATCTAGGCTTTTTTTTTTCATCTTATCCTCGTAATGAGGAGTCAGTCAGTCAGTCAGTCAGGAGTTGAGGTGTTGAGGTGTGGAAGAGTGGAAAGAGAGAAATATGCGCATTTGCATTCGCATGAGCATTGACATTGGCATGGGCATTGACATGGGCATTGACATTGACATTGGCATAGAAAGTTCCCAGTTCGAGTTCAAGTTCAAGTTCGAGTTCGAGTTCGAGTTCGAGTTCGAGTTCGCTGTAATTATAATACTATATCCCATCTCCCTCTGCCTCTTCTCTTCTCTTCTCTTTTCTTCTCTCTTCTTCTCTCTCTTCTTCTCCCTCTTCTTCTCCCTCTTCTTCTCCCTCTTCTTCTCCCTCTTCTTCTCCCTCTTCTTCTCCCTCTTCTTCTCCCTCTTCTTCTCCCTCTTCTTCTCCCTCTTCTTCTCCCTCTTCTTCTCCCTCTTCTTCTCCCTCTTCTTCTCCCTCTTCTTCTCCCTCTTCTTCGCCCTCTTGTGGTTTGTTAGTCTTTTCCCCCCTTTTTTCTTGTCCATTGGTTTTGGTCTGATGTCGAGGTGTGGAGTGAGGGTGGGTGCATGGTAGTAAGTAAGTAGGTATAGCAGTATCGCTGACTACTGATGATATGTTATCAAGAATACTTGTTTGGATGCAGTGATTACTTCGGTTCTTGTTTACTAGCTTACGTGGTGTTTGTTTGTTTGTTGGTATTACACCACGTGTCTGTCTGTGTCTCTGTTTGTTTGTCTGTCTTTCTACTGTGTGGGTTGTCTTGATCAACGCAACGACCGCAACGCCCAAACTCCATGCTCCTGTAATGGACTCACTCCCTCCCTTCATCTCTACTCGACTATAAACAGCGCCTACCGATTCAACAACTCCTTCGCGGCGATTATCTCCGCCTCGTCGTAGCCAGAGGTGCCCTTCTTGGCGCCCGCAAAGCGTCGGACCATGTCGCCTAGCTTCTTGGTCGCGAGCTCGTCCAGCTTCTGCACGCTCGTCAGCGAGGGAAGAGGCAGGTCGTTGTTGTCGTCGTCCTGGTCGCTCCGTTTCTTCAACGAGGCGGGCGTGTCGGAGAGCAAGGGGACGAGTTTGGAGGCGACGAGCTTCAGGCCGTAGAAGGCGCGCAGGTAGCTGTCGTTGAGTTCGGCGGCGCGGCAGAAGTGCTTCAGTGCTAGGGCGAGCGAGGTTGTGTTTGGTGGGCTGCTGCTCGTGCTGGACAAGTAGTGCAGTGTTGCGACGTGCGCGTGTGCACTCCAGCTGATGGGCGCGATCAACAGGACTTCCTCGGCGCAGTAGATGGCTTGGCCCCACGCGGCCTGGCTGGCGTAGAGGTCCGAGGCCTCGGCCCAGGCTTCGACGTCGGTGGGCGAGTTCTGCAGCAGCACCGTGACGGCGGTGATGGCATCGGTGGTGCGGCCCAGGCTCTTCAGCACGGCGACGCGGCGCTTGCGGATGCTGACGTTGGTTGGGTCTTCGCGTAGGATCTTCTCGTAGCCTTCAAACACCCTTTCCAGGTCGGCGGGGGTCTGCGCTGTCGCTTCGTTGTAGATGCCCCGGAGCGTGATGATGCGCTCGTTGTGCTCGCCGAAGCGCGATTCCAGCCGCGAGAGGATCTGCGCTGCTGCGGCCTCGTCGCCGGTGCGCAGGGCAGAGAGGAGCAGGTTCTCGTGGATGGCCCAGGACTCCGGGGTTTCGCGCGAGAAGAGGAGGGACAGCGGCCATGGCAGCGACGACGTGGGCGGGTTGGAGAGGATGAGCGGCGCTTTCTGCGAGAGCGCGAGGGCGGTCGGCGGGGGGATGTTGGTGGGCGGGGTGAGGAGGTTTGCGGTGGCCATTGTGCACGTTACGGCGAGGTGGTTGCTATGTACGGACAGACAGACAGACAGACAGTCGACTGCTCGACGCTCGTGAATGCGGAGGTCCCCATCGCGTCCAAGCTCCATTTGGGGTCGGCGCCGAGTCGCCGGCGGGATGATGCGCCTCGACTCGTGCGGCTCCCTCTTCGCCGCCAACACCGCGCTCTTGCGCCTCTGCACACACGATCGCTACGGCTGGAAAGAGCTTGGATATGTGCTCGACGTCTCCCTGATCATGCCCACTGGCTCGCTCTTCACAACCGCCCGCCCACCTGCCCCTCCTCGCCCGCTCCACCACCCACACCTCCCCCCTCGACCCCACGACGCTGCGTAAACAGCCGCCGCCATGTTCGAGAAATCCCTCTACGACCTCATCCGCGGCCTGCGCAACCACAAGGGCTCGGAGAAGGAGTACATCGCCGACAGCATCAAGGAATGTCGCCAGGAAATCCGCTCAAACGACATGGACCTCAAGTCGACCGCCCTGATGAAGCTCACCTACCTTGAGATGTTCGGCCACGACATGTCCTGGGCAAGCTTCAACGTCCTCGAGGTCATGTCGAGCCCCAAGTTCCGCCACAAGCGTACCGGTTACCTGGCCGCCGTCCAGAGCTTCCGCCGCGACACCGAGGTCCTGGTGCTCGCCGAGAACCAGCTGAAGAAGGACATTATGCTGCCTACGCCGCCATTCATCTCGCTGCCTCTGGGCGCTATCCCCCACGTCATCAACCCGAGCATGGCCAACTCGGTGCTCTCGGACCTCATACCGCGCTTGACGCATTCACACCCTCAGATCCGCAAGAAGACCGTCGTCACGCTGTATCGTCTTGCCCTCGTCTATCCGGAGACGCTGCGTCCTGCATGGCCCAAGATCAAAGAGCGCCTCCTCGACGAGAACGAAGATCCTAGCGTGACGGCCGCCATTGTCAACGTTGTCTGCGAACTAGGCTGGAGGCGGCCGCAAGATTTCCTGCCGCTTGCCCCGCGCTTGTTTGACCTTCTGGTGGAGGGAGGAAACAATTGGATGGCTATCAAGCTCATCAAGCTTGTGCGTTTTGGCTCTAGTCCAACCCCTTCACTGTGCTGACTATATACAGTTTGCGACGTTGACCCCCCTCGAGCCTCGATTGATCAAAAAGCTACTGCCTCCGCTGACAAAGATTATTCGGGAGACGTCCGCCATGTCCTTGCTGTATGAATGCATCAGCGGCATAATACAAGGTGGCATTCTGGAAGCCGTCCAAGGTACCTCAGAAGGCGAAGAGGTAGCGAAGTTGTGTGTTGGCAAGCTGCGAGGCATGATGGTCATAGAAGGCGATTCCAACTGTAAGCTCGCTTCGAATGAATCCATTACCAAGTCCAACTCTCATCCGTTGCAGTAAAATACGTTGCCCTACTTGCTTTCGACAAGATTGTGGGCTCGCACCCGTACCTCGTCGGCCAACAACAGGATGTAATTCTGGAGTGCATCGACGACCCTGACATCTCGATACGAATGCGCGCTCTCGATCTTGTTGTCGGCATGGTCAATCCTGACAACCTCACCGCGATTGTGGGACGCCTCATGCGCCAGCTGCGGAACGCACCTATAGCCACTGCGGCAGACGAGCCAGAGAACGATCGGTTCAGAAATACTGGCGTCGTGCCGTATGCCGACTCTGATGATGAGGACGCCGAAAACGCACTCCCTTCGCACGAGCAGAGATCTGACCAGCCGCCGCCATTGCCTGACGATTACAGAGTCAACGTTATTCGAAGGATATTGGAAATGTGCTCGCGCGACACCTACAGCAACGTTACCGATTTTGAATGGTATATTGACGTGCTTACGCAGCTTGTTCGGGTTTCGCCTGCTACCAAGCATGCAGTAACCGCAGAAGACGAGGATGATTCAGAGCACTCTGACGACGTAGGTGCTGGCATCGGCCATGAGCTGCAGAACGTTGCTGTGCGAGTCCGTAGCGTACGCCACGAAGCTGTCGACGCAGCCCAGTCTCTCGTGCTTGTGGACCGCAGAGATCGAACGTTCCCAGCATCGGGCAATGGCGGACAAGGCGTGCTCGAACACGCTGGCTGGCTGGTTGGTGAATACGCAACATACCTCTCACAACCGGAGCCCGTTATGACTTCGCTCCTCCATCCTGCATCTCTCCAGCTTTCTTCGAAAACGCTCGCTGTGTACCTTCAAGCGATACCCAAGGTCTTCTCGAGTATGGCCGGCAACGAGCGGATATCTTGGACCCCAGAGCGCAAAACACTAATGTCTCTTCTCATGGCACGCATTATCCACTTCCTCGAGCCGCTCTCCACACACCCCAGTCTTGAAGTTCAAGAACGCGCCGTTGAGTATCTTGAGTTGATGCGATTAGCGGCTGAGGCTGCATCTGGAGCGCCGACAGATACGGAAGGAGACTTTACTGAACCACCACTTCTATTGACGCAAGCCATACCTGCGCTGTTCTCCGGCGCCGAATTGAATCCTGTTGCACCGGGCGCCCAGCGCAAGGTCCCAATACCAGATGATCTTGACCTCGACACTCCAATCAACCCGAATCTGCACAGTCTCCTTTCTCAAGCCGAGCAAGAAGGGTTCGAAACGGACGAGGACGACGTGTACACTGCCTACAGTGAACCCGTCGCCTCCTACACCAGCTCAGAACCCACCTCTACTCCAGCAGCCGACCGCCTCGACGCTCCGCACAAAGAACCCGCCTCCTACCAAAACGCTGTGGAGGAGGAGTACCTGGACCCCGACATCATCGCGCGTCGCAAAGCAGAGCGTAAAGAACGCTACAAAGACGACCCCTTCTACATCGACCCAGAAGGCGGCAGTGGCGCCGTCACACCGCTTAGCAGAATCGTCCGGGATGGGAATAGAGATGGCAATGACCTGGACATTGACTCGATACCCATCATGGACCTCGATCTTTCCACCAACAGTAGACACGCATCCTCCGACAACATCCCGCGGGCCCGCAGCCCACGCAAACCCGTCCGACGAGTCGAAATCATGGGCGACGAGACGCTCGGCCCATCATCCCAAGACCCCGAGCGCGACGACATTATCGCGCCCAAACCCACATCAACACGCACAAAGAAATCCCTTCTCCAAGTCGACAGCTCAGGCCTGGGCTCCCTCTCCCTCTCAGACACCGACAGCCCCTCCAGCAACCGGCGCCTCACCGCGCTAGAAATCGAGCGCAAAGAGCAAGAGGAAGCAGAGATGGCGCGCGCGCTGCAAGCCGTCGAGCGCTCGCGCTTGGAAATGCAACGCGCGACCGAACGCGTCGATGTCAGAGAGGAAGGCGTGGTCAAGAAGAAGAAGAAGAAGGTCAGGAAGGTGGCTGTTGAGGGAGATGACAACGCACAGAACACCCTTACGGAGGGGCAGGAGGAGGGCGGTGCGGCGCCGCTTAAGAAGAAGAAAAAAAAGAAGAAGGTGAAATCTGAGGGCGTGGGTGTTGGTGATGCAGGCGTAGAGGGCGAAGGTGTGGGTGTGGATGTGCACGAGGCTGAACACGAGACGCCAGAAGGAGAGCAAGTCAAGAAAAAGAAAAAGAAGAAGCGGGTTGTAGTTATGGATTAGGAGTGTGCATATAGCAAATATCCAACACTATGGACTTTCAGATAATCACTACACTGTACTCACTGTACAAAATGCTCGGCGTGGAATCATATTCATCTAGCCATTACATCACCCTACATTCCCCACACGTCTTTTCACATTGCTCGATCTCAATTTAGATACCTCCGCCGTGACAGCCTACGCTGGAGTTGGCGAGAGTGACTCAACGTGATGGCGAAGGCGCAAGACATGTTATGTTGGTATTGACGTCTCGCCAACCAGCGCGTCTTCAAATCGAAAGTTTGCTGTGAACAGCGTCAATAGTTCCTCATCCGCAATCTCGAGTATCATGCTGCAGCAAGGTGTGACGAGAGAGATAGTGCAGATGACCACGTATCCAATCCACGCACCAAAGACATTGGATATGAAAACGACGGAATTTACATTCCACACAAGCACTGAGAATATCTGTTCTCTACGGGTATCATACTGTAGTTCGTTTCGTTTCGTACCGTCACTTCTTCTCCACGGTCAATACTCCCTCCGCGCCACCCTGCAGAGCAACAAGCCCACTGGCCTCAATCTGCTTTTTCCACTTATTCGACTCGAACCGCGCCGTGACGACCGTCAAGCGCAGCGCTGGCTCCGTTTCTCCGCCCGCGGACGCTAGGTCGGGGACGTGCGTGAATGTCCAGCGGCCAAACGCCCAGTTGAGAATATACCGGCCCCGCCCTGTGGCGGTGGTGGGCGTGCTGATGTCTTTGTCTGATGATTGCGGAGGCGTGGAGGCGTGGAGGACGCCTTTGATGCGGTAGACTTCGTCTTTGGTGGGGTCTTGGAGGAGTTGTGCGAGTTTGGTTGTGTCGACTGTGGCGGTTTCGGGGCTGTTGGGGCTGGATAGTGTGATGCTGAGGACTTCTACTTCGCTCGAGTGGTCGTGGTTGTGTTCGTGGTTGTGGCTGTTTTCGCTGGCTTGTTCGACGGCTTTGGATAGCTTTGCGTCGAGTCCGAATACGATGTTCTTGTCAACCCAGCCTTTGCTGCTTTTTTGCCTCGGAATTGGAGGGTTCACGTCTAGGTCTAGGATTCTGTCTTCAACGTCTTCTAGCCGTCTCTCGTCGACAAGCTCCCATTTGTTGAGGACGATCAGGTCTGTGTATCTTGCTTGGATCTTCGCTGTGTAGCTCGTGTCCTCGTACCCTTTCCAGTTCTCGACGTCGATGACACTCATCACACCATCAAGGACGTATTTGCCTGTTTCTCGCGATAGTCTGTTTACTTCCATTGCCAGTGTAGCGGGAAACGCCGACCCGGAGGTCTCGACAACGATGCGGTCGGGCTGGACATCGTTGGAGAGCTGCTCGAGAGCATCGGACAATTGGCCTACAAGGTTGCAGCATATGCAGCCGTTGAGAAGCTCTTGCACGCCGGAGATGGCTTGAGAGGAAGCTAGCTGAGAGTCGACGGCTACATCACCGTATTCATTCTTGAGGAGGGCAAGCTTGTAGTCTTTGGGTAGTTGTTGTATCAAGTTCAAAATCAATGCTACAATATATCAGCCTCCATATCGAAGTCTGCGAGTCAACCAACATTGTTGAGCAGTCCAGGCACTTACTGGTCTTTCCAGACCCCAAAAAGCCGGTGACGATGGTAATGGGTATCATGACGACGCTATTCCAAGAGTGTAAGCGACAATTGTTCGGTGAGCCCTGTGTTACCCCTTTCTTGCAGATCGATCGGAGGCACCGAAGTGGGATGTTTGGCACGCGTCAAGTCGCGACTGCTTTTTCCAATCTAATGCGGGGTCACCGAGCATGGCATGGCAGGGGTCCAGCCAATGACGTAGCGCTTTCCTCGGTGCAGCTAGCACGTCAGGCACGCATTATCCCACAGCGCATCATTTGCGCTACTGCTACCAAGGCCGCCTAGATCCTGTTTACTCCCCTACACAGCCTACCAAGCTTGAGCTTTGCAACCGCTTTATAACCTGCCTTTGCCTACGCAGACCCCTCTTCACCATCCCCTACCTTCAACTTCCTAACCAACCAACACCCCTAACAACAACAATGGATTTCGTCAACAAGTTCACCGGCGGCGGCAACAGCCAGAGCCAGGGTCAGACCTCGAACGAGCAGCTTCAGTCGAGTGGATCTGCTGGAGGACAGCAGCAGCAGAGCAGCGGCAGCGGCGGCTTCCTCGGCGGCATTGGTGACAAGCTCAACTCCGCTGCTGGAGGCGGCCGTGAGAGCGAGAAGAACGAGGACTACCTCGACAAGGGTGAGTTTGTATAGTCGTGTGCTGCAATTGCTCAATTACTTACAAACTATAGGCGTCGACTTCGTACAGGAGAAGTTCCTTGGACAGGGTGCTCAGGACAATGAGGTTTGTCAACACCTGTACCGACGAACGTTGCACACATACTAACGCAATCATAGTCCGCTGTCGAGCAGGCCAAGGACGAGCAAATCTCCGATTTCATTCGAGGCCAGTACAAGACCACCACCGGCTCAGATATCCCCATCAAGGACAAGGAGACTAGGCTCGGTTAGAGCTTGCGCTCTCTCGGGCTCGACGTCTTTGCGACATGAAGCAGCCTTCATGGTCATGAAGTTACGATAATGATACTCATCAATTGAAAACGAACATGCTCAATCTCTTCCCTGTATCGATTGTGATCTTTGAGGTGCGCTACTAGTGAAGCTAAGAGAGCCAGGATCGAGCAATCGACCACAACCACTGCTACTTTAAGGTATCGCTCGAAAGGTTAGGAAGATATGATGCCATGGCACCACGTTTTTTGCACGCATCTTCTCATGGCTCTGGGCATCCTGTGCTCTCGAAATGTCTCCAACGTGTTCTCTTAACACAACAGCCCCCCGCAGGTGGATTGCCCTTCTCTTTCAGGCTTCCCTCTCTAGAGTTTCAACGCAGTGTCTGAGCAACATCATCATCTTGTTCTGTATGCTGCGGCCAGCAAGCGTATCTGCATGCTTGCCAGCACCCCAGCCAAACGGCAGCACTAGCCTTCGACAACCTTTCTTATCCACAACTGCCAATGCATCCAGGGGAAACTTCCCTCCGCCTAGTGGATGCAGCAGCCCTAAGCGGACGAAGTGGTTGTTCGGCGGATCGACGGCCGAGATTAGGGGGAGCGAGAAGGGCGCAGCCGTAGAAAGCTTGTGTGTAGCGGGGTCGTGACAGAGAACGATGGCTTGTAGCGAGGGTGCAATTGCGTAGAGCTCGTGCAACGCAGAGCTGTGGCTGGTCAGATGTTGATCTGGTATTGTAAAGATGACGACGAGCTTCGAGAGCTTCGAAACACGTACCATAGCAGGTCATAATGCAGTTGCAGATTGCCCTGCACGCAAAATATTGTAGTTGAACTTCCCTTCTGGTACCTTTGCCAATTATTGTGAGGCTCAAGTCCACTGTCTGGTGGTGTAGCGAGTGTTGTGCTGGCTAGAATAGCGCCCACGTCGACGGTCCACGCATCTTTGGGCTCAATGATGTCTAGCTCATCGAGTTCGCATTGAGTTTTTGACCTCTTCAGCGTGTCGCTGAGTGAAGATAGCGCCGGTGAAGGCTGTCGCAATTGTTGTGCTTCATCATCGTCTGAGTCCGTTGCTAGGCGGGACCGTTTGCGACTGAGTCGTGCACTCATGGTGCGCGGTCGGGGGAAGAGGAGGAGGTCGACCATTTGCGTGCGTACATTGCCGTAGATCGTATTGAGAGTGAAACAGGAAGGATCAACAGTCCTGCAGGATGTCACATAGCGGAGGTGCTCGTTGTTGCAGAGACGCGTGAGGAACGAAAGACGCGCAATCTCGCGAAGTTGCTTTTGCTGGTCTTTTGGTTGGCTGCTGCCGAGGTCCCCTACACTTTGCGCATCGACTGCACCCCGCGCTACCCGGCACGCCGCCTGCCCCACAATCTGTACGTCTTTGCTGATGGGTTCGAGAGACGTTACAAGTAGACTACGTGAGAGTGTTTGGAATGGAAGTATACCCCTAGAAGTGCGGCTGCATAACGGGGATTGTAGGACCTACGACGACTCGGACCCATACTTGGTGAGAGCACCCTCAGCGATTTGAAATCATGTTAACACACGTTTGTAGATCCAGTTCCCAAGATTGTCCTATCTTGGTCTACTCATTCACAACCTGCACAACTTCTTCTCGCCAAACCTGATCTATCCTGATGTCTCTCCAGCAGATCTGTGGCTATCCTACGAAGGCGTACCACTGAAATGGCATTACCCTCTCGGGCTGCTGTACGACCTCTACTCTGGAGCCGGGCCAACATATCCATCAGATCTGGCATCACCATCATCACCATCTCATGGGACTGAAAGCTCAGAAGACGAACACCGCGGCCTGCCATGGAAGCTTACAGTTCATTTCTCTGATTACCCTGCAGAGCAGCTCGTTCGGCTTGACACGGAGGACAAAGTTATGCACGACCTCTTCAGAAACAGCGTCAAAGAAGCCGACTATCTACGCAACGGAACTGGAAAAACCGTCATGTTTCTTAGTGAGAAAGACAGTACACAACTCTGGGACGCAGTCAAGCAGCATGACTTCTCCCTTTACAATCCTATCAACCAGAAGCTATTGAACCCTCAAGGAGCTGCACTGCGACATCTGCCTGTACGCATATATCTCCCACATGCTGCGAATGGCAGTGAGCAGAAGGAGACTAGTCCCGGTAGTTTGCGAGTTGTACAAAGTTTGATTACGCCAAATCTCCCGTCGCGTAAGTGGGCAGCGCGGTGAGTAGGCAGCAGACGGTCAGGCTGACAATGCATCAGGGCAACCACAAACCATCGGCACAGCGTTGAATCAAATTCTGCCAACTCTGTTTCCCAGCAGACGCAGTCCGCTCCTTGCGCAAGCAGTTTTGCACGGCGCAGTCTTACCTTTAAGTGCTAGTGTCGAGGACCTATTACGAGTAACTGCATATTTGGATGGATGGCTTCACATCGCTGTGGTGATGATGGCGTAAAGTGGATGCCTGCAAGCTACATAGGGTTGACAATGCGAAACTCGTGATCTCACAATAGTGCCATCCATTGCGAAGCCATGACCGAATCTCTTTCCCCACTGCACAAACAGTGAAAGCCGATGCATACCTTGGGAAGGGAACGCGAGCGTACCAAAGATCTTCAAGCACACGTGTGGGTCCCCTTGCCAACAATGATATCGTACATTAGGGTATGTGAGTGTCGATGAGCGGTGACGCCGAACTCATTTCCAGCGGTTGAGCACAGACCGGCTCTCTTCATTGGCGGATACAATGAACCAGTGTCCTAATCGAGCATCGCGCCGTTCCCGAGACCGCAACTTCCCTCACTCGCGTCTTTCCACCCACCTTGATGCCGCATGCACACAAACCTCTACATTGCTCACCGGGAATCCTCAGCCATCCCCCCCCTTGCATAGTTTTGTCAATTTGCGATCCGGCTAAGCTTGAGGGCTTTCGCACACGATACCTATTCGGCACATTATCTGCGCTCACATAGACCGACATTACGTACGGGATCGACTGTATGGGCCGCCAACTGTGCAGCAGTTTAGAGTAAACTAGATGCAGTTTCGATATGGCCAGGCAGCTCTGTTCCGTATCGTGACCGTCATGCGCTCAAGAATACAACAATGAGTAGGATAAGGTTGAGGGCAGTAAGAACCGGAGGCTGAAGCACTGTCCCTCTTTGCTCTTGGCTAGATCAAACGGCTGCCCAAGGCTTGCACTAAGATGGGGGACGATTGACACCGATGGCACTTCAGCCCTGCGATAAGGCTGCGACCGGCCTTACCGATGGCCTGCCAGTCCCATGGTAACGACCCATGCAGGTACTTCCTCGAGCACCTTCAATCTCACTCATAGGGAGCTGTATGGCGTCGCCTCGAGCCCCCGGATACCAATCAGCGGTTGACTCTGACTGTGTTACTCATGTTTCACAGTGACTGAACGGGCCGCCCTGCAGGGCTGCGGAGTTTTCGACTGAATCGTCTTCTTCACCGGTAAGCACCGATCACCACAAGAACGTCATCGGTGCGGCTCATACTCCACATCACGGGAGGGCCGACCGTACAAGGCTCTCTGTATTCCCATTCGCCAGGTTGGTCCACGAGAATACCATAGCAGAAGGCTGAAGACCATGTGCCGGAGCCTAAGTCGGTGCGCCCCATAGTCCTTTCGTGACCTAGTTCCTCGGACGTGAGATCCACATGAATACCAACGACCTGACCCGCTGCGGTGTGTCCGTAGGTTGCTCGGCCCTGACCCAGGACATCGACCCAAATTTCGTTCAACGTCCGACGCATTCCCTTCATCGACTTGATGGCCGGACTTCAAGCTATGTTTCAGAAGTATACATAACCTTCTTCTCTTTAGCCTTGCCCTCTTACCTTTCTTAGGAAACGCGTGCGTGTCTATTTTGAGTCTTTTTAAAGCTCCGAGCATCGCCTTTGTATTCACGCAGTCATAAGATAGGCTACAACGTCCAACACCTGGAGCACAATATCGTACTATATACCTCCTTCTGCCAGGGCCGGCCAACACAGCCAGATTGGTTATCAAGTTATGCGACACCCCTCGATGTTGGACTTCCACTTCCATATCCGTCTTGCCAAACCACGAACTTGAAGCAAAGTCGGTCGACCATCTCCCATCTACACGCACAAATCCCAAGCGACTTCTTCTTACATCGACTTGCCAGCGATATCATAAAACAGTGAATCTGGACAGAATGTCTTACAGGCAAACCAGCGAAGAGCAACAATCACAGTCTCCGGTAGGCGGGGACTGGGTTTCCAATACATCTTCGTCAGAAGTACGGTCTGCAGAATGGTCAGAGGTTACAGATCCTGCAGAGAGACGGAGGATTCAGAACAAGTTGGCCCAACAAAGATTCAGTGTGTTCCTGCATTCGAGATGTGGATCAACGGATTACTAATGTATTATTAGGAGCCAAAGCCAAAGAACAAAGAGAGGACGCAGAACGCGAAATGGAGAACGTACGGCAAGCAGCAAGTTCTTACACACCCCCAGAACCGGCCCAGCTTGAAGACCGTCATACACTCTCAGGTCTTCCCTGGGGAGGAATATCTTTCAAACACATCATTGCCGTAGGACAGAATAAGGAACATAGCTCTCAGCAGAGCTCACGGGAAAACTCTGTCTACGCTATGCAAGCGGGAGGAAGCAGCAGGTGAGGGCCCAGCGTGAGTCTGTGCTTTCTTTCGGTGTACGTACGGACGACTGACATGACCATAGACTAGGACTGCGCCTTACCGATCGCTTCGCTCGGGGTCACGCGGCGTGGGGACCTTTTGGAACATTTCCACAGCGCTTTTCCGATCGGTACGAACCATGAGTCGAGCTGGGCTCGGTTACATTCGCTATTTGTCTTGATATCACAATGCTGTGCACTACGCGCATCCGACTATTACAGCCGAGGGGCTTGGCTAAACTAATGCTCTGAGAGCATAGCCGCAGAGCTGCAGCAGTACGCTTGGATGGATAGGGCTTGATGCCCGCACGTTTTTATGTCTTCATGTCCTTCGGCGGCTATATCTTTTCTCTGAGTGGCCAAAATCAATTGTTCGATGATCAACATGGGTACATTTGCCCTGTCTTCCCCAAAGCATGGTTCGGAATTCCCAAGTTCCCGGATGTCTTCCTTCGCTGCAAGATGTAGGAACAAGGTACGCTCTGCCGCGCTGCGTTGTTAGATACCATTTTGGCAAGAGCCCAGTGCAGTGCTCTGATACCGACACACCATGCAGATTATGTGCTTATTTGTCAAGCAGGCAACCTGAAACCTGATCTCATGCATTGCTCTTTTGTCCAGACTTGTGCCGCCTAAGCACTGGTTTGCGGCTGAGTATCGTTGCTTACGCTGGCTTCGAGGAGTTGGCCCAAGGCAGTCTCAATGATGACGGCGCTGTCACAACATAACGTGCCCGGGAGCTGCCAGAAGCTTGTGCCAAAGGCTAACGATCCCTTCAGCTAATCAGCCTCGCAATTTTTGGAGAAAACGTGGTATAACGCGGAATGACTGGCGGGTGCAAGGTTCACGGAGTCCTTGGAGCAGCCCCAGAGGGCTGAGCGGGCTAATCCTTTCTCAACCCTCCCCATCACCTTCGCTGCAACATCAACCTTCATCATCGCAACTTTACAGCCGCATTGCGCCTGATCCCGAGCACCGTTTACGTGTATCGACGGCGCTTACGCGCCTGCATTTCGAAATGCGCGGCATCGATCACGAATTTGAATGCGGCTGCAGTGACGTGAAATGCCTTGCATTGCAGCAGCGTGCACAAACCCTCCCCCGCAATGACCTGACAGAGGATATTAGCGGCAGATTTGGACCAGGGGTACGGCGGTAAAAGACTATAATTGACCGCATGCGGAAGTTCGGAGGATCGCAATTGGGCCCTAATAGCGCCGTATGTGGGCAAATTGCCTTGGAGGTGATGTGCGGTCTACGCTTATTGGTGCGCAAATGACAGCAAATTGACAGAACTCACATACTCTTCGCAACATGTGTCAGGAACACGATGTTGCTGACGGCAAGTATGGTGCAGCTCAGGAACAAAAAGATATCCGGAACTGCAGTTATTGGCCCCTTCAAAGCTCAGTATCTGTTTTCAGTTGGTCACGCAGCCTTGCGGCGTCACGGACTGTCTTAGTCTCTCACAATTCTGTTCTGAACAGCCACAGCCGGTCCACACGCCTCAACGCTCGACGGCACAGAGGGCCAACTTCCTAAGCGCCCGCGACAAAATGGACGACTTCCACGCATAGCTCGGGGAATTTGTTAGCTTTGAGGCGCAGAACACGCGAGGTTGAATTGATATATATCTTTACGATGTACTTTGAGCAAGATGTAGCACTCCAGCTTGTTTGGTCTTCATGTCAGCGGAACAATTCTCACAGCTTTCTCTCGAGGAGGCTATGGTGACTACTCGAGCCGGGGCCGCTAAGGCATCAAGAACAAGAAGCCCACCTCAGCATCTTGATCAAGATTCACCTCTGCCTTCTGTCGAACCACTCTCGCCCGTATCGCCCACACCTTCCCTGGTCATATCCACCAACAACCTCAGCTACAATGTATCCACATTTGACACAAACCAACGTCGACGAGTCAAGAGAGGATTGCAAGATAACGGAATTCGAATGAAGTATTGTACGACCAATATCGACGATGAAGACCCGAGCATCCAGACACAGTACTTCTACATCAACGATGATGTCGAAGTGGCAATGGGTGGAAAACTCCATAGGCCTCGATGCTCATGCGGTGCGAATGAGAATAGTGTCGCTTGTAAAGTATGTCAAGTCATTTTCTACGTCCGCAATGCTGAACTAATATTCATCGAGCACATATATTGGGTCGGCGATCATGTTGTCTCCACGGTCCCTGATATTGTCAAAGATCAGCCTTTGCAACTTTCGACAGATGGGGCAACTTTCCAGCACGTCAAACCAGCAGATGTGCTGCGCAAGAAAGGCCTAGAAGATGTTGCCGACGACCTCGACTGGGTCTACGAGGACGAAGATGTTCCCGAAGACGAGGACGACATCCGAGAAACGGTAATCAGTATGCTTTCTGTCTTCGAGCCTCAGGAAGCATTGCCTGAGGAGTTCAAGTGTCCGGAGTCGCCTCTCACATCAGAACGCTCGAAGAAATATCAAGAGCTCGCCACGCTGTTCACCCAGTATGCTACTGCAGATCCCGGACTCTTCCTGAGTATGCGCGACATCATTGATCCAAGCTTCCAGAGTCGCGTGTTTTTCGAGAAGATCGAGAATCGCATCACGCGGACCTTTAATGCCTTGACTGAGTACATCAATTATGGTCCTACAGATGCTTCTGTGGACGCACTGCGGTTTGATCTACCAACCACTGCGAAGAAGCTCAGAGCCCTGGTCAAAGCCATTAACGACTTCTACGAACAACAAGATGAGGATGATCCTGACACAAAGAGTATCGCAATCCGAGCAGCTGCAGCTCTGGTACGGATCCTGGACCTGGTCACGGATCGCAACGTTGATGCGTACAAGGACAGCACGTGGGGCATGCGACCTGAAAGTCCTGACGAAAACAACCTGTACTATGCTCTTGTCGTCGCACCGGCAACCAGCAACTCCTTCTTCGTCCTTGATGCACTTCAATCACTGCCCCACGAAGACGTCATCCGCAACCACTGGGCAGCTTTACAGAGCATCGAGGAGAAACTTGTTGAGCACAATACTCCCGTCAGTTACCTGAACACTTTCCGTAGAGTTGTTCACGATAATCGCAAGAGAGCTGCTTCAGAAGCCCGTGGAGGGCAAGTCAAGCGAACAGCTTCCTAACAGGCAAGCCCGATCATTATTCTTTCTTCCCTTCGATTCATTCTGCCAGGCTCTCATAGCTGGGACATCTAGGGTACTGCTTTTGTTTTTCTTAGAGCTTCCGGCGCTGTTGGTACTTCTGCACTTTTTCCGCTCCTTCTTATGTTTCCAGAGTTCTCTCTTTTTCAGTCCCATCTTGACGCGTTTTCGGTAATTTTTGTCATTCTATACTTTCCTTTGATACCTAGATCATTTTCTTCTTCTTCTAGACTCTCCTTGATGCACTTGACTTCTCTTCTAACTCTCTTTGATCATGCACCTGCTTATTTCATGAGCCCGGTTTATACTTTTGCGTCACCGCTTCCTTGAGACGAAAGCTCTGCTTCTCCGTGCGACAGTTGTTGGCGATGGTCGATCTAATCTTTTCTCTTTACTTCGCTTCTTACATTCATTGTATATACGTTACACAACTCATTTTAGTTTCTCTGCTCGTACGATTCGCACCTTACGCTCACGTGAAGTTCCGCAATGTGGGCTCTAATTAGCCTTACAGCAAGCCGCATGCGGCGACGACCCACTCAACTTGCAAGGGCTTCGTAACAAAACAACATGCAGTGCATGCGAGTCGTAAGATGTTCAGCTGATATGTTGTCCCCTCATCCGTACAGTAGGCGCCGCCAAGATCCAGATTGTATAAGCCGGAGCTCTAGGATGCGGCCGATGGCTGCTGAGCCGTGCAGCAAGATCAATGAGGTACGGCCGAGTACGACAGCGGGGCCGAGTGTAGTAACGAACCGCAAGTATCTGTGTCCTCCTTTTCGCCAAATTGGCTATCAAGATAAGGGTACTACAGTGTACAGGAATGTCGGAGTGAATGTCGGGGCTGCTGATCATCTACATGAAAGATTGTGTGAACATCTACGGAACCAATCACAACAGACTTTGCACAGCAACTCGGTCATTCATCTGTGTAACTGGCCGGCTGGAGTTGCCGCTAAATGAACGATGCAGTGTGCCTTCGCTCTCCGATACTGTGGATCAACGACGTTTGGAACCATTTCACGTCAGGGCCTTTTTTGTCCAGATGCTCTCATTCCAGCGGTGAGGCCAACAGACTGCCAACGAAGCTGTGCATCGAGACCTGCATCCAGTGCCTCCAGCTCCATAGGGCTTGCTGGAACGGGTCGCTTATCTTGTTGTTGATTGATGAACATATTGCACTTGCTGTAGTCAGCCCCGCATAGTCGTCACTCGAATGAGACAGCTCCGCGGGGTCCGAAGCATTCATGGCAGCAGGGCTTTTGCAGGAGGCTGCGTAGTACCATCGTCCTGTGCTCAGCTGGATAAGCCCAAAAGGCTCCCAAGAGGGTGATGATAGGAGATTCATAATCAGCACTGGTTTATGCAGTTGGACAACCTGGTCAATTCGCATGTGGGCGGATACGCGAGGCACCAGATATGCACCCAAGCCGTTAGCATCAAGGCTTGTGCAGAGGTAGAGGCCCCACGATGATCATGGTGCGTCAGATTGGCACAGGAAGGTTGGTCGAGCTGCGGGGAGCGTGGACTGGCCTCGCGCAGCCCATCGTCTGGTTGGCCCACGATACAGACACTACCCACATGGAGCGCTTTGTTCCTTCCAGGTCGGATTGCGGGGAAAGGGCGCTAAGCCGATGTCGTCGCTAGCGCTTCACTTGGAGGATCCCCCCCGTCGCGCGTTTCCTACCCACCGCTGCGGCTGCTATATTACAGTACAGCTCATCACTCGTCGTCGCATCTGTCTCCACGCACCTCCTTATTCTCCACTTTCAGTTCCTGTCACACCACGCTCTTGCTATCGTGCCTCCCTCCGAAACCGAACTCGCCCTATCACGCCATTCGCCCGCTGACGTACTGCACTTGCTGTCCGTGCGAGGACCCTGAGTCCGTGCGCTATCTACCATCTACCACCTTGTCGCCCTCCCCTACTTCTGTTCAACCGACCCAGCTCAACACGCATACGCAACACAGTCCGTAGCTATCCAATTCCACACAAGCATCACTGCTGCCGCATAACACCTCCTGCCAACGCCATGTCTTCCGGCAGCAACTCACCACCCCGCGCATCTCCGGGCCCCACGGATCGCCGACGTGCCTCAATCACCGGACAGACGTTCCAAGATCTGTTCGGCCGCCCAGGCAGCTATGCTGGACAGCAAGGTGGCCGATCAACAATGTCAGGCCCCATCACAACAGCTGCTGTCAATGCTCAGCAACGCCGCCTTTCACTCACAACCATCGGCCTGTCGGCATCGCCAGGCCAGACGTCACCCTTCCTCAGCAACCCTCGCACACGAACCGAGAGCCTCTCCAGCGTCAACTCTGGCTCAGTGGACGAGAGTCCTTTCGAGGACGACTACGCCCCCTCCGCATCAGCTCCCGGTAGCAACCCGGCCACCCCCTTCGCTCGACGGCTCAGCTTCGGCGCACGAGCATTGCGGGATGTTAGGCAGGGCAGTGGTAGTGTTGGAAACCCAAATGGTAGACCTTCCACCCATAAAGCCTCTCCCCCGACTGGTGGTCGAGGACGAGGTCTGTCTTCATTGTCGAATTCTCTGCCCACTTTAACACCCTTCTTGCACTCTTCATCCCCTCCTGGTCGCTCCTCGAGGCGTTCTATATCCATATCCTCTGTTTGGCCGCACACTATCGCAGAGAATGTTGAAGACTATCCCGAGTATGAACACTCGCTGACATGGTCATCCACAGGCGAAGGCTACAACTTCGCGGAGAACCTCCGCTCCCGAGCCGAGCGTGGCTCGATCTCTGGCCCGTCTCCGATGATGAGCGTTCCCACTCACCAACGTGCGAAGAGCGTTGCCATCATGGAACCTCCCGTCCGTGAGATGCCGAAGCAGCCGAAGCAGCCTGATGCTATGCAGGAGCGAATCCTGAAGGGCGATTTCTACATGGATTAGGCTGTCTCGAGTAGCCTGATCATGCCAGTCTGCGGTATGTTGACGTCCGCCAGCGCCCATACTGCAGAAGGTACCAGGGCTGACTTCACCGCCAGAACCGTATACGGTACAGATCTGTCAACGACACTTTCACGAAGATGTACGACCCGCATTCCCTAGCGTTTACAAGCGAATTGCATATCTACGCCACGTCATTTTTGGAACAGACCATTACTCGAGGCTTCGAGGATGGGGGAACACAACGACTTTACTGAGCGGATGCTCGATTATGTTCTCATCACACTTTTCGCTACACTTGGGTTCCGTACCTGAGCTCAAATGGCGCCTACCGATATTTTGATACGCATCACTGCATTACCTCTCGTTCATCGGAGGTGTGATTGGAGTTTCCTGTTAGATGTACAGGCGTTGGGTTTCTCAGCCCATTGTATGCTTCCTTTTGGCGGGGCTTCTCGAACTATCTGTGGACGTTTGCTTGTTCCACGCTGACAACGTTTTCACAACACTTCGACAAGTCTCAGCAGGAGTCTGACGGAGTATGGAGGGCGACATCAAATTGCTAGAAGCCATGAGAGGCTCATGTCACGGCCGGCGTTTATGATCTTGTAATAGGGGCAGTGTCTGCTCCTATCAACAAATTTGCAACCCCGCGTACAGGACTACCAAAGGCAGGGCAAGAAAGCGACAGCTTTTGGGGTTCTCGGATGTATACTCAGCATGTCAAAGGTCATACCAATACAATCATATAAAATCAAACCTTACGTGAACTCCAAAATTGCCCGCCCAATGAATTGGCATTGGTGCAACATTATAAATTGTGATGTGCATCTGCACATGTGCATCCTTTCCGTATCTGCCTTTACATACGTCACGATCTTCGTTCTCATGTTTCAGGGACGCGTATCGGTCTACATTGGATACGAAAGAATGTACATGGATAACAAGCACCAGCGTGCCACTCAGACATCAAGCCAGTACGCAGATAAGCGCAGCTCTCCCTGGGTCTGACCTTGCTCTGTAGTCTGACGACGATCATGCCACGCTCTTGGTGTAAGTCTTACACTACAACATCAAACTATACAATCTTCAAGCAGTACTGTAGTTTGATAACCGAAGTAGATCGTATTCTTACACAGTAAGCGTGTTGATTCTCATGCCGTGTGTACGCTAAACGTAGTTTTGAAGTTGAAGCACACAGCTCAGCATTTGCAGTTATGTCAGGATGTATCCGAATTCCTACCTATACGTTGTCGGGGCTCATCACACCGCTCCACCAACTGCCGAATCGACTCGACACAACTCCATCTCTGCCGGACGCTCAAACGTATACACCAGCCCTCTATTATGGAAGAAACCACACACGCTCGGGTCCTCATCGTTGCCCATGATCTTATTGCCCACCCTTTTGATCTCGGCACCCACAGCCTCGACAAATTCCGAGCTATACGTCCGGTAAATTTGCTCCCTCATAACCACAACCTCCAGCTTCTTCAGAACGGGCTTCAAATAGCTCGCAGCCTCCAATGGCGAGAGATCGATCCGCGCATTTGGCTCTTCGCGCACGAGTTCGAGAACTAGGCGGACATCCTGTGCGTTGTTCGTGGAAGAGATTTGGGACATGACGCGAGCCAAACACGCAACGTTCTCTTTCGACGGCCGAAGCGTGGGTTCAGAAATCACGTGCGGCCATCGTGGTCGCGGCCCTTCGAGGGGGTGCGTGAGTGTCACTGTCAGTCGCCGTGCCAGAAGTGGTGACAGTACTCCGCCGACGTGCTGCTCATCGTACTCGCTGCGCAGTCGCACAATCCAGGTCCCGTGCCGAACCATCTGCGCTGTTGCTTCTGTGAGAACTTGCTTATTGGTGAGGAGCCATGTTGGCAGGGTCGTCTCCGGTGTGAGCAGTGATTTGTAGCAGGCGACGATGCGACCCATGGATGGATGGTCAAGGAGGGAGATCTTCGGAGTGGAGGTCCATAAGGAGTCATATATCTGGTCGCGCAGTTCGCGAGGGAGGTCGAGGAAAGACGTGGGCATTCTGTATGTTGGTGTTTACACAAGGCACCGCTGTAGGGAGACTGTCGGTATTGTGTTCCGAGGTATGAACGTGCTGTTGACTCGACTTTCACAGTAGACCGGGGCGCGACTCTACACGAACATAAGCTGCGGTCCTACCGTCGATATATGTGCAACCCGTCTTGTCACCCCGGCGCTTCCGCCGGCCCTCCGTCCTCCCTTCAGCCATCGCTATAGCTCGTGCCGAGAGGGGTCTTGCTCGGGACGAGCATGTTGCCGCGCGCCGCACATGTCACGGCATGCTTCATATGGGTTTAGGCGAGCACTCCAAGCCGTCTTGGGTGCGTCTAAGGAGATGGACAGGTGACCATCGGTCAGGAGACCAATCGACATGTTGGACCCTGAGTGCGTTGTCGGAGAGTCTGGGGGGCGGGGAAGGCCTAGAACGTTTTTGAGGGGGTGGCACGGATATCGCACCTTCCTCTTCGGTCAACTCATCAAATGTCCATCTCCATCATATTCGGCCAACGGTCCTGCTACTAACTTATCTTCAAGATTTTACAGTGAATCGAGACAGCAGCAGTATGTGATCTTATTCTCCTCAGCTGATTTGTCCCTGACATGCGTTGCGACTCGTTGTAACGCAAATCTTAATTTGGATTCTCGTATTTTGTCGGCTAATGTAGGAAACCTGTACAGAATGTACAAAGAGAATGGCTGATAATTACAAGTTCTTTCATGAGCGTGTAACTTTAGGTACCTGTAAACGTCGTTTCTAGCGAATACACTTTAGACCCTCACTAGAAAGACACCCTTTCTACATGCAAAGGAACATCTTTCGGCCCGTCGCGAACGATACTGTCATCTTTGCTCTGGGTTTCCTCGTCTACAGCTTGATGATTAGTGAGACCAACGTCGGTGGCGCTGAAGCTGTCGGCTACGCATCTGTAAGAAGGAACAAGGTTGACGCAGATTGTGTAGGACCAAGCCGCAACATAGAATGCTAGAGGAACTGCCATAGCAACGGCTGTTGGTGCTGATGACTTATGGTTTTTGAGAGTCAGAGGCAATGAACAGACGAGGAGGTACGACTGCACCACCACAGACGCCTCCTACGATGAATCCAGACCCTCGCTTTGAGTGTCTGCCCAGACCGCGTATGCCAAGGGCGACGATAGTTGGGAAGATGATGGATTCGAAGAAGAACACCAAGTACAGCACAGCCAGTCCTGGTGTTCCGCGCTCTGTGATTGTGGGAACAAGAAACACAACGCTCAGAGTCATATAGACTAAGAAGATATAGCATGGCTTCATGAATTTCATCATGGCTGAACCAGCAAACCGATCTAGTGCAAATGTACCTTGTGCGCTAGCGAGATACCGCGCACCAGTGGAGGAGATGGCTCCTTTGACTTCAGTGACATAGTTAATGAAGGTCCTAGCGATAGCGGCTTGGCCTCCGACATAGCAAATCTGAGCAAAGGTGGCGTGAAACAGGCGATATTGTTTCCTGAAGGGCTTGCTGTCTGTGTCAGCGTGCGTTTCCTCGGCCTGGAATGCCATGTCGGCGTCGGTCACTTCGGGGATTGGAGCGAAGTAGAACAGGATGGCCAGCAAGAAGACGAAGATGACAGTGGCTAGATATGTCCACTGCACATCTATAACCGAGTTCTAGTACGAGGCCGTAGGTAAAGACCAGCGTATGGTAGGTTTGACGTAGTCAAGAACCCGAAGTAACCGGCGCTAAATCAACAGAGACCACAACGAGACAGGAAGCAAACCCAAATCACAAAGCCAACTGGTTTATCATCATGCACCGTGCCTAGCAGAGACAATTGTTTGTGCCATAATCTGGCACTACGGTCTCTGTGGCGTAGTCTCAATAGCTACGGAGAAGCTAAAGCTAAAGTAGTCTTTGGAGCTTATCACACCTTGAATTGGCAATACTCACTATGTTTCATCTGCCGTGAGAGAAATAACATTCTCTTTCATTCTCTTGAAAAATCTAGGGTCCATCCCTAATGGCAGGTATACCCACATTTACACTCAACAATGGTTTCCAAAACGCTCTTCAAACGAGATCACTTGCCCACTCGAATGCGATTCGTTAAAAACAGGCCCTTGACAGGTCTGAGAATACCAGCCGTTGGCTTGGGAAGTTGGCAAGGCAAGCACTACCTTTTTGAATACGACCACAATGCTAATTAAGGTCTCAGCACAGCTTGGTACGACAGATGAAACCGCCCTTGAACAATTCATAATTTTTGCACTACAAAACGGATACCGTATGATTGACACGGCTCAGTACTATGCCATTGAGCACGTTGTGGGTCGTGTTATAAACAAGAGCGGACTAAAACGATCAGAGATCACAGTCATAACCAAATTCTGGGGAAACTTCCACCACGATGTCAATGCTGCATTGGATATCTCACTGAAATAATTGTTCCTCGACTATGTTGACATTTTCCTCATGCACTGGCCCTGGGCTGCAATACCAGCCGGGAAACTTCTTGGAATCCACCAATCTCCAACTTTGTGGAAACGTGGAAACAGATGGAAAATCTGGTCGGCCCGCGATGCAGGAGTATTGGTGTTGGGAACTTCACGGTGAAAACCCTGAGTGTGCTTCTTGAGCATGCTTCGATAGTGCCTGCTATCAACCAGTTCGAGCTACATCCTTTGAATCCTTGCTTCAGACTGGTCGAATATTGCAAAAGAAAGGGTATACATCCCATGTCTTGGAGGTGAGTCCACTGGAATGCAGAGAACACGATTGTATGCATGCTGACACGCTGCTCTGATGCAGTACCTTGGTAGGGGATAGTGAAGCAGCAAGATCGCACATCCTCAACCATGAAATCTTCACCGGGATTGCGCAAACATACCATGAAAGTGCAGGATCAGTGTCACTGTCATGGGCAGTCCAGCGTGGAGTGACTATTATTCCAAAGAGCAGTTCTGAAAAACGCATCAAGGAAAACATCCAGCTCTTCAAGCTGGAAGAACACGACATGGCTGGCATTGATAATGCTCACAAGACGATTGGACTTCACAGGATCTCATACGTCCATGATTTAATGTGGATCGAGGTGGATGGTGTCAAGACGTTACAAGGATGGACACCGTATGATCTTGGTTAGGTGGACGAGCAGGGCAATTGGCTAACTTGAAGCGATGGTAATCATGCAGCAAAAGAGGCACTTCCTTACATTTTGATTGGAGATCAATACATGTTTTCAACAATTTTTCATCCTTCTGGACCGCCGACCATGCAGGGTAGATCGCCAGTTGCAAGTCGCCCCAACAGCCCTCTGGCATGCTTAAGCCACCCAGTGAAAAGCTCGGATTGTCATTTAGTATAATTGAGCGCCACGTCACAGTTGTGTGTAGAGCATTGTGGTTGAGTGATTGATCGTGACGCCCATAGAATAATGTACGCCGAACGAAACGCCCCTGAAACGCTGGCCACCATTTTAAACTTCAGTAAGGCATGACTCCCGGGAATAAACATCATTCCTGCAAAACTGTGCAAAGCCAACAATTTGGTAGAATGTGAATGTATTTGGTTCGCGTACATATCTCCAAAAATACAGGCCTAACTCGAAAACACCAACTTAATGTCGATCATACGTGCACACAACGAATGCTAAACATCTTCATCCTCCTTTCTCTTTCGCCCAACCTAGCACGCATCGTCTTGCTTAGGTGAAAGCCATGCTCTTCTTGATCTCAGCAATCGCCAGCGCGGGGTTCAGGCCCTTGGGGCATGTCCTCGAGCAGTTGAGAATGGTGTGGCATCGGTACAGACTCATGCTGTTGTTGAGGGCGTCCTGGCGCTCAGCCTTCTTCTCGTCACGCGAGTCGGCGATCCAGCGGTACGACTGAAGGAGGACGGCGGGTCCGAGGTACTCCTCCTGGTTCCACCAATAGGACGGGCACGATGTCGAGCAGCAGGCGCACAGGATGCATTCGTAGAGACCGTCGAGCTTCTTGCGGTCCTCCTTGGTCTGGCGGTACTCACGACCCTGGGTCATGTCAGCGAATGATTCATCGATAGTAGTGAGCTGTCGGTACTTACGTCAGGCGAGGGGGTAGTGCGCTGGAGGTAGGGCTTGACGGAGCGGTATTGCTTGTAGAAGAGCGTCATGTCAGGGACGAGGTCCTTGACGACGTACATGTGGGGAAGAGGGTAGATGCGAGACTCCTTAGCGGTGTCTGTGGGGATGCGGCACAAGCAGGCCAGGGTGTTGACACCGTCAATGTTCATGGCGCAACTTCCGCAGATGCCCTCACGACAACTCCTCCTGAAGGTAAGGGTAGGGTCGACCTCGTTCTTGATGCGGATGAGCGCGTCCAGCATCATGGGACCGGTCTTGTTCAGGTCGAGCGTGTACGACTGCATCTTGGGCTTCGATGACGGCTCGTCGGGGTTCCATCGGTAGATGTGGAAGGTCTTTGTCTTCGCATCCTTGCTGGGCTCAGGCTCCTGCTTGGTTGATGTCTTGGTCTCGGGGATGGGCTTGCGGGCGGGGTCTGGGACGATGCTCTCAGCGACCTTGGAGATGGGTTCGCGAGCGGCCGTGTCGGTGACGGAGGCAAAACCGCGCGAGAAGACAGCCGGTCGAAGGGCTACGTGAAGGACGTCAGCAGAGCTCAATGGCGCCTACAGCTGGTGTTTGTTGTGTGCCTACCTGTCTGCCTCGTAGCCAGACGAGCGAAAGTGCGTGTGCAGGCCATTGTGGGTTGTGTGGAGTGGAGAGTGCGGGATGTTCTATTGTCAGACAGGTGCGTTCATAGAAGTTGGAAGGTCCTCGGCAATGCGTGAGGAAAGAGCAGCCGTGGCCACCTTGTGGCCAATCAAGCGTCACGTAATTATGTACAGCCCTCGGACAAAGCCGGACTTGGTTTCCGACCCTTGCCACGATCTTAAACATCGAAAACGTCAACACTCGAATCGGCTATCTCGCGCTTGTTGAACGTCAACGGCGCGACGCTGATTTTCGAGAAACACCCAGATCCATCCAGATTGTTAGAACACTGAACATGGAGCAAAACACGTTGAAGACAGCAATCACTCTCTTCTTCTCAAGGCTTGACGTAGCCACGACAGATTCCCAAGTCTGGTTGTCGTAGGTAAACAACGCAAAAAAGACAGAAAGGAATCTGTGTGAAGGCTGGAGCTACATACAACAACCTACGTACCTCAGCGCTTTTCCGGAGTCTGAGATCGTAACATAACAGGCGAGGCGTTTGTCTACCTCACTCAAGGTCACGTGACCTCTCTCTGTGTTGTACTTTCCTTTCACATGAGCCTTTGCAGACGAGCTCCATTGTTACAAACGCAAGCAACATCGACTTAGCAACTCTTCCGAATGTCCCACATACTTTTACGCTCTTACAAGCCTAAAGCAATTGCATTCCCCTGCTCACATCTACGCACGTTCAGAAGACAAGCAACTACAATGACCGCCAAACCACCACTTGATACAAGTCGACCCATACACTGGATCCTAGACTGGGATGGCACAATTACACGCCGCGACACTCTCGATGCGCTCGTTAGCATTGCGGCTTTCTCGAAGCCCAGCTTATCCATATTCGACGAATGGAAACGCGTCTCGGAAGCCTATATGACCGACTACACCGCCACAATGGAGAAGCGTGCTCCTGATGGCGATTTACCGAAGACATTACAGGGAGAGAGGGATTTACTTCGGACACTTGAAAGCGTCGAGCAGACAAGTCTCGATCGCGTGTCCTCGTCTGGGATTTTCTCGGACCTGACTAGGAAGCTTTTAGACGAAGGTGCAAAACGCGTCATCGATTCACGAAAAGTCGAGCTGCGCAAAGGCTTCGCGCAATTTCTACAGCACATGCAAAGCCGGGGCCGTGATGACTTGGATCTTCTGAGTGTCAATTGGAGTCGTCACTTCATCAGTTCCTGCCTTAAAGCTGGAGAAGCGTACGTGGACCCGCAGGCAATCTACGCGAATGAGCTTGATGGCATCGAGAGAGACTTGGTTTCTACCGGCAAGATTAGTCCTGACGAGGATGCAGAGATGAAGATCGTATCCAGTGGTGATAAACTAGAGTACCTGGTGCGATTGCGGAAGCTGAAATGCGAATCCAGAAACGAGAGTCTCGACTCCAGCAGGCCAATCGTATATGTTGGAGACAGCTGGACAGACATTGAGTGCCTCTTGGAAGCCGACCTTGGTATCTGCATTCGCGATGATCCCATAGGTAGCTCGCAGAGAAAGCTGGCCGAACGACTGCAAAGCCTCGGCATCCGCTGTCCTCGTCTGCAGGATTGGAAAGATGCAGATGAGTGGCAGGTGGTGTGGGCGCGTGACTTTGCTGAGATACAAGCATGGCTTGAAGCGCTTAACGCAAGCACACGCTTAACATGACCGGTTACTTCCCCAATTGGCGATGCTTCAGGTTTCGCAACAGCTATATGCTAGGGATCTTGACAACGAACTCACGCGATCCGCTCCAGCAACTCGCTTAGTCTCATTCATCCAAGATCAAGCCAAAGCCCAAAGACTCCAGCTCATGCGCTCCACCTGCCTTGCCTATCCATCTATACATCGCTCTCGGTTGGAGATCTTCCTGATAGTAGTCCCGCAGCCGTATTTATATCCGCACTTCAAGAACAAGTACTATGTACGATAGTGTGTTTTATACAAGCTTGCTGGGACATTTCTCATCCCCAGCGTTCCGTCAGAGCTGACCATGCTCGGTCAAGTCGAAAACATAATGACGGTCCACAGATTCTATACGAGATCGAAAGCCTCTTCGAAGATAACACACATTGTCCTTGGCGGCTTTATCTGACTGCTTGGGCAAATCAATTTGGTGGGTTATTGGTGGATCGATATCCTTCTTCCGGTGATTTCCAAGCAGCGAAAAAGAAATGCAGGGTGGTTGAAATGCATTGACCAGAATATTGAAAAGCATCTCGCATTTACGTATACAAATACACACACATGCAGACTACAACACCCCACCACAGGCCCCCTCCCCCTCGCAAAAGAAACGCCCGCATCCAAAAAGCAAAACAACATAAAACCCTCTATTTCCCTCCACCATTTCCTCTTCCTTTCTTTTGCCTCCCTCCCTCCCTCCCTCTTCCTCCGACTGTGCATCCCACAAAACAAAAACCACAATCTCACCACGACCTCGGCACCGCACTTTACCTTCACAACTTTGCCGCATCAAGTCAAGTCAAGTCGAGTCAACTCAGATGAAGTAGTATCACGTCAAAACACCGAAACCCAGCGCCCTAACACACCACTGCACCTTAGCCTGTCTAAGCCCGTCTAAGCCTGTCCAAGTATATACATGTATATACCTGTACGAAACAAACATACGGAACGAAAAAGGCGCCACCGCCAAAAAGGAAAAAGGAAAAAAGGCACGGTGTGTTTCGAAAAGATAGGGTGCTGAAGAAAGAAGGAAGAAAGAATGAAGAGCACGTGACATGTGACAATCCAAGACACGACGCGTTAAGACAGTGCACGACATGACACGACACGACACGACATAACCAGAAGCGTGAACAAAGGGTTCAAAAGTCCAAGACCCAAGTTCTGGGTCCAGAAAAGGGATGAGGAATGGATGAGGAGGGGTTGGATGGTTGGGGTTCTTGCTCGTGGGTTGTGGGTGTGTGGATAGATGGATGGATGGATAGAGAGAGGTGAACAATATAATATTCTATCCCTAAAAGGAAATAAATGTACCGTGAAAAAGGTGAAGAGGGAACACAAGGAACAGAAAGAGAGAGAGAGGTAAAGTGATCTGGCTACTCTCCCCCCTTTTAGGGGATTTCGCACTTCTTCTGTATTGGTCGATTGGTTGATTGGTTGGAGGTATGGTGAGGTTATGTACAACTAGATAGATAGATAGATGGTGGATAGAAGAGACGGATGTAGTATGACGAGTATGGCGAAAGACGATCCAAGGACAGGAAAAGGTAAGGAAAGGAAAGGATGGGTAGCTGTACAAAGAGACCCAGTAAAACAACCCAACGCCGTGGTGTAAATGCTCAACAAGGTGCGTCGCGTCGCGCTGACAGCAGTTCGCAGCCGTGTGATGTGAATAAAGCTCGATGCGTCATGTCGTTTCATCGTCGTCTTTCTTCCTTTCTTCCTCCTCTATACAAACAACACTCGACCTCTTCGCACCAATAAAAACAGCTCAAGGTGTGGGCGACAAGCTCATCTTGCCCGCCTCGTACACCCGCGCCATGAAGTCGTCGACGTTCAGGTCTACCTTCTTCTCGCCCAGCACTTTCTCAATGGCGCTCTTCTCGCCTTCCATGCAGCTGCTCTCGAGCACCAGCATAATTGCTACGGCGACGCGCGGGGGAATTTTGTCGCTCTCGATCGAGTATACGTCCATGACGCGCGCTGCGTGCTCGACACCTAGTCGTCCGCAAAACAGGCTGCTGAACATGTGGTAGAGGTAGTCTCTTGGCTCAACGCGGAGGTCTTCCAATCGCCTCGCAAGGCCGGGCGACTTCTTTGAGAGGGCGTGGAGTGTAGTGGAGTATGCGGCGTGGATGGCATTTGGGTCCTGGACGAGGAAGGACAGCGGAAGGGGTCTGTTGAGCAGATTCGACAAAACAATGAAAGTGGTTGGTGCGGGGAGGTTGAGCAGGAGCAGTGCCGCGATGTGGTGGATGCCATTGTCTCGGTGGGAGATGTCGGGGCGGTAGGTTGCGTATGCGAGGCAGACATTGACCAGGTCTTGGTGCAGTGGCTGCTCGTCGTTTGTGGTGGCGGAGGAGGGGGCGGCGAACATCTTCAGCTCGGGGAAGACGGAGCGTGTGTTTTCGACAATCTGTGCGTAGCGGCCGCCCAGTGCTTCGGTGCCCAATTGCACAATCTCTTTCTGTGCTTTCTCGAGTGCGATCTTGAATGTGCCCTCTGTGACTTCGAGATCATTCCCTACAGCCTTGGACCAGACCTGCCCTCGTAACCGTGGAGGGATGCCGTTCCACCACATTTTCCGGTGTGAAGCTCGGAGCTCCGGATTAACCATTTCAGTGGCCCAGTTGGGAAGCAGTAGATTCGACCAGTAGTCTGCTTTTATGCGGGAGGCCTTCTCGCGTGCAAGGGCTTCTTCTTGAACGCGCTGGGCTTCGAGGCGTTCTACAAGCGTTAGTTTTCTGCACGTCTACACGTGCGTACTGCGGCTTACCAGCTTCTTCGATCCGCGCCAGCATCCGCTGGTACTCTTTCAGGTGCTTCTTCTCTTCCTTCGGGTTCTTGGGTGGTAACCACGAAGGCCGAGTGCGCGACAGGTACTTTTGCTTCTCGGCGGATGGCTGGAACGGGTCGATCAGAGGGTCGCTCTTGCGGATGGGTGGTAATGTCGTCTTCTTCGTCTTGGGCTCAGGCTGGTTCAGGGAGGTTGATCTGGCAAGTCCCGGCTGCTGCCGCTTGACCTCCTGCTTCCGCTCGAATTCTACCTGGAATTCCTCCAGCTTCTCTGTCATCGTCTTGGCGTCTGGGTCGAGAGACCCGTACGTGTCCTGCCATGTGTGCGTCCGCTGTCTTTCTAGCGTGGGGGGCGACTCTGTCCTGTTCAAGGGATGCGGTGACAGCGGTAGTGGGAAGCGTGAATGGGGAGCTGGCGATGTCCTCGCCGATGAAGGGCCCGCACTGGCTGTACTGGCGGTCGGGGATGGTTGTGGGGGGCTGCCGCTGGTCGACGGGGCCGGTGATCGCTCCTGCGCGGGTCGCGGTGAGATGGGAATGTTCCAGATGACAGCGTCCTCGGGCAGCTCATCATCCTCGTCGTCGCACTCTGCCTCCCTCTCCTTGACCGTCTTGCGCTTGGCGTCCTGCCAGGACTGTCTCCGCGCATTGACCGAGGGCGAAGGCAGGACGTCCAGTGTGCGCGAGCTCTTCCGCGAGAGGGTGCGTGGTGCCGATGCGTGTGCACTCGACGGGGAGGGCGAGCGGGAAGAGCGTCGTGGTGCTGCTAGATTCAGGTTCAGGGTCTGGAGTGCGGGTGCTGACGGCGACGTGAACCCCCTCCGCATCTTGCCCGGTGCCAGCTGCTGCGGCGGCGGCGGCTGGCGCACGGCGTGGTTGACATGGCCGTTCAGACTCGGATACTGCGGCTTCCGGCCCGTCAGGTCGCGGAACGAGTGCTGGACGGGGTGTGGCAGCGGGGTGCTGCGGACGCTCGAGAGCGACGACGACGAGATGCTGCGGGCCTCGTAGACGACGCGGTGGTCGGGGCTCGTGGGCAGGGGGAAGGCATTGGGGCCGTTGCTGACGTCGTCGAGGTTGATTTCCTCAAAGTGCGAGAGGTCGCTCGGCCCCATGTAGTCGGAGAGCGTGTCCGAGTGGAAGCTGGACGACTTGCTCGACTTGGAGTTGGTGAGGTCCGGTGGCTCCAGGTCGTATGAGGAGGCCATGTGGTGGTGGTGCTGTGCGGGCTGCATGCCCTGGGCGTATGCGAGCGTGGCCATGAGCGAGCGCGGCTGGCGCTGAGGAGGCGGGCGGACGGGGACGGGGGCCCCAATGCGGTGAGGAAGAATGGAGGCAGACGCAGACGTCGACTTGGTTCGCTGAGCGCGGACGTCGCGCGAGGCCGGGAGCGGAATCAGCGAGCGCTGCCTGCCGTAGTCATGCTCTGAGATGATGTACAGCGCGGTGCCCTGTGAGAAATAGCTGTCGCCCGCCGCTGCGTCGTCGTTATTGTTGTTGTCGTGGTCGTCGTGGCCGTCGTCACAGAATCGGTGTTGGTGCTCCCACTGGGCGACGCAATTTCGGGATGGCATCGCTGCGCTAGACCCCTGATGATCCCTGCTCGAGCCGTTGTTCCAGGCGCGCTGACGGCTGCTCTGAGCGCTCACGTCCTGTTATGGCGGGCAGGCTCGCACTGGAATGGAGATGATAACAGGGCCGCTGCATGCACGGGTGGGGAGGATGCACTGGACTATCGAGCGGGCATGGTCGTGGGCGATGAGGCAGCTCCAACACGACGCGCGCAAGGAACGCCCGACTTTTGAACCAGAGCTGCTCCTAACGGGCGTCTCCCATGGCGTCTGCAACCCCCGCCCGCATCTGGGAACTGGACGACAGTCCAACATGAAACCGTCAGAGTCCGTCATGGCTCCTTGTGGCTGGTGCCGATGCTCCCGGCCCCTGCAATTCATCGGTGCACGCCTTGACACGCTTGACACGCTTGACTGGGACTTGACATCAGAGAAATTTTACCACCGACCAATCGCCCGCTCGAGGCACCACTTTTCGCGGCTCTTCCCAGCAATCACTCCTCTCTGGACCTTTGCCCGGTGGCTGATCGCCTTACCATAGCAAGCGCACACCCAAGGGAACCTCAACACTTGCCGTCTGCTCGACGAAAGCAGGATTTCTGGCACGTCAACATGGCTTCTCCGCCATGCGCCGTCCATGCAGCCAAGCCTCGGGCGCCGCGCCGCTAACACACGCCCCGGGTCCGATCTTGATCCCCGTTCAACGCGCTTGGCTTGCCGGCTGTCACACCGCAGCCAAAGCTGCTTTACCTGCCGCCCGTCCTCCGCACTGCACTGCACTGCACTGCGACCACACCACTGCGAAGCACAATCAGCGTCTCTTATCTTCGCTGCCAAGCACTAGCAGCCGCCTCGAGCATCCCTCTCTGCGCTGCATCAGATATGCGAGCCGCCTTGAGCGACGCCTCGAGCCATGCCAGCAAAGCGCCGTGCTTGGTCTGCGCGCGCTGAAACACCGTGTAGAACGCTTTACAAGCGAGCCTGTCCTCAAATTAGCCTTCAGCGCCCATCAAACTCTCCGTAACACGAGTTCCCCGCCAGACGGTCTCGCGCACCCTGGGGTTCGTCCGGCGGTCCCCTGCCCTGGGTTGCGCAATGGGGGAAAAGGCCCTCGAGGTACGTCCCCGCCCACGGTGACACGCTGGCCTCAGCCACACCACACTTACCACTGCACTTGTCGGCGTGAGATGATGCTCCGCACATGCACCAAACTGTTGCTGCTGCGAGAACGCGCACGTCGCTGCACCATCACAAATGCCAGCGCGATGATGCTGTCCACGGTCCCTGTGCGACTCGTCAGTCCATCTTGGTCGGTAGGGATAGCCGTGACGATCGACGCTGCACTGCAGATTACTCGTGTCCCCGCTTAATCTGTGCATCTCATCCACGCTTACGCCTTCCTTCTGACTGGCTGGAAAAGCAACCACCGCAGGATTTCAATCCCTCTCGCGGGTACATTGGGGAAATTATCGGACTTGGGGAGAACGCACTGATGAGCAGGCTCGAACACGTTGTTCGCACCTTGGCCAACACGCGCACGTATTCAAGGCATCTCACCGCCGCTTCATGGAAGCTTTGGTGCAAATTGGTTAGTACTGTCGACACGCTGTTCAATGCCGTGTCGATGAACATGGCTTTGAGTTGGATCTTGAATGCACTGCGTCACGTCAGCACTCCACCCCACGTTGATTGCCGATACCAACATGACAGTGCCAAGTTGGGGGTTGGGACCATCTGCACACTTACTTGAGTGCTTTTCGATGGAACGTCTGTCCTGGGACTTTCGACAGCTCTATGGTCAGTGAGTTCTCCACATCTGCTGCGCGTTAGCCTCCTTGTCCCAGCCTCCACAAGCCCCCGCAAGCCACTCCATCCTACTCACCAGCCCTGGTGGAACGCTCAGTTTTCTTCCTCACTTCTAGCGTGGTTATATCAATGCAGACACCACAGTACAAGAAGTGTGTGGCCGGGCTGCATTTGGGGACCCGAGTACCATCCTCAGTGGCCACATCAAAGTTCGTCATGGACTTCGCAGGCTTGATCTCGACACCATAATCTGCGTGTCCGCGATGCATGACGCGTACGAAGCGCTCTGCATGCTGACGATTGACCGTTATCAGTAGAAAATCGTCGAGCAGACGTAAGAGCAGACAGTCACCACCCAGTGCAAAGCCCAGTACATCACGTTCAAGCTCGGCGTAGAAGTAGTTGCACAGGATGCTTGATAGGATGGAGCCTTGTGGAATGCCCCTCTTCTGGCGATAGAAGCGCTTGCCGATCTGGACAACATTGCGCTCCACATGCTCGCGAAGTAGGTGCATTAGGTCAGCTTTTGTCTCTTGCTGCTGCAAGTTGGTGTCAACGAAGACTGTATTACTCTTCGAGCCTACCAGCTTGCTCCGTACAAGCTGGCTGAATGGTTGTGCGTCTTTGGCAGCTGCAGTATGCGAAACCCAACGCTTCAGTGGTGCTGGACTGACGTGCTGACCGTCAAGACGCTGCAAGGCGCCCACTGGACTGATTTCCGCGTGTTTACCTGTTTGGTATGCTTGTGCTGAAACGAGGCTGCCTACCATGCTCAAGAGACGTTGCTGAGGAATGGTGTCAAAGCAGGACAGGACGTCAACTTTGGCGAAGTACAAAGGTCTGTCACCCAAGCCTTGTTCTTGTAGAGACGTCTTGAACACCTCAAGCTTAGGGAGCATATCGCCTACTGAGAACAGCGAGGAGCCGAATCTCTCGGGTTGAAGGGCCTGTTACGAGTTAGGACAAGGTACCTGTATTGTCATGTGTTGGCCACCGACCTTTTCATATGTGATGGCATTGAATACAGGTGTCATGACAGTGTTAATGCTTTTCTGGAGCGTCATAGCGCCATATCGCATCACTTGTTGTTTTCGTTTTAGATTCATGATAATTCGAATACCTTGCTTTTTCGGCAAAAGGCGTATTTTGCTGAAGCCGAGGGGACGAACCGCCAGGAGCTTGTTAGCGCGCTCTGTCGGCATTTCTTCGAACATCTTCAGTCTCAAAGAGGACAGCGAGGGCGCTGTGAGCATCCGCCAGACATCGTGTCGAAAGTAGAACAGTCGGTTGCGGTGAACATTTGATTCCGTGACATAGAAATTTGATCTGATCAGCGGTATCAGGAATGAGTCGAAAACCCAATAGACGAATTCTTGGAAGATCTCCTTGCGTTTCTCAAAGTCAGACCGAGCCAGCTTGGTGGTCTCGTCTTGACCAGGTAGCCGGAGCCACGCAAGACTCGTAATCTGTAATGTCTCAGTAATGGAATGGGCCAAGACTTGGATAGCAGGTACCTGCAGCTCTTGCGTAACCTGATGCAGCGTCAATGTCTCGAACTTCCTTAAATTCACGAACTGATCGATATAATGCATAAACGTGCGCTTGTTTTCATCATCGCCCCAAAAGCGTTTTGGGATGACTTTAGAGACGACAGCTCGACAGAACGCAGATACGTGTGATGTGGGACAGGCCATGTCTGTGAAACATGCCTCTTCGGTTGACTGCTCATCTGATTGGGCTGCGGTGTCGTTTTTCTTCTGGCTCGCAACGCCTGTGGAGTTCGTGGTAGTAGGTTTCTGGTAAAGACGAGACTTGCTCCACGCTGGATATGATGAGAGAGACACAGCCTATAATTGTCAGTCTTTGACTCCGCACAGACTCTGCGTGCGAGCCTACCTCGGTTGGACAATAGTGGCGTAGCATCTCTGTATACGAACATCTCTGATGGAGTATGCGGAGCTTCTCGGTCATCAAAATCAGATCACCTCGTAGCCTTTTTGGTACTCGAAACTTCCATTTGGTAATCTCGTCTGTCTTGTGAATCTTGTCACCCAGGTCTCGGCACATGCGTTGGTGGATCTCTTTCTCTCGCAAGGTGTAGTCTTTGAACGGCATTGCAGTTTCACGCGTATCAACCTTGGACGTGAAGACGTTGTGTAAACCGAACTGTCGTGGAAACATGTACCTCATGATGTGAATAGCCTGCTGTTTGTCATGTCGACGTGGAAAACGATTCAGCACGTCTGTAAGTTGTGTTAGTTACGATGACCATATGGACCCCAGGAGCGCACTGACGGATATGACGCATGCCGAATCTGATACCGCCTTTGCCATTCAAAGCTGCTTTGGCGTATAACATGCGACTACGCACAAACGCTATCTTGCATAGTGTTCTGTGTTCACCGGCAAGTTTTGGAGGTTGCCTGGATCCTGATTTCGTCGGCAGAAGATCTGACGCAGGCTCCTTTAGAGGCGCACAAGGCTTCAAGTCCGATATGGGAGGACCACTCAGCTGATAGTAGTTTGCGAACTTTCCCTCTACAGGGCGGAATATGGCACCATCCATAAGCATGTCCATCATAATGCGATCACCACCTTCGCCAAGGACTGCTTGTAGTCGGCACCATAGCGGCCCTTTCAGTGTATGTACATAACTATTGGGATGGCGCGCAACCAGGCCAGGTATCGAGGAGCTGTTGTGCGCATCAACACCATTTCGATGGTACGCTGACCCGGATCGTTCAAAGCCGTGACAGAGCAGATGGCGGAGCTTGTAGGACGACGAGTTTTTGAACAGGCGCCAAATCACAAAATCAACAATCTGTGCTTCTTAGCACCTGCTTTTGTATACTTTGCAAAGAGACCACATGTCACTGCGTGACGAGACCTACCTCGGATTGCAGAAAGTAACCTGGCTTGAAGGTGCTGCCGGTGATGGCAGGCGATAACTGCTGGGTGAATGCCTCAATGTCTCTGTTACGTTCTCTTGTGACTTGCTGCTGGTCGTCTATTTTTGCGAGGCTGTGTTGACCGACGACAGTCGAGTCGAGCAGCTGGCCAAGCTCGAAGTCAGGATCACATGTTGACTGCGCACACTTGGTTGCAGCTGACAGGCCTAGCTGGGCAAGTTTTCGACGTCTGTTTTTGGACGACTTGGGCAGCTGTGACAAGAGATAGTGGCGCAGTGTGAGCAGTCGAGGATAGAAGCGTTGCAAAACAGGCTGTTCAATGGCTGCAGGTGTGGCACTCGTAGATTGGTCAACAACGTGCGCCTTCTTCCGAGGGCCAGCCGCGTGGGATGTGCATTTTCGTTTCATGCTGGCCTGACGACATGTATTGATGTGACGGCGATTGCGTGCAGGATGGGGACAGTGCACGCGTAGATGAAGTGGCAGAGGGTCGTGCGTGGTTGGGGGCTGTTGTTGTATTTGGGTGGCCGGAAGCAGAAGGTAGGTGCGGCAGCGAGACGCGATGTTGGACGCGCCTAGGTTGGAAGCGTTTGGATACCACCCAGGGCTGGTCACGACGCTGCGACACCTGTCACAGCTGTCTCTGGGCGTGTGAGCCAGGGAGATGGGGGGACTTGAGGTGCACTGCACTGTGGTTCCGGTAGGGTTCCGGTAGGGTTCCGAGGCCTCCCAGGTCTCCCAGGTGCTTCCAGGATCGTTTTCTCGGAGCAGCAACGCATGGAGAGTCGATTCGAGGTTAGAGTAGGAATGGCGCTAGACCGTCGACGACCGGGGGCTGGTCTCCACAAATCGCACATGTCGAGGGCGATTGCAGAGGAGCCGGCAGCAGCTGGCAGTAGTAGTAGCAGCAGCAGCAGCAGCAGCAGCCAGCAGCACCAAAATAGCCATTTGGTGTTTGAGATGGGCCGTCTTCCCTTGCAGCCTCGTGCGATACGGACAGGGCGTGCAAGCTGCGGTGCAGAGCTGGTGCAGTGCTGTGTACCCAGACGGTCGCAGTGCAGAATTGAGTTTATTGCCCGCTGCCGTGTCGAGCGCTCTCGCTCTCTCGCAGGCAGAGACTCAGGCGAGCCGCAACGGTCGAACTGGCTGGGCGTGCGGCAGATCTCCACACCACTCGAACCCGTTGACGCTTGACGCTTGACGCTTGACGCTTGACGCTTGACGCTCGACGCTTGATGCTGGCCGCCCTGCCCACCGTGACGCCCAGCACCGCAGCCACGCAGCAACGCGCTTCTGCCCTCGCACGAACTGCTCCCAGGCACGCCGAGTCGACTGTCGACGTTGTAGCCTGCCTCATTGCCAGGCCCTCTGGCTGAAACACGCGCAGCGACGGCCGCTTCCCCGCTCACGATTGGCTGCACCGCCGAAGCCTCGCAGCCCTGACTTGTCGCCGCGACGTTGCTGCGCAGACCCCCCCGACGGTCGATTGGACCACGACGGTGCTGGTCGCTGCCTTGATTCGCGCCCTCGCTTCCCGCAGACAGGAGCATGGAACCGTAGAGGAGGGACACCATGGCCGAGCCCAACTATGCATACAACCCGGCCGTGGCCAGCTGGGTCCAGTCCATGTCGCTGGCCGGCATTGAGGAGCAGGCCCTGGACCACGAGCAGCATCAAGAGCAGCACCAAGAGCAGCATCAGGAGCAGCATCAGGAGCAGCATCAGGAGCAGCATCAGGACCACCACCAGGACCACCACCAGGACCACCACCAGGGCCACCACCAGGACCACCACCAGGACCACCACCAGGACCACCACCAGGGCCACCACCACCACCACTACCAAGGCCATCACCACCACCACCGACGTGCCGACGACGCGCCAGACAGCCCCTCCCCAGACGACTACTACAAGTCTGCCTACACGCCTGCCCCCGCGCCCGACCACGAAGCCGCCGCCGCGCCTCCCATACCTGTACCGGCCCTCGACATGAACGTCATGCGCCAGCGCCAGAACACGGCAAGCTCCAGCAGCAACATACGCTCGCCCCCCAGAGCCGGCGCCCGCTCCGTCTCTGGCCCTGCGTCCTCGGTCGCCTCCTCGCGCTCGCCGCCCCACGTGTCGAACAAAGTCAAGGCCCTGGCCGAAAGGTTCGAGCGCTCGCCGGGCGGCGATGTGATCCCCTCTGTCATACGCTCGCGCTCGAGAGAGCCCACGCGAGCTGCAGCCCACGACCCCGTTAAGCGTCACATCGCCCCAACCTCCTCGCCTGCGTCTGCCTCTGCGTCAGTGCCGCGAAGCTCCAAGGAAGCTACCTACGGAGCATACAAGTTCAACAACCTCAAGCCACGCGACCGACCGCAACCCGCGCCCACGTCACCCCCACGGACCGCACGACGTGCGACAAACGCAAGCCATGCAAGCAGAAGCAGCATCGACCAGACCCTATCGCCCACACGACACTCAGTCGCCTCGCCATCACAGCAGTCCATCGCTTCGCCGAATCGACGTCCTGGCCTTCAGCGCGCGTCTTCGAGCGCGCGCCAGCTCTTTGGAGAGATTGTAGGTGGCCAGGATGCAACCTTGCCGGGCTACATGATTCCAACCTTCTCGAGTGCAGCCCGCGAAGAAGCTGCACAAGCCGCACAGATTCCCCTGCCCCCGGCCAACGATGCCCAAGACACACATGCGGACGAGATCCAACTCCCTGCAACGACCTTTGCCTCACCGCAGCATCAGCGCTCACAGAGCAACGCAACAACGACTTCTACCAGACATAGACAATCACGACCCTCCTCGCGGTCTGTACAGTCCCCACCGCGACAATCTCCGCCTTCTCGAATACCAGTCATCTCGCAGCGCTCACGGCGGTCGAGCAACGCGTCAGAAGCCAGCTCTACAGCCCAGTCGGTCAAGTATACGCCCACTCGAAGCAACCGGTCCTCCCCGAACCGCAGCATGAACAGAAAGCCAGTGGGAGGCAGCACACCCGTGAAAACCAACGGGGCGGATCATGCTACGCTACCTGCATTAGCTTACCGCGGATATCGCGAAAGAGGGAAATCGCCAGCAAGGACCGGGCCCAGCGTACCAGCAGTCGTGACGGCCCCACCTCCACCAGCCTCCCCACGATTGCGTAATTCAAGAGAACGACAACCACTGCAGTCTCCGAATGCACACCCCGACTCGCATGGCGAACACGAATACTTTTCACTGGGTGACCAGCTTCACTCGAAACCAGACCCTTTGGCGAACCAACCAGGGCTGTTGGATGGTGAAAGTGAATCCCAGACTTTGAATTTTTCCTTCTCACCAAGCGTGATTTTTCCGCGTGAGCAAGAGGCGCAATCACTTTCGACCAAGCATTCCCAGGAAGACGCCCAGAGCACATCTTCAAGGCGCCAGCAGTCGCTGAGTTTGCAGACTTCTAGCTTGGTTATACCACCACCTACGCAGCCGTGGTCTGCGGCGACAGATTTTGAGGAATCTCCAACATTAGGCATTCCTGGTAGCTTCGTTCCGACCCCTCCGGCAGCTCAGCACGAGCCACAAGAGGCACAGACGCAGCGGACTACGCGTGAACCTGAGCTAGTGCTTGAACAGGAGTCTAAACAAGAGTCTGAGCAAGAATGCCAACAAGAACCTGAACAAGAGCTGCTTCGGCCAGCTGTATTCCGCGCATTTAGCAACGAGCAAGCTCCCGAACTACCTCCAATCGAGGAGTCGATACTGGGCGTCAGAGAGTCGATACCAATCATGTTCAACAACGAGCACTTGCCTGGCGATGTGAACGGCGCGTCGACGCCACAAGAGGAAAATACGCAACCTTTCTCTCTTCCAAGACGTTCGGTGCAGGTCTATGGGCACGAGACTCTACTACCTGCACTTCATTTCAAAGGGGAAGACTCGCCCACGGATTCCTTTTACAATCGCGACTCGCTGCACCCAGATGACTCCATCAGCGTCGCTCCCTATCGATCAGCCGGTCCCTTGCATGCTAAAAGTGATACCTACAGCGTCATCAATTCTGTGCTGAATCTCTATCACCAGTCACCAGTCATCTCGCCAGAGTTGGCTTCTCTCTCAAGACAAAGAGTTCAGCAGGTCTCGCCCATAATAGCGCAGCACCAGGACTGGGCGTCGAAAGAGGCTACAGAAACCTATCTAGCACGGATCCTGAGTGACGCCAACGGATCGGAACAAGGAAACACCAAGGCAGCTCCTCGTGAACAACAGTCTTTACCGCTTCTCACACCAAACGTATATCAAGCCAACAAACCCTCGCCAGATCCTGCAAACCAGATTCCGGCTTTTGTCTTCCCTCCCGAGTCACACCGCTACTCTCGTGGTTCGCAAGGGTCGGCAACCACACTCATACAGGAGGATGCCTCTCCATCAGGTAGCTCTTTTGGCAATCCGTCTCAGGAAACTTTGTTACCAAACACAGCGTATAACAACGCGTCACCATCAACAAACGGGCTTGATCTGCCGCAGCTTGCATGGACCAACGGAGGCCTTGGTCTTTCCATGCACAACTATATGCCTCCTTCACCTACAGTCCCCTCACCGACGGTTCAACATCCTCCACGGCCCGTGCACTCGCCGCCGCCGCCACCTCCACCTTCCAAGTCTACCGATGAGCTATCGCCAATCTCACCTTCATTCCCTTCGTATACTTTCTCAGCGCACACTCGGCCATCTCCCGCATCGCAAACCGAAGAGCGGTTCGAACAGCATCCTGCGCGTGCGCACACACCGGTCGGTTACATGCACGACAGACACTATGATGCTCGTTATAGTACAGCAAACTCGGTCGAGATTAGTGACAAACCACTACCTGAGATTGACATGTCGGAACAAGAACCACCAACAGCAACCGAAGAGGCTCCGCCAGACCAAGCAAAGCAAGCGTTGAATAAACGCTATCGAATTCTCGAAGAAATGCTAACGACAGAGCATCAATTCTGTATAGACATGATGATAGCTCACAATATATTCGAGGCCACGGCTAGCAGCATCATGACGGAGAAAGAGAAGCGCGCCCTGTTCAGTAACTGCAAAGACCTGGAAAAGTTTTCCCTTTCCCTGTTTCGAGCGTTCAAGAAAGCGGCAAAACCCATTGTCAATCATGACATGCCTCCTCCGACAGGTCCCTGGAGCCGCGATTCAACCGATTCCAAATCTTTCGGCTCCGCAGAGTTACCAGCAAATCTTCGATCCGACGAGTTCAACCAGTTCGAGAACTGCACGCTGGAGAACGATCATCAAACCTCGATAGGCCGAGTCTTCCTCGATAACCTGGAGAAAATGGAACGCCTGTATACGACATACTATCTCAATTCGCAGAACCAACACGCGTACATAAAGAAGAACCAGGGTAATCCAGAGCTCACTGGGTGGGTGGTCGCATGTTTTGAACAAGTTGAGAACATGACACAAGCTTGGGACCTCGACTCTCTACTCGTAAAACCAGCACAGCGCTTGCTAAAGTACCCGTTGCTTCTCGAATCGCTCGAGCAAGTCACCGATGCTGAACATCCTGACCTGGTGAACATCAACAAGGCCCGACTCGAAATTCTTGCCATCAGCGGACGTATCAATGACGCAAAGAAGCGCGCGGACACTTTCCGGGCAGCGACTTCAGAAGGCAAGAAAGAAAAGAGTAAAGGGAAAGGGCTCGGTAACGCGTTCGTAAAAGCTTTCATACCAAAAGCAGACAAGACGAAGACATATGACGAAGCTGAGAAGACATTCAAGGACCAAGAGTACAAGTCTCGAGAACAGAAGTTTGGTGGTCACTTCTTCCAGCTCCAGATTGTCATGCGCGACTTCGAGAACTACCTCGAGTCCATCACCGAGCATTACCTCCAGCTCAACATTGTCTTCTTGGGATTCATAACTGTCTGCGAGGTCGCTCCTTCGGTCAACCCAGAGATTGAAAGCACATGGCGAAAGTGGGCCATGGCTCATTTTGAGCTCCAGAACAAAGCTCTTGAAGATCATGTAAGCATCCTAGTATACACTTCAGACACCCATACTGACTTCATCTTAGAAAGCTGCGGTCCGCAGCCGTGTGCTGAAGCCAATCTCAGATCTCTGGGAGATGTGGGTGTCCTACCAGAAAACTATCGAGCAGCGCAAGAAGTTCTTGCTCTATTACGTCAAACACAAACAGGCTGTTGATCGTGGTGAGAAACCCGACCCAGAGACTATCTCATCGGCGGAAAAGTTCACAACAATCAACGACACACTCAAACTCGAGCTGCCGTTGCTATATGACAAGACAAAGGGAGTCATGCGGAATGTTATGACTCTGTTCATGGCCCTCCAGAAAGACTGGTATAAGACCTGCTCGAAGAAGATTCTCCCATTGTTGGAGACCGAACCACAGCACACCACTTCGATAGACTACGATTTGAAGTCATACACGGAGCGCTTCAAGTCCGACTACAATGTGCAAGAGCAGAGGGCGAGGAGCTTCGGCATTACGAATAGTCACATGTTGCTGAAGGAGATCTCAAGTATGACGTCGCCCATACCGTCCGATGGCGCTGCTTCAGGACGCAACTCTTCATCTCGCCGCACTGAGTCCATGAGCAGCGATGTTTCTGGTTTCGATCCACGAAATCGGAACAGTGGCGGTTATGGTGCGCGATCCAACATGCGCTCCATAGACGGACCCCCACGTTCCTCGCCTGCAGGTCCAGTGTATCCGTCTTTGTATCAGAATACGAACTCCTCGGCTCGCAACAACTTGGCTCCGACGAACAGTCGTGAAGCTCGAGCACTGAGTGCGGTCTCTGACAACAGTGAGGCAACTATGGTCAACCAGGAGCGTCGCAACTCGGCTCGGTCGAGAAACCACAATTACCTGGGCATGGACGGGGTCGTCGACTTCGATGACCGCTCATCCTTTAGTGCGAGCGTCTTCGACTTTCCACCGCAACTCGGCGCTTCTTTTCTCTCGCCTACACAATCGAGCATGCTCAGTATGTCCGCACCGAGCTCTCAACCTCCCTCCTTGCCAGGCTCAACGCGCCAATCTGGTGTATTCAACTCAGCTCTGCCGATGTCTGAAACTCCCATGCGCGGTAGCGCCGAAGAGCTCCCCATCACCCCTGGAGACACCGACGAGCCCGAGGTCCTTTTTCTGGCTGCAAGTCTTTTCGAATTCAACATTGCACACGATCGTCGCGAAGGCGGAATTCCATATCTTGTCTACGTTCCTGGCGAGATCTTCGATGTTATCGGTATGAAGGGCGAGTTGTGGCTGGCACGCAACCAAGACGATTCGACGAAGACGGTGGGTTGGATTTGGGAGAAGCATTTCGCGCGTATACTTCCTGAAGATGCTTGATCTACTGGTGTGTTAAATGTCTGAAAACTTCGCGGGCGCATCAAGTCATTTCCTTAACTATTTTTCTTTTTTCCCTCGGTCTTCGAGATTCCCCAACTTTTGAACTTCAACTTCTCCACATACGGCTTAGGGTTGGTTCGGCGCACACGGAAAGGGTTGGAAGAGTATGTGTATGCGCGATCACAAGCATTGTTGGCGCAATTTCTTGCCATGTATGAATGATTTGGTGGACACGAACGGGAAATGACTGTGGCAGAGTGCTACATTGGGTGTATGATATGAACAACACCATGACAATACATCTTCGATGTTCCTACTACCAGCTCTCTGCACGCACCGCCTTTTGACTCCTTCCATCGCTCGACTAAGAAGGTGGTCGTCAAGGGCGCACGCCAACCCTACTTGGCAATAGTCGTTCCTGACCGTCTCCACTTGAAAACCCCCCATTGGTCGTTAATTTTCAGTGACTCTTCGAAAAGGGCTTCCCCGGATTTTCAGTTCTTCCTGACAAGTACGTACGTCTTGCCATGTAAAAACACAATTATATGTACCTTTCTGCTATTGTCTTTTTTACTGTATGTTATTAACCATGAACCCTGACATTGAACTGCAACCTCGCCACGAGCCCTCTCCTTCGCACCATGCCGACACATCGCTGGAGCAAATCCTCGACAAGGAGTCCACCACGCAGCAACTCGAAGTACCAGCCAATGACAACCCGAGAAGCAAGTTGCAAATGTTTGCAATCCTAACCGCGCTCTTTGTCCGTCCACCGAAAATTCCTTGTTCATGTTCAACAGCATGGGCTAACCAAAGCCACAGCTCTCCCTCTTCGTAGCCGCCCTCGACGCAACTATCGTGTCCACAGCTGCGCCCACCATGTCCCACGACCTGCACTCCGCAGCGGGCTACACGTGGATCGGCGGTGCGTTTCTTCTCGGCAACGCAGCGTCAGGCCCCATCTGGGCGAAGCTCTCTGACATCTTTGGTCGCAAGCTCATCGTCTTACTCGCGCTTGCTGTCTTCTTTGCTAGCTCGGCTGTCTGCGCTACTGCGAAGACGATGGAGGCGTTGATTATTGGTCGTGCGTTTCAGGGCGCCGCTGGTGGCGGGTTGATCTTGCTCGTGCATGTTTGTATCAGTGATATGTTTAGTTTGAGACAGCGCAGTTTGCTCATGGGCCTCACGGAGGGGATTTGGGCGTTGGCGGGTGGGATTGGACCGATTCTTGGTGGTGTTTTTGCTAGTTTGGTGAATTGGAGGTGGTGCTGTGAGTTTTTTTGGTGTCTTTTTTTAAGATCATCTTGCTGACTTGTGGACTGCAGTTTGGATTAATTTGCCTATCAGTGGACTTGCTGCTATTTTGATCCTTGTGTTTTTGGATATTAAGCATGAGCATACGTCTTTCATTGATGGCATGAAGGCGATTGACTGGCTTGGGATTTTCACCTTCCTTGGGTGCACGCTCATGCTTCTTCTTGGACTCGACTTTGGAGGTGTCCTGTTTCCGTGGGATTCTGCGAAGATCATAGCATTGCTAGTCGTTGGAGGTTGTATGGTCTTTGCGTTCATTTACAGCGAGGCAAAGTTCGCCAAGTATCCCCTCATTCCCATGTCTTTGTTCAAGAACAAGACTAACGTGGCTACCTTTTTGGTCGTCTTCTTCCACGGCTTCGTAAGTACTCCAAATCTCACTTCAGAGCACAGTTTGACTGACTCCCAGGTCTTCATCGCGGCAGAGTTCTACATGCCCCTGTTCCTACAATCTGTCCTGGAAGCGTCTCCCCTTCGATCCGGCGTACTCCTTCTGCCTCTGATCGTCACAGGAGCAGTCTTCGGCGTAGTATGCGGCATCATCATTCACCGCACCGGACGCTTCCGAGAGATCATGTGGGTCGGTTCATTCTTCATGTGCCTCGGATTCGGCCTCTTCGTATCCTTCGACGCGAACGTATCGACTGCTCGCGTAGTAGGCTTCCAGATGATCGCCGGTCTAGGCCAGGGAATCTTGTTCGAGGCACCGCTCATCGCCATCCAGAGCCAGGTCGAGCAGGCTGACGTAGCGACTGCCACAGCAACCATGGCATTCGTGCGCAACATCGCTGTATCCATCTCCGTTATCGTGTGTGGAACTATCTTCCAGAACTCCATGTCGGCTCGCAATGGCTACTTGCGCGCTGCTGGCCTTCCACAGGACCTGCTGGATCAGCTGGACGGTGAGAGCGCGCTGGCAAATGTCATGTTGCCGAGTACGCTCGAGAACCCGGCTTGGGAGTTCGCTACAAAGCAGGCTTTTGCGTGGGCGACGCGTAACATGTGGATTATGTTGACGGTGATCGCGTTCCTAGCACTGGTTGCTAGCTTTTTTGTAGAGGCAGCGCATTTAGGCACGGAACACGTTGAGACTGTCACCGGGTTACGGAAGGAGAAGGAGCCATCTGCTTCGTAGACTGCTTATTAGGTGTTCCGAGGCGTAATACAACGATAGGTTTGCGTTAGTTGCTTTCAAGTGTACAGCATCTTGTCACCGCCGCTAGACTAACATATGGGGACCTCAACCTCGTGTAATATTGGTTCTGCCTCTTGAACACCTCTCCGTGCAGATCAAGGTATACAAACTAAGACAAATCTGGTATCGATATGTGTACAATCTTATGCTCTGTCACACTGCAAAGTTTAGATGTGCTACAGCTGCTCTTGAGAAGACAAGCTGTGCGAAGCAATCCGGGCGTGCTATCGCGTTAGTGATGAAAAGTGTGTTGCATTGTTAATGACATTTCTATCGCATTAGTGATGAAACGTAAGAAGGCGCCGTAAAACGATTACATCCAATTGTGTGTCTTTTGTGAACAAGGCTGACGGTGCTTAGGTTGTGCAGTATGCTCTCCTGAACAGGTCATCGGCATGTCTATCTCCCCATCTTTTACTCGTATCGATGTATAGTGCTTGTTTCTTCGATGCTAATACAACCTTTTGAGTGGTTGGAAATCTCCGCGCGTACGGAACCACGGAGATTTGTTTACCTTCCATACATCTATCGTCAGGCAGATCTCGGTAATGTAGAATTGTTCACCTCTGAAAGAGCACGAGATTGATACTGTTCTGGCCACAGGCTCACTGTCCGAGTGAGCGTTGATACCTTTTCTATTATGTCCTGGCTAGGTGAGGTAGAGCCGGGTCTTGATCTCCACGCAATAACGATTTATCTGTAGGAGGGCACTTGCTACTCCCTTTTTTTATTGTTTCTCGTTATTTTTCCTTTTTTTACACTTCGTAGTATAGAATATCAACAGGGTTAACTACAAGAGTGGCGTTAATTCAATTGCATAACTGAAATACTTCGACACCAGCAATCTTTGCGCACAGCTTGCTGGTCGGCAGTCTAGAACACGAATTCACACGGAGTTCCTTAGTATTGGTGCACGGCGATATGTACGCACCCACCCCAGATTTGTACCAGCTTTTGCAATACTAGAATCTGAGTACGTTATTCACAAGCAAGAGATTCTGATTAGCCAGCTATAACTAGTTAACAGTGAATTAACAGGTTAGGTGACAGCACGCAGGGCAAAACGTAATAACTACAGAAAATTAGCTAATTGTTTGCCTGCCTGCATTTGTAGTCTGCGTTAATGAAGTCAATGTCCCAAATTTGAGTGGGTGCGTACATATCGCCCTGCATTATACTTACCCTAAAGATGATAATCGGTTCTCAGTACACCGAACCATTTGGTGTCCCATACTCTGTCGTTCGGTGTATCTGACACCATTTGTTCGGTGCAGGGTACGTTCGTTTCGAATTGGTAACGTCAAACAGTCACCCCTCTCTAATTAGTTGATATCTTCTACTATAATCTGCTGGATCGATTACATGCAGAGAGACCTCATTTACCTCTACCTCTACACGTGTCTCTGATCTACAACCACTCTCTTATGTGGCAGTAATTTACTCGCGGGTAAAACTTTGGCCTGATCGCGTGAATGTGGCATGGCCAAGAATGTGGCGTAGACGGTCAGGGGGTGAGAGGGTACCCTGTATGGCGAAGGATGTCTTGTCTTTTTGTCTGCTACACTGTGCAATCTACAACCAAACCATGCACGTGGCAATCACACCCACTCACGGGATCTCATGCTCCAATCACCCTCTGTTTCTTCTGCAATGTAAGACTGGAATATATTGTCGCATCTCTATGTCCCTCGGAATCGTGTCACTTGCTCACTCGATCGAGACGGAGCAAACAAAGAAATACGGTATAGAGTATGAATTTAGCTAGCTGAAAGACGCTTGCGCTGTACCATCGTAGGACAGTGATCGCTCTTAGAATACGCATGCACAGTATCCGGCCAAAGCTAATGAGATTACCGCATGAGTTTACTCAAATGCTGTACGTGGAAGATGACATGCTGTCCTGTTCGTTGATTGTTCTAACTTCTAATTTTTTATTCGAGTTCTCACAACTAGTAATAGAATTTATCTTTGACCGCTCAGTCAGTTTGGCCCGAGTCTCTTGAATCATTGAAGGAGAGCAGGATACATTTTGTCTGCTACATTATGCCATCCACTCATGTAAACAGAAGAATACTAAGTCCACAAGGTAACATCATCTAACAATAGTAGAAGTGAATTGGAAGAAATAGATGAATTGTCATTGCAATACTCTCCCACACGCTTAGTCGGCTAGAGTAGATATTTCGCACAATAGCTATATAGACAGACAAAGTCTGAAGCCTGCACAATATCTTATCAAGCTTATATCTTCCGCAAAACAAGTGATAAGTCAAATGCTATAGTATGCTCCACCTAGTTTTGATCCCGAGGCATGCCACGGTTATGTGAGAAGTGATCGTGTAGTTCGTAAATCATCCTGCAAAAGACAGAGGAAAGAAATCTTGGAGGAAAAAGAAAGGAGCGCTCAAACAGATAACCCAATCACAATAAAGAAATAACATCAAGAAGAAGTGAAATCCATCGCGATGTCATGAGGGTGTAGGAGTCATATCATTACTCGTTGCTCATAAAACGCCATAGCCTCAATTACAGACAGCACACGTAAGAGAATTGTCTTGAGAAATAGGAAATTTATCTATGCTGGAGATACCTTAACCTGTTGTCAGCGTGTAACATCTAGCAGGACACAAGTAAAGTAACTTACAGGCTGTATCTCTGGGAGCACAGCTTTCCTTAGTTTCCCGTTCAACCGGTCCGCGAAAAGATACTGTAAGCGATCCAAAACATGCAAAGCAAGGGTAAGAATCAAAAGGCTGGGTATCAGCACGCCAATGCTTATCCAGAAGGTGCGTACATTGCGCTCGAACGCGAACAGAGCACGCTCTGAGCAGAAATACTGCAGAGCAATGACAAACGCTGTTGTCACCAAGAGAAGCTGGACGCTGACACGAGTAGCACGGTTTGTGTCCTCTGCAATCCTCTGAGTTCTTGCCGCTGTTTCAGCAGTATTTTCCGTTAGCTCGATAACTTGCTTGTTGGACTCTGTTGACCTTCTATTCATGCCGTGGTTTTCGAAAGTGAAGTTGAGAGTTAGCTGGTATGCGGTCAGCACACTATGTTATGTCGTGGTGAAGTTAACTTGCAATCTTGAGATAACGCTTGCATGTAGATTGCAGACGAGTGAGTGTAAGTTCGAGGTCCATCATGGTCTCGAAAGATTCTCGAATCTTGTGCAAAATTTTCTCTGCAGGGCAACCCAAATCGTTCGTAAAGTACAACACGTCTCCTTTGGATTCATCGAACCTGGTCCATGCCATGTTGGCTTTGGTGAAGCGCTCACGCAATTTTTCAAAGAGCTCTGTCAGCTTGGTGATATCCTCTAATGACTGGCACAACTTTTGGTCCTGGATTTGAGGGCTTAAGCCGGTTATCACAGTGGGATGCCTCTTTTCCTACACAGGGTCAGAACGACAGCGGCTTGAGTAATCGGAAAGACTTACCCAGTCTTTTACACCTGCTTCCAGCGTACGTACAAGGTTCTTGTGGCCCAATACTACAACCGCGAGCCGAAATTGCACCGCCTGTAAGAAGTAGAGCCTAGGGTCCCAAATTATCTGTGCAGAGTTCATCACTTCTTTGCAACCAGCAGTAGCAAAGAAGTCCTCAACATCTTCGAAATAGTTTCCATCGGGGCCTTCTTCACCATCTGAGTCTTCTCCACCATCATCATGCTTGTACTCTTCTGTGAAAGCATCCCTTGGCCCCGGATTTCCGAAAGCGTATCCGTACCAGTCGAAGTGATCGGCACCAGATACAGTTACCATTGTGTGTGATTCGTAGATTGCGTAGCGATCACCTTGTTGGTCAGGTCCAGTTTGAAGAGGTAGAAAGGTGAGATCTGACCACAAGCTTTTGCCTCGCCCGTCTGCATCAGAGCCGGCACCTGTGTCTGTCGTAGTGCCCAGTATAAGATAAGGAAGATGAAACTCGAGGCGGTAGATCGGGAATGCGCCACCCTATCTAATGTCAACTGAAGGCGTACAACGTCAGATGTTTGTGCGTACCTCCAAGCAGACGCGGATTGATGTTTCGCCAGCGATGTGCTGACGCAATGCAGATGACAAGGCCTGCGCTTCATACCAAGAAACTGTTTCGATGAGCGTGGCAATAATGTCGCGCGTGAGGTGTGGAACAAAGCTACAAGAAGTGAGTTACCGAATTATACCATGTTGTTGAACATGCCACAGAAGCTTCGAGCAGTTGTGGGTTTCTAGGAGACGTGGATCACTTACAGCAGACGCCGGCGAGTACCTACATCAGGACGTGTAGCTTTTCGCTATAGAAGTCAGCTATGATGTGATATGCGTACGGCCAATACATACGTGTTGTTCCAGTATTGCAGCTAGTTCACTTGGCGAAATCCAGTCTGAGCCGCTCCTGCTAAGATCGGAACTGATGCTGCGATAGCTGACCCAGACCTTCGAGGACAGGATGGTTGTTGTATCGTTGCAGAACTTAAGCACTTGACCGACCTCCCAAGACGAGCCAGAAGCATCTGTGTTCTGTAGAAATGCAGGTAGGAGGCCCAGTATAACTCTGGATTCTTTCACGGTCTCGGCATATGGGCGGTCCTCAACCCTACGTTTCTTGAAAAAGATTGGATACCAGATCTTAGAGCTAGTTAAGCGAAGACTTTGCGATGATAGCTTGCTGGCATCAGTCCTCCTGCGAGTTCCAGTCCGCTTTGGGTACAAGGGTCTCATGTCGTGGAAGAGTTACGGGAACGAACCTCTTCTATGATGAATACGAATTCCAGCAACGGTGATGTGACTAACAAGTAAAGAATTCATGCTCCTTCAGAACAGTGATAGCCCAGTGGGAGTATGAAGTTAGATGGCTGGAGAACGATACATATAGTGGTTGGAGCGAAAGATCAGTGACGCATGCTAGAACGCACAAGAAAGTGGCAAAGGGGCACCTATACTCTAACTATCTACAGGAAATGGATTCCCAACGCGCATCTCAAATATCATCGGGAGGGATCTGTCCACTGACATGCTACACCGTCGTCTACGGACCATTCAAGGCACTTCACAGGTCGATTTGTGACGCCTGCTGACCGACCATTGTAAAGCCCTCGTATGGCCTTCAAGTTCCCGTCTTGACACGTCGTGTTGCGATGATCAATTTATGCAGGGTCACAATGCAAGAATGGTGGTCATTCGGATGTTGGCATGAGGCTGAGTCGAGGGCGATTTGGACCCGACCGACAATCGTTCAACAATCAACTGTGACTCGTTGGTTAGTGCGAAGCGTAGATTTGTCTCATGGGATTTGGTAGCAAAGTCAGGCAGTATGCGCAAGGCAACCTTTGCCTGACACGCCACATGGGCCGCTGTGCAAAACTGAAGGACTCACCAGTGCCCAACGGAGCAGGCCTGTCGCAATCGCCAATAGTATGCTTCAGACAGATTTCGCTATGTTATGCGAAACGCAATGAAGTAACTTGAGAACAGACGTGCAGATAGCTGTGGCATTCTGCAACGGACAAGATCGATGGTATCAGCATAGACTTGTTCTCTCTACGACTGACCAGCAATGACCTGATGCAGGTTAAGATGGTGGTACCGTACCACATGACGAGAGAGAGAGAGAGATATTGGACCAGACCAGCGGCTACTCAGCCTCTTGACCACATTGCCGGTTTTCACTTACACGTTGTTGTGACGATGACAGAAGGGCCCGACGTTGGTGGAGCCACGCGTCGGCAGGGCAATAGCGCCCGCTTTCACACTCTAATCTTGGCCAATCAGCAATAAGCCACCCCGAATTAGCGGGACGAAGGCTGTTGACAAACCAGCAATGGCTGCAATTGCAGATAAGGATCTGGCAAATGTCAGATGCTATTGTGCATGCATTCACCGCTGGAATCTGCCCTGCGGACAGGGTTGGCTTCTTGAGTGTTACAGTAGCATTTGTTTGTAGTCTTTCGTTTACCATGACTGTTAGAAGTCCGGAGGGAACTATTCAAATGCTTCCTAGGAACTGAGGAACGGTGTGCTGAAATATGAGAGGCAATCCCTTCGGCCTACTGCCCGAGTGATTGCGGTAAAAGAGATCACGAATCGGATAATCCATTGGCTCGATCACATAATTTAGATCTCAGTCGTTAGGGTACTCAAATTGATCTCATGCCTAATACATTCTATCCCGAACAGAACCATCTGGCACTTTCTAGTAGAATACTGATACTGCTTCCCCAGGTCAGACAGTACTGTGCAACTGGAAACTGCCGTTTTGTGGCAAGCCACACGACCAGGCGCTGTCAGAACGAAGCCATAAGTCGCAGATGATGCACTAGTCCACCATTGATGTACAATGTTGGGGTGGTCCTGCAGATTCTTGTTTGCAGGCCAGTCTCGTGTATGCTTTCTTATCAAGATCAGATAAACCTCAGACAGGCCGCGCAGCACTATCTGATCATCGGACTTGCACTTTTGTGACGTGACAATTTCCACAGCGGCCATAGCCACACGATGGGCAAGCGTTGCTTCTGTAGGGAATCGAAGGGTATCCACAATAGCACTTTGAGATGAGTCAGTAAGGACGTGCGACCATGGTGAACTTCAACAAAGATAACTCACACATTGCCAAACATACGTGTGCTTCTTCTTGGACGCCTAGAACATGCCACAGCCCGTCAGAAAGTGCTCGAGGTACATCGAGACAAGGTGGTCCCTACAAGAGTTTGTATGGGTACGTCGGGCCGAAAATTACGGGAAGAGGCCGGCGGGAACGAGGCTGCGCCTTTCCCCACCGTGAGTTCTGTCGAACCCTCCACGGCCTCAGGACCAGTGTCGTACCACCAAGGTCCCATTGACAAAGCTGCCACACGACGCAATAGCGATTGCGCACGCTTGTCGTCTCGTCGATTCCGTCAGGAGATACCTCGCTAATGGAATTGGATGTTTATAGAGACCCGTAGCGGGGTTCGCTTTGAGTGTGGGGAGACCGAGCGCCTGGTTTCAATGAGAGTGTGGCTCTCGGCAGAACGATTGTCTGGAACACGAGTCAGCTATGGATCATTCGGATAACAGAGAACACTGTAACGCGTTCAAGCTTCACGCGTCCGCCACAATTGAACATACTGGTACAGACACAATGGTCGATAGAATTCTCGGACGAAATTTTAGGTCCATGGGCTGAGGTCGGATAAAAAGAAATTTATGGTAACGCGGCGTGAAGCGGCGGTGAAGACTGACTGCAAGAGGTGCCACTAAATGTCACTTTGCTGTGCCACAGATAGGTTGATAAGATTGTATACCCATGGTCTTGCGTGTGTTACGAAGAGCTCTGGTTTTTATAATTATGATCGACATTCTTGCGTACTTCGAGAACCTACTTTTTGCCCGTGTGCTTCTTGCCGCATACAACCTTTGGCTGGTGAAACAGACCATCGTGGTGGGAGTCAATAGCGAAAGGCTTTCAATAGCCAATCTCAGATGATGTGTTTTGAACGTGGGGTTCTGGGATGTTCCGCGTCAAGGGTGTGGTGATCAACGAATTGGACAAGGGGAGAACTAGCTACGAAGAACCGCTCGATGCTTCTCTCAGACACAGGTATTGAAGCCAGGGCTGTCCATGGTGTCACGCGTGGCCCGATTGTTCGCACCGGCGGAAGCGACAAGGGGAGTACGAGATGTACTAGGCAAGGGATGGGAATGACCAAGTCCCTGCAGTTATTGCATTCTGGAGTGTGACCACGTCGCAAACTCTGGTTTTCCTTCGTTAGATCGACTGCGAGTTTTTACTTTGTCGAACCATAGAACCGACAGAGACACTAGGTCACGGGAAAGGGAAAGGGCCGGTAAGCTTCCTGAAGTTGTACGAAGGCTGTACTTCAGTGATAGAAGTTAACTGGAGGGAACCTTCGTAATATTACATCCGTTGTCGCAACGGCTGTGTCCACACTTTGGGCAGCTGCCACTTCTGTACGCGATGCAAGGATATCCGCAAACACACTATGACGGATTAGCAACTGCTAACAGCTAGACCTGACTACACTCAAGCACTTACACATTGCCATACGTACTCTGACTTCTTCTTCGTCTGTCCAAATTAGTCTCATGCACCACTGACGTAGGATCAGGATGCTCACTGGGGTTTGTAGAGGTGTTGTCGGCCTCTCCACAGAACTTGTACTCGCTTCGATGATTGTGAACATGGTCAGCGGCAGACGTTGAGCTCAATTCTGTGGTTTTCGTACGCAAAGATATTGCAAAGGCGGTTCGTCAGGTGATACGACTGGATTTGTACCAATTTACGGACGGCTTTGTGTTCAGTGAACCTCAGTCGTGCATTTCGCGGGTGTCGTACGTCGTGGGAAGTTTGTCAGTAGAGTGGTGCAAAGACGTTGGTCGATAGTGGCAGTGTCAAATGAGCGCTTTGGAGAGGAAAAGGTCGTTGCGAATGAAGAACTCCAACCAGAGAATTTATAGCTTTGAATTTTCAATTAGCAACGCGATCCAACAATCGACCTACCTGACCGACTTACAGCGTTGTGCAGGAAAACTAATATCTAGTATATGTCGTTACACGTATGAGTGTTGTTACACGGCGTTGTACGCGATTGTAGCGTTGCGTGCTGTATATACACACTCAATAACTTGAAGCGACTCGGCTCTCATCGGGGCAAGATTCCAGAACCACGGGAACGAAAAGATATATGAGCCGAAACCAGGAGGCTCGGGATCTCTTGTGGCGTCACTCAGTTGTCGTCTGCAGGACGGAGCGGTCCGGTTAGATTGTCACGCGCTCACACCCGAGAGCATATACGGAATAACCAATCGATTTGTGACCTCTATCAGAACTGAACCACAGAATTTTGCCGCTTTATCGCTGCCTTTTCTATCGTGTCATTCCCATATTGGAGCAAGAAGATGGCTTGGATTCTTGCGGTGAAGGCTCGGAGCGTACTTGCAATTGGTCATGAGAGGTACGACATTGATGTGTATACTAAGTCATAGGTTGAGCGATGTTTCCCGTGGTGTTTGAATCGAAACGGAGTCTCATCAAGCATGCAGATGAACATAGTAGGTATAGAGTAGGCGTATGCGTTGATGCCCATGCGGTTCAAGGGTCTGCATGTGAAATATGACGTGCGATCATCTCAAATCGTATCTCTATTGGTTCACCGATAAGCACGTTGGAGTGTAACGTACCCCAGAATTAATCTTAATGTTCTTTGTGGTATCCCTACGATCCAGGCTAGCATTTTTAGCCCTTGTAGGTATAGCTTCCGTCTTGTACCCTGAAGAGTATGGTCTTCTTGTGGTACACCAAACCGTCACAGTTCGGCGTCTTTGTTCAGTGTACCACGCACCACACTCTCTTGTCAGATCTACTTTTGATGTTCTTGCTATCCGGGATATACTGTCTCACTCTTGGCACTTGGTGGTTACCCAGAGACTTGTGTTTATATGTTCTGATCACCAACAGTGACGCAGCCTTGTCTTCTTGCGCCTTGAGCCGTCCAGGTCGATTAGAGGTACAAGAGGTAGAGTGCACATTACTGCTATGTAACACAATTGTAAACGTGTATTGAGCTTTAAAACGCTTCCGTGTCGAATCGTGCTGAGTAGCCTTATAGAACATCAATTTTCTCTAAACTGTCAAGATCGTTTTAGTACAACTCTCTACGATTGACTATACCTACATTCTCGCTCACAT